>CM067373.1:84692020-85099520 GCA_034401795.1 Chaetoderma sp. LZ-2023a | reverse complement strand
CACAGTATCTTGTAACACGATTGGAGGACATCCAAAAAGACGCTCTCAGAACAGTATGTGGAATGACACGTAGTGCTCGTACGGAAGACTTGTACACAGAAACGGGAATAGAAACGCTTTCGCATAGACGGGGATCTCATAGATTAGTTATGCTATATAAAATTATCAACGGGATGACGTGTGAAATATTGAATAATCACCTTCCATCATTATCCCAGGCACGAAACCCTTACAACATTCATCACGCAAACCTATTCACTCCATTTCGTTGCCGTATTGAGCTCTTTCGTGGATCCTTTTTTCCTGTAACAGTCCGCGCATGGAATACTCTCCCAGCGCCGGTCACGTGTTCCGCCACTCTCACGGAATTCAAGAGCAAACTTAAATCCATGCCGCCCATACGACCACCTCCTCCCTGGTATTATGTCGGCCAAAGGTTTGCTAATGTAATCCTATGTAGGCTTCGTAATGGTTGTAGATATTTAAATCGGCATCTATTTGCTAGCTGCCCATGTGGATACACTGATGAATCCACAAATCACTACCTCCTCCATTGCCCTACTTTTAACGACCAAGAGACTCTCTCCAAAATCAGCTCGTCCTAAAGAATATCTCTCTTGGCCCACTGACAGCTAATCAACTTCAATACGGCATTAACAATGTCGACTTGGAAAAGAATATTACAATATATAACGCCGTATGTCAATATATAGTCAATACCAACCGCTTTAAGTAACATCCTATTTGTTAAATTCGCAACCATAAGAGCTAGATTCAAACAGCCCAACATGTACAAGCATGGTAAACACAGCATTAAGAGCTCCTCACCACCTTACCTTTCTCACTCTTGTCAAATTCTTAGTTTATACCCTGTTTCTCATATTCCCATCTCCTATCTTTTTGACTCTCTTTCCCTAACTCCCCGCCCAACCCTTCCCCTCCCCCCACCCCAGCCCCCCTCACCCCCCACCCGTGTTGGTGTGGGGTGTGGGGTAGGGTGGGTGGGTGAGGTGGGTGAGGTGGGGGTTTAGGGTGGTTGGGGGAGCTCTGAATTTTAATGCATTGCTGGAAATGTGGTTTACTCGAAGATTGCCCCCCTTCCCTAATGTTTCGTGGGGATAGAATTTACGCTAATGGAAATCCTGAAACAATTCCCTTTATTACTATTTAATATTAAAATATATCATGTTGCATATGAAAATGAACCTTATCCAAAACCATGTCCTAAATATCATTTATTCTTTGTTTGCTGTCTGCGTTGGTGTATTATGGCATGATAAACCTAAATGAAAATATGTACGTTGTTAGAAATGAAACTTTTTTAAAACAAAATTTCCCATTAATGACCGTTTCTTGTGGTCTATAAATTCCAGGATCAACTCAAACCCATTCGCAATTACGATCCTCATCTAAAAGTACGGCACTCCATATTTTTCCGAAACATTGCCACTTCTGTAAAAAGAAAAAATAGCAAGTTTATGGAAAGACTCAGTTTTCTGACAAAGTAAAACTCGCATCTTCATAAGAATCTATTAAGAGTGTTGCTGTGGTAATATGTAACATGTGTGTAATCCGTGACATCTAATGGGTAGATATTCTTTCAAGTGAATTTCAAGTGGAAATCTGGAGACATGCATTCAGCACAAAAAGGACAAGGTGATATATAGTCCACGCATCAGATCGACCATCAATTTTCAGAAAACTTTACAGGTACAATCTTAATCAGACTTTTTTGGCCAGTGAGATTGTGTAAAGAAAGGCTTAGAAAAAATTATCCAGGTTAATACCCTACCTTGTGTAACTCCATTGTCATGGTCACTGGAGTATGACTGAATATAATAATCAACTTTATCGGCTGTTGCATGCCAGACATAAAGACACCTTCCAGAAGCGAGAAAACTGATTGGGGGATTTCTTAGTTTCTGGCTTTTAATGATTGCTACGTGGATTATATTGCAATTCATTGATTTCTTCACATAATTTTAATATGTCTTCTTTTATGAGGAGGATTTGTATTGAGTGATGCCATGCAAGTGATCCTTCTTTACCTATAATAGCAACAGGGCTAATACAATTGACCTTTCCATGTTTAGCTATGTCCCACCCATCTCTAGCTAAGCTCCACCCACATCTCATTAGTATTGGGATCGATCGATCGCTGAACTCTTTGACTATCAATTTCCAGAAAACTATACAGGTAAGCTATTGAATATTTTGGAACTAATTTGATTGGCAGTGCTGCTGCCTATATCGACAGACACGGTCCACAGCGTCCACAACTACAAATTTGCTACATGATTGGTGTAATGAAAATACAGCCTTTTGCCCTTGCTCCTCTAAAGTTCTCTGAGCCCCCGTAAAGGAACCTATGGTACTAAATAAAATTCCTATGCATTTAAAATGTATCACTATTTCTAATTCAGACCCGTTAAGGTACCACTTATCCCCATCTCCGAGTCTACCCCATATTAACCATATCAACAAAAGGGAAAAGAATTTAAACTGCTCATATTAAGCTAGCCTCCACCAGACAAGATAATTAATGGTAAATCTTGTTTTTAAAAAGCTGCATTTCTAGTATTTGATTTAAACATATTTTATTGTACGAAAATGTACAATGGGATCGGGTACAAGTTCTTTCACTTAATTAAACCATCTCACAACATAATTATTACTAGGGAGCATGTATAAATAAAGTGTATATAAGAATGTTATAACATAATGAAAGGCGAAACATATAAGGAGTAGAAGCATAAGAGAATAAAAGCATTGCGAGAAAATGGAAATGAGGAGAGAGAAAGACAGATGAGGAGAGAGAGAGAGAGAGAGAGAGAGAGAGAGAGAGAGAGAGATGTTTGATTACTTGCACTTGAAGTGAGGTGTACATACTTAACTGTTATTATCCACACGTTTTGGTAAAACGTCGGGGATATTGTAATCGCCTCCGTCCGTCTGTCCGTCCGTCCATCCGTCTGTCCGTCACGCTAACTCCTCCCAAACCTTTGGTGGAATTGAACCAAATTTGGTATGTGGGTTACCCATAGGAATGCCCTTTGCAAGACGACCGTTAGATTAGGCTCCACCCACATGGGGCGTGCCAGGGGTCAAAAGGTCAAATTGATTATAATGCATCTCGCCCCAAAGCGTTGCGTGGAATTCAACCAAATTCGTTATGTGGGTTACTAATAGGAATGTGCTTTGCAAGACGCGATACAGATTAGGCTCCGCCCTCAAGGTGGCGTGACAGGGGTCAAAAGGTAAAATTGATTGTCTGTCTGTCAGTCACGCTAACTCCTCCCAAACTGTTGGGTGGAATTCAACCAAATTTGGTAAGTAGGTTACTGATAGGAATGCCATTTGCAAGACCATATTTAGATTAGGCTCCGCCTCCACGGGAGCGTGGTAGGGGTCAAAATGTCAAATTGATTATAATGCATCTCACCCCAAATCGTTGCGCAGAATTCAACCAAATTCGGTATGTGACTTACTAATAGGAATGCGCTTTGCAAGACGAGATATAAATTAGGCTCCGCCCTCAGGGTATTGTGGCAGGGGTTAAAAGGTCAAATTGATTGTCCGTCTGTCCTTCACACCAACTCCCAAACCGTTGGGTGGAATTCAAGCAAATTTGTTATGTGGGTTGCCCAAAGGAATGCTCTATGCAAGATGACATTTGGATTAGGCTCCGACCACAGGGGGGCGTGACAGGGTCAAAGGTAAAATTGATTATAATGTAACGGTATTAGTTTTTATTTTCCATGGCCACGAAAATTGAGTGTACTTTGACAGAAACTCAACCATTGTTTCAGCGCGGATCTTAATGGTATAATAATGTCATGCATATGATATGCGTTAGACAACTCCTCTTACACTGTTGGATGGAATTCCGCCAAATTTAGTATGTCAGTTACCCATATAAATGTGGAGTGGATGAGCACATTTACATTTGGCCCCGCCCCCCAGGTGGCTGTGGGATGGGCCAGAAGGGCATGAAATTGATTGTAATGCAAATCCTCTAACACTATTGCACGAAATTCAACCAAATTTGTTATGTGAGTTACCCATATGATTGTGGTGTGCAACAGGACATTTACATTTGGCTCCGCCACCGTGTGTGGGTTGTGGGGTTTCAAAAGTTCACAGCGGTGAACGTGGGGATTTGAGATGATGCGTCATTGACCGATCAATCTAGTTATTGTTATTATTATTATTATTATTATTATTATTATTATTATTATTATTATTATTATTATTGCCTTGCATCTCTTAGCTATTTGGTGGATGATTTTATTAAGAATTTCAAAATATTTGCTCGTTGAATGTCCATCTGCAGTTCCATGACAAGACTGTTTCTGAAATGTATCACTGGAACGACTGGCCTTGTTACCAGGCCAGTCGTTCTAGTGGTAAATCCTCAAATGGCGTCCTCTCCTGAGCCTCAAGTGGGCATCCCTGGAGACATCTTCAGAGGAGGGTGCTGGCCTGCTTCGCCCAAAGGTTTTATCCAAGTCAATCAAGACAACGTGTCTTACATAAGTTTGTACTATGAGTACACCATTCCAGCAATGACGTCATTTCAGGATTCAGCCAACTCGACTCTCAGAGCATTCTCTCTGTCGTGCGCATTGTAGGAATATATTTTCCAAAAAATACGTCAATGCGAAGAAGGTGCACTGACGGTTGAATTTGTTGTATGAATTTGACTATCGTACTTTGGCACCCGTATAGAATTGTAATCTGGGCCAACCACTCTGCCACGCACACAGTTGCTAGGCCAAAATTATGATTGCATAGGTAAAACAATACAATTCATCGATGTAACAGTCGATTGCTAGGGATGCAGTGGATCTAGACCAAACGAGTATTATACATTCAACAGCAATCATAAGTACGCCATAACATATAAAAGAGATAACAATTTTACGGTATAAATATTATACAGTTCTTCTACAACTTAGATTGTTTAAAGGTGCACGTTCGCACCAAATGGTAAATTTAAAATTGCCAAACCCGCAGACCTCTCGAGACCCAAATCATGTGCCTAGACGTAATAAAACGAAATAAATCCCAAAACATGCCGATTTCATTACGTACACACTAACATAATTTTTCTAGTTGTGAATTTGAATTAGTCACACGTGTCTCCAATTCAATTCCACAACCCAAAGAATCATATCAATCCACATAGAATGAAACCATCAGATGCCAAGATCCATCCCGCTTCACCACGTTTATGCACACAACCTAAGACCCCAAAACTATACCACCTCAACAACCCATCCCCAAGCATTCCTGCGCGAATATACACCTTTAATTAATGTTGAAAATATTGGAAAGATGAGCCACGGCAATGCACTCGAGCCCGAAACGTGGTGAGAAAAGCGTTTAAATTGCTCTATATACACAATCTACCTTATTTTCTACATAGTATCAATGCGATTAAGAATGAGAAAACTTTGCAAACTTTTCACTCCACCCTCAGGCCTAGCAAGTGCATGACGCTTGTGCGCGCGTGCGTGTTTGCGCGCGCGTGCAGGAGCCAGGATGAAATTATATGAGTATATTTAGTCGCTGCGCGGTTACTTGGTTGGTATCTGTCGCATGCTACATATTGAGGAAATCGTGCATGATTATTTGTGTCTTGTGAATAAGAATGTATTCGTGTTTCCTTATTATCATACTAAAATCTGCAAATTGCATGAATATAATTTTGAATTGATGCGTCCCCTTTGCATAACAGTGCGCATGTCAGTGTTTCAAAATAGTGTATGTATTTGTTGTACTGTATAATAAGAACAATATAGAAGGAAGTGAATCACTTCTACACCAGTTTGACAAAAACAATATCGAGATGGAAATAATACTACCTTATGTAAATCACTGTTTAAGTGGGAACAGCCGTTGCGAAGTCTGGTATGAAGGTTGACTAATATGCGCTTACCGTGTGAAAAGCCTTGGAGGTTTGGAATTATTTGCTCTTATTCTTTTCTTAAATTTGCAGATTGTCTCTTCGGCTTGAATATTATTTTCTAATGAATTCCAAATCTGAATTGTATTTGGTAAAATGACTTTTTAAATATCTGTAATATACATAGAGGTACGTTGACATTGTGTGGGTGACGGACGCAGCATCGTTCAGCTGCTGTTGTGCGCTCTGGCGTTATGTCCTTCATAAAGTTAGGGACATCATCACTATATAAGAGCTTATGCATGATTAGCAATTTCTGGTATTGTCCTCTTTCATCAAAGAGGTTCACAGCCTGTTTCGCGGTAAATGGACACGAAGACCAGATTCTCCCTGCTTCCAGTTGAAATCGCTCTAAGTTCGCCCCCCTACTCAAGCAAAGTTTGCAAATAGCAAATATAAATTGTATTTAGTGTTGATCGATAAAGGGTAAATTTTAATTTCCACCAGTTGAGAGGACTTTTGCAGACTTTTTCAAAAATGGCATCTATGTGGTTCTTCCCGCTACAATCTGCTGATAAAGTGACAGCTAAATGTTTGAGCGTCGTTGAATATCTCAGATGTGTGTTATCAAATACGAGAGCCGGTTTATTGCTGATATGTGGACGTGTGTCGAATAAGATACATACTGCATTTCTAATACTATATACACATTTCCTTCAGATTTAACATTTCATAGCACATTAAGGCAGACGTGAGACGCTTTAATTTGATTTAAACAGAATTTATTTTTGTCTTAGAGGGAGCGCGATAAGACATGTCTTATAACCGCATCTCCCATACAATTATATTAAAAAGTAAATGTCTCATGGTGTTTGAATGAATACATACATGTTACTATACTACATTTAATTACTTGGTGGCATTATATTATACAATTATACTTATGATACATAATAGTGAGTCTGATAAAAGTGCACATTCACAGCTGAATTCCCGATAGCAAAACTATCCTAACTGAACACCTGAAGCCCAAAGTGGGTACCCCAACGCAATGATAACGAAACAGAGCTCAGCAATGATGATTTCGCCCCGCACAAACCATCATAATTTTCAGTTACTTAATTGAACTAGGGACTCGTGTCTCTAGTTCAATTTCAAAACACTAAGAATCATATCAATCTATGCGTAATGAAACCATCACACGCCAAGACCTATCTCGACTCACTTCATCCAGGTCCACAATTTAAGCCTCCAAAAGTATAAAGCAATTCCATCTCCAAGCACTCTCCAAGCACTCTGCTGCGAATATGCACCCCTAAATAGTATGTGTCGGGATGAAAGAACTACTTTATAATCATAAATCAGTCGTCATGGCTAGTAACGCTACCTGTGTATTCGTGTTTGTCAATAGCTAGTGTTTTTTCAAACTGGATGAATCCACTAAAGTATTGACGTCATAATCAACTACGTCGCCTATAGGTTGGCGTGATAATCTTAATTGACGGAATTTGAGCTTTAAATTGATTGATGGCTAAGTCACTAACCGACAAGTTTATGCCGCCGCTAATGCAATTATGACTATTAGTCACTTTGAAAAAGTCCAGCATTTTCCACAGTCAGCCGAAGGTGCACGTTTACTAAAGTTTTCTGTTTATAAAAATGATAATGATGTGAAAAAACGATGTCCGATTAATGGCCCTTTCGGGTGGCACCTAACTCAATATGAAGCCGGTCTCGTTGTACTTTGGCACGCTTCGCCAGTAAGCCGGCATAAAAGGGCCGTCACATTTTAGGATGACGGTGTTGGTTAAAACCAAAGACGCGGCCGTTAATCCCCAAGGTCAAAAGAAGAAACAAATACCTACTCTGGGAAGCGCGCGTTGCAGGTCAATAAGTTTCTAAAACATCACACAGAATGACTTCGGATGATGAATAACACAAACGTACCCAATATTGATTAAATATTGTAATCTCCACAATAAATTTAATTTTACACTAACTGGAGTCAAAGAATTCCAAATTTCATCAGACTCTACGTGCGTGTGTGTTTTATCTAAAGACGCTAGCTGGCAACTGTTCGTGTTCGTTTGAGAATGCCCAGCGAGCGTAAACATTGGATTCAAATAATATTACATCTAAAAAATTACATGTCAATTCACCTTTCCAGGGTATCCTTCGATGATCTGACGTCATCTGACGTCATACCCCGCTAAGCGCCGTGTAGGATGACGTCATAATCATTACGTCATAAGTGATTCTATTAGGCCCGTCTTTAACTCTTAAGGATGTCCAACACATTGTATGAAGTGTATGGGCCATAGGCAGCAACAGCGCCCAGTCAAATTAGTTCCAAAATATTCAATAGCTTACCTGTATAGTTTTTTTGGAAATTGATAGTCAGTAAGTTCCAAGATCGATCGATCACAACACAAGCGAGGTGAGGGTGGAGCTTAGCTAGAGACGGACGGGGCATAGCTAAAAATGCAAAGGTCCATTAATATATATATATATATATATATATATATATATATATATATATATATATATATATATATATATATATATATATATATATATATATATATATATATATATATATATATATATATATATATATATATATATATATATACGATAAAAATGGCTAACCCTCTCTATCAAGCAGATTATAATATAGTTATCTGTTTAAACACAAACTTTAATAATAAGACAGACGACTATATATGTTTATATCGTGTAGAAAGACTGCCGGTCACACGTTTCTGACCATCCCATGCCAGATTATCGCCAGTGACATCAGTAGCGCGAGATTGATTCCCGGATCTGTATATATATATATAGAGAGAAAAACAGTGATATCATAACTAGAATGGAGGGTTCTCGTGTATCCATCAATCATATCACGTCATAAGCATCTACGTCACGAACGCTTAATTGATGAAGAACTAAGCGCCGTTGTCCAATTGTATGGCTTTACTATTTAATAAACATGCTGTTGAATATTTTGAAAATAAATAAACATGCGGTTGAATATTTTGAAAATAATTTGACTGTGCAACCAGTCAAATTGGTTTCAAAATATTCAATAGCTTTTTGCCTACCTGTATAGTTTTCTGGAAATTGAGACGTTTGACCCGTGGGGATTGCTATTGTCAGCAGAGCTGAGTTTTTATGACAAATATTATATGGACAACAACAATATCTTCTGTGAACCACGCACGCACGCACGCACGCACGCACGCACGAACGCACGCACTCACGCACGCACGCACGCACGCACGCACGCACGCACGCACGCACGCACGCACGCACGCACGCACGCAGGCACGCACTCCAGATTGCATAAGCGATTATAATAAAAGACAAAAAAGAATCCTTTGGAATGAATCAATAACAATTCAACAGCTTCCCCGACAATGCAGGTTATTGGGACGGTACTGGGCCAATAGGTGCCAATAGAGGGCCGGAATTGTGATGATGGCAATCGTACTAGTGTGGTGTTAAATATTTTAAAGCTAATTTGACGCGAACATGTTGCTGTTATAGCAACAGATCCCATGTAAATTCTTTTTAAAATATGCATCCTAATATTTCTTATCTCATAGATGCTATTTGTTTTGAGGGTTCTACAAGGTTAATGACTAATTAACAACACCTGTTACTGCAGATTTACAGTACATCTCATAAATAACAAAAGCTAGTTAGTTAGTTAGTTAGTTAGTTAGTTAGTTAGTTAGTTAGTTAGTTAGTTAGTTAGTTAGTTAGTTAGTTAGTTAGTTAGTACAAATAGACTTTCAACTTTAACCAACCATCATACGACGTCATAATTAACTACGTGACGTGTATAATGACATCATAATCAATGGCGCCATCATAACGTCATGAATGACGTCACGACGCATAATTGATGACGGACTGTGTATTGTTGTACGAATTGTATGTCTTTACTATGCAATAAATATTCTGCTGAATATTTTGAAACTAATTTGACTGGACGCTGTTGCTGCCATAGGCAGTTTCAAAATATTTAACAGCTTATCCGAATAGTTTTCTGGAAATTGATAGTCAGAGAGTTTATGGATCGATCGATCCCAACACGAGCAAGGTGTGGGTGGAAATTATCTAGAGGTGAGTGGGGCTTATCAAAAACTGGAAAGGTTCATTTGAACATGATGTAATTATGTTCCAACTATTCAACCGTACGTTATTTTGGAAATATTTGTTACGTTATTTTTAGATGTACTGTAAGCAGGTAATACTCTATTTCGGATTTACTTACTCAAAGTATGTGCCTTTGCTTGTAAGACAGGTGTGGCTTGAGGCGCTGGACACGCTATAAATAAAACACCATTCATAGAGGAGCTGGCACGAGGTCACATTTCTCATCACTATTATCAACCGAGTTGAAAATTATCACATTGCACGAGCTTTAGCCGTTATAATTTTCGACGGGGTCGATAACAGTGATATGAAATGGGGCCGAGTTTGATATTATATTTATCATATAAACTGATTTATAATGAAACCCGTTTGAACGCGCTGCTCATTTTCGTCGCTGTGACGCATCATTTGCTAAGAGTTCTGACCAATGCGCCATGTTTACAAACGTATTTCATAACTAGGTAACTAGGCCCCATTTCATATCACTGTTATCAACCCCGTCGAAAATTATATATATATATATATATATATATATATATATATATATATATATATATATATATATATATATATATATATATATATATATATATATATATATATATATATATATATATATATATATATATATATATATATATATATATATATATATATATATATATATATATATATATATATATATATATATATATATATATATATAACTTATTGTCGCTAAGGAACATTGCGGTGTCACCGGGCATGTGGGATTATTACGCTTTATCTAACCAATGAGAATATTTCGTTAAATATTAAATAATAATTATAAACTCTCTCGCAGCTAGCCACAGGGCATCTGGGCAGATGAGAGAGGCGAGTGCTAGAAACAAGGAGGACTGGAAGAGGGGACTAAAAAAGCAGAGATAGGAGGGAGATGAACGTTGTCAGCCTTTACAGCCACATGTGAAACCCGCAAAATGTTATATATTTGTTTAAAAATTAGTTTATTATTTATTTATTTATTAATTATTTATTCTATAAGACTCTCGCAGACCTAAGCTAGTCCCCGACAGCGCGTGTGTTCATAGCGAGAAATATGGAACAGTCAGAAAGCCTTGTTTAATAAATATGATTAAAAGGCCTACTGAAATATTACGTAATACAACCTGGGTGTGGAAAATATGGAACCAAAACAAGATACAATATGGAAACATTATGTACATAAATTCTGGGTATGGACTAAGTCTGGGTAAATGCTGTGGATCAAAAACGTATAATTCCACCCAGTCCCTCTGGCAGAAATATATTATTTGAGATGAAGACAGCTCCTCAGTTTGACAGTTTACCTCGAGCGACTAGGACGTGGTTTTAATTGGAGTGCCATTACTTTATTAAAGGGAAGTTACCTATATGTAGTATATAGTACTGCTAGAAAGTTGTAAGAGTGATAACTGGAGCAAGTTTAATCCTGTGTGATAATGTGATGTTTATTTAGTGCTTTGTGAAATATGCATGTGTATTAATTGTGGTCATTGTATTTTACCCTTTTCCCACTACAGCCATTTATGTGTCGAAGTACACGATTATCAGATGGGTAGCACTACAGGACTAAGTTAAAACGTGCAATTGTTTTGTCTGTAATGTTACAGAATATCTGCACTTAAAGGTCACTGCATCAAAGGCAGATAATTTGAATGTCAGTCGGACGAATGTTTCACCTTCAAACTGTATTATTCAGAGTACAAATACTGAAGCTGTGATGGCAGATCATTCAATAACTGTCTCTGAACTCAGTGAAAATTCTGAGTGTAGTGGGATATCTGTGACCCAAAGTAATGCAGCTGTGAATCATATATAATGTTAAATATGTTTAAGTCCTGAAGAGAGACACAAGAAAAACAAATGGATTTTTTTTAACAAGTTGATATCACAGCAGGTGGGTAAAAGTGATAAGCGGATAGAATATGAGCCGCCTGTGAAACAGTGTCGTTTACAGACTGTAGCTCGCCGGGTGTATCATGTCGACTCGCCACGCCGCAAGTGCACGACGAGTGATGACGCTGGTTAGCATCCGGTCTCAGGGTGACGGACCTTGTACGAGACTGTCCTGCAGGTAACAAAAACTGGCTCCTAATGCAGGTGGAACTCAATCATTCCAGTGGGGCCTTGCGACCATCGTCGCGAACATTAACCACAACCGTCTCATCCCAAGAATTTGTGTCACCAGTATGCCTGTCCATAGCAATTTCGTGATCTATGGACTTACAAGATTTGATTTGGTGACCTAAAAATATAAGTCTATACAATGATTTTACCTAAACAATTATAACTATGCTAGATAAAACTAAAATAAGAGCATACGAAAATACGAGACATAGAGACAGGTAGATGAACTTTTAAACATGGGGCTCCCGGAGGTACCACACAGACTCGTAGGTCCTCAGAGGTATCCCCGCAAGGGAGGCTCCCGCACACGAGACATAACTAATTAACTTAATATAAGTTATTATACCCCTAAGCTGAAAGGAAGAAGATTATCTCGGACGAAAAGTTATGTGCCTCACGCGGGCACTACCCCTAGTGCTAGTTTGGGTGAGGAGTATTATCCTCGAGTGGACCGTCGTCGCTGAATCCTTGCGAGAGGCAAGTGCCTCGCGCGGGCCTCCGTCTCGGGAAGGTGTCGCCACTAATTAAAGCGGGAGAAGAGTAGTAGATAAAAATGGGCCCACTCTAATATTTCAACCAAAAAATGCTTGCGGAAGAAAAGACCATACCTAGTGAGATTATGACTATAGGGTTGCGTGCTGTTTTACATGAAGACGGGACGAGCGATTCCCGATGTATTCCATCATCACCGTCTTATGTGATTCTTAGTATGCTGAATTAGTAGTTGCCGCTTTATTTATGCGGGCCTTCTGCTTTGCTTAATTAGCGTTTAGTTGTATTTGAAACAAGAACTATTTTTGGCCGCAAATGGCTGGAATCTACCTAGCTATTAGACACGGCTGTCACTGAGAACAGATGCCCTAAGACATCAATACTGAAGACAGCGCTCATACATGTTACTTAGTAAGATCTCCGAACTGGATAAGAATCCGGACATCCCGCTCCATAACCACATAAAACGTTACAAGACATAGGTTACTTTTCACGAAAGCGTTATTAGACCATTGTTCTATCGTTATGGTGGGGGTGAGAGAGACGAATACCCACCATAAATGTCCTTCCCGTACGGGCGTGGCAGATTTAAATATCATGCCCAGACATTCTTATGGAATTCGGTGGGGATACGCATCTCGCCCATCACCGGTCCTATGGAACTAACCGTTTAACCTGTCATTAGGTTTATATACAAGTTGCCCTGCTTTGCACTGCGGTGCGGGAGCTTTGTTCAGCAAATAAAATAATAATTAATATGTTTTCGCAGTGCTTTCCTACATTAGCAAAAGTGCTAACTACTAAGTACCCGAAGATACAAGGGAATTGTATGTGACACCATACCCTGGCCATCACCGCTCAGAAACCCCAATAGTTTCCCAGAGTCGGATCAGCCCATAGTGCAGATAGGGACATCCAAACAATTAAGAAGCCACAAGGCTGAGTGGAGCATGAAGAGAGACACAATCTTAGAGTTATGAGTCTTACCGGAGTGCGGGGCTAGATTATCGCACCACCGGAAGAGAAGAATATACTACAGATTTCTTAACGAAGAAAGTGTCTCTAATCATTTTGAACCCATCCTATCGAGCTGAATAAAAAACGTTTAGTCGCTAACATGCCGGGCTAAACAGAGTTATAGAATGGACAGCGACCTCAGTGAAAAATTGTTGGTGGCGGGAGAAGGTGCTGCATATATAAGTGTCGCTGTATAGTGTTTCCTACGTGCACTGCAGTCCAATATTTTCTGTAAATAAGCAAAACATATCAACTGATGGCCACTGGCCATATATATACATAATCTAACCAGAACAATCAATATGGTATCAGATGATCAAAGTTATATATTTAGTACAGGTTAACGAACCTACTACGGTGCGGTTACTAAAACGCCTTACAGAAACTGAGAATAACTATAAACAAATACAGAAATTATAACTAGCGGTCCTAAGACCGTTACGGTACCTTTTAGTCATCGGGACCGTTCTTACGGATACAATATAATTAAAGACGTCCATATAGAAAAATAATTAAACTGTGAAGTATAGTTACTTGAATACTCGGTAGTCATTCTTAAGTTAGGCTACCGTGTTACTGAAATTGATACGTCATTCTGTAGTTGACGTGCGTTGATGCATTCTCAGGAAGCTGGAAAGTTCCCGCAGGTTGGTTCCCACAAGCTGTTTTCTGCAAACCAGATTTCCGCAAGAACACTCATGGCAGGTGGGGGGGGGGGGGGGACATCGCTCAGCACTGTAAGCCTAATAGGATGTCTAACGAGCAGTCAGCAAAAGATACGATAGTACTACTGTGGTGAAGAAAGTTCCCATACACCGATGGCACGGATGGAAGTTGTAAACAACCCGATCACAAGCGGGGTTTGTCCGAGACAAACGAAGATACAAAACAAAGCTTCATGGTGCTGGTACGTCAGCCAGCTCTGAAGACGCACCGGGCAGAGTGTACCTGCTGCGGTCGAAAGTTAGAAGAACCTACACGATATTAGTGCGGTGACAGTTGAAATACTACTTTTAGGCGTGGCCGGCAGATCCGGCGAGTCATCCATCAAAGAACATCCTGCCTCGACATCTGTAGAATCACATATTCAGGCCGTAAAGGCCTCACTGCAAATTTGTGTTCCGAAGTAGATAGTGATATTCGTGAACAATAATCAGAAAGTTCCAAATTACCCCCGTAAGTAGGGAGTTACAAAATTGTTTTAGTGAGGTGGGTTGGGCAACTGCCAGCTACGGGAGAAAAACCCGACACATAGCGAAATAATACGCGTATTGTCTGTTGCGCTGATAGTAGCTGGTATCGATCCAACCTGTTTGCCCCTGGCCGAGGATGCTGTCGATCTCTGGATCGCGTCTCCTTTTATACTCCTCGTGACGTCACAGGCGCAGGCTCCAACCAATCATCGTTCGAGCAACAGCCAATCAGCGCGAGCTAATAATAGCGCAGTCGAAAGTTCTAGAACATTATAGAAGTTCTTCGCCCACGTGGTTATGACGTCACGGCAATATTTTGAAGATAATCAAGAAGGGTTTTCCGTGGATAACTCAGCCATTTCTTAACCGATTTTGAAATGGTTTACAGATTTAAAAAGCTCGTTGAATTCTGGTCTTGATTAATGCCAGAGTCAACGGGAACAGGCAATCAATAAAGATTACAGGGTACCATCTCGGTAGACTAAAAACGCCATCCTATCTTGGTCGTAAACTACGCATTATGTGCTTTAATGAACTCGCAATCTCTCTCATAGGCCCATATACGCTTATGGCTCTACCCAGGTGGGCGTGTTCAGGGAACAAATCCAGGACGGCGGCGCGTACCAAGCTTAGCTGGTACGGCCAGTACCCGAATTACACAGACCTCCCCTCATGATACAGATGATGATCGGGGGGGGGGGGGGGGGGGGGGGGGGTGCTGGAGGGCGAAACTCCAGACTCTTTCTCAAACATTACAAAGGAACTAAATGCTACAGTTAATGACTCTGACAGTGATAATGAGTTGGAATTAGTTTAATGCGGTGCTAAATAATATGCAGGATTTTTATTGCCAGGACCGTTACAGGACCTGATATTAAGCAAAGCTTGGCAGATTCAATTAACATCTCTTTCCGCTCTGCTGCCAATAATGAAAGATTAAACAAATTAAGAGAGCGTAGACAAGCATATCTTAGGCCACAGAATTGTAATAATCTGTCAACACCTAGAGTAAATCACGAGATATGGGATTTATCTAATCCCCCCATACATTCCAGAGACATAAAAATGGGGCAATGTACAGGGATTTCTTGTTAAAGGCACAGTACCATTAATTTCAGTAACAGAATCTATTATGAATTTTGCTGCAAACAAGTCTGCGATTTATCTCAAGGACATTGTTGTTAAGCTCACTGACTCCATGAAGCTGATTTCAGCTGGATGTACTGCTCTAAGTCAATATCGCAAGGATAACTTTAAGTCGGTTATCAATAAGAGATATAAACAACTCTGTAAACCTGATCACAAAGTGACGGATATGTTATTTGGAGGTTACCTGCCCAAGCAATTCAAAGATATTGGAGAAGCGAGTAGACTCGGCCAACAAATGAGACCAGGTTTCTCCGGCCAATACAATAAGAATCAATATGGCAATCCTTCAACTAGCCACAATAACATGTTTGGTCGTGGGTCTTATGGGAGACCGTTTTAGGCAAAATGAACCAACCATTCCACACCAACAACCAATGATGGGGAACATAGGGGGATGGAAAAAGAAGTCCCCGATGTAGAGTTGCATTATATCAATAGTCTAGCTACTCGTAGTGACGAGGTGTGTTTTACTAGTAGTAAACCGCTGGATAATGTTATAAACACACCAGAAAACTTTGTAGCTGGAAATACACCAAAATATTTAAGAGAATGGAAAAATATTACAAGTGATATTAATATTTTGCAAACGATTCAGGGGTTGCATATTGAATTTTGTGTTATCCTAATACAGACACTACCACGGAAACAAATTAGATTTTCTGACAAAGATAAACTGTTGATGAACAAAGAAATAAACAAGCTTTAGCAATTACATGTCATTGAACAGATGTTTGACAAGCAAGATGCTGAATTTATATCCAAAAAAATTTTACTCGACTAAAGAAACATGGCGGTTGCAGAGTTATTTTGAATCTTAAATCTTTGAATCAGTATGTCCATAGTCCACATTTTTAGATGGACACTCGAAGGTCTGCATTATTGCTAATGTCTAGAATTTGTTTTTTCGCTTCTATTGGTGTAAAAAATGTCTATTGCACCATTCCCATTAAATGGGCGAAAATATCTGAGATTTCGTTAGAATGGCTGTAAGTATAAATTATGTTGTTTAGCTAATGGTCTTTCGAGAGCGCCGCGTATATTTACAAAATTGATGAAGTGCATATTTTTGAAATTAAGAAAACAGGTAAATGCGAACATGGCCTATATCGATTATTCTTTATTGACACATAAACACATATTGTGAATGCAAACAAAATATTGCAGAGACAGTGGATATTATGAACAGATTATGATTCACTGTGCACCCTGATAAATCAATATTAGAACATACAACAGAAATTAAATTTTAGGTTTCATATTAAATTCTAAGAAAATGTCAATAAAGTTTACTGGCGACAAAGCAGTTAAACCCGTTAACAAGCTTGATCAGCTGTTAAAGAAAAGGCAATGTACTATTAGGAAGTTTGCTGAAATTATTGGAATATTAATAGCTTCTGAACAAGCTGGGAAACATGGACCTATGTATGTAAAGCGACGGGAAATTCTGAAAAATAAAACACTGAGCTTAGACAATTATGACGCACGATTTTTTTCTGAATTTGGAATGTAGAGAAGACTTAAAATGGTGGCCGGGGAGCAAACTAATGTGTGAAAAGCCACTGACGGTTCCCAACCTTGACATTATTTTAACTAGTGAAGCCTCAAATTTAGGCTGGGGTGGGACATATAATGGGCAATCGACTGGTGGAATCTGGAACGAAGGAGATGCGCGCAAACATATAGATTATTTAGAATTACATACAGCATTACTAATTCTTAAGTCGTTTTGTAATAAAATGCGTAATTTTCATATCAAAGTATTCGTGGATAACACTACAGCTATGATTTATATTAACAAACAGGGTGGAATGAAAGTGCTATGTAATAACATTGCTAGGGAAATATGGTTATGGGCTATTCCAAGAAATATTTGGCTATCAACTGCACACTTACCTGGCTCCATGAACACAAAATCTGACTTGGCTTCACGGGACTACAATAGTGACACAGAATGGATGTTAAACAGATGCGTTTTTAAACAGCTCATGTCAGTTTTTGGGAAACCAGATATAGACCTATTTGCGTCCAGGTTAAATAACCTATTGCCCAATTATGTGTCATGGAAACCAGACCATGGCGCGTTAGCTGTGGACGCTTTTGCCATGCATTGGGGGAAATCACTTAATTACATTTTCCCTCCTTTTAGTATCATAGGTCATGTATTAAGAAAAGTTGAGGAGGATGCAGCAGAAGCGATTTTAATGTTTTTGTGAACAAAGGGAACGTGATCCCTTTTCATCATTTATAAACAATGTGTTGGATTTTCTCAATTTTTTATACAAGTCTAGACTAGGCTACAGTGGTCTAAATTCAGCAAGATCAGCATTATCTGCCTTGCTTAATGTTGAGACTAGTGAAAGTATCGGTAATGATCCTTTGATAAAGAGATTTTTGAAAGGTGTATATAATATTAAACCAGCACTACCGCGGTATATCGCAACATGGGATGTCGATTTAGTTCTTGACTATATTAACAATGAACCAGATGTAAATAATCTATCATTGAAGCAATTATCATTAATAGTTGTGTGTGTTGCCTGGTCTTCTGTCGGGCCAGCGAGTTCAATCGTTATTTTTGATTGACATTCGTAATATGGAGTTTGTGAACACATTTGTACATATTTGATTTGGAGATCTGCTGAAGCAATCAAAGCCTAGCAAGCAGCAAACGGAACTTGTTTTCGAAAAATATTCTACTAATGAAAAGTTGTATGTTGTGACTTTCTTGAAAGAATATATACATAGAACCAGTGGGTTGCGCAATAACTGTACAAGATTGTTCATTAGCTATGTTGGTGATCATAAACCAGTATCAAAATACGCAATAGCTAGGTGGATAAAACTATTATTAGTTAGTGCAGGTGTGAATTAACATTTTAAGGCACATAGCATTCGGTCAGCATCAACAACTAATGCGGCTTTGAAGAATGTGCCAGTAGCCACCATTATGAAGACTGCTGGTTGGTCAAGTGGGTCAGTTTTCAAGAAATTCTATAGGATGCCAGCTACAGTTGATGTTACATTTGGACATGCTGTTGTGAAAACACGATATAACAGCAAGGGAAGTAAAAGTTTTTTCTAGGCATGCTAGATTAGATGCATGTATGTCCTACCATCGCTCATTTACAGTTAAAATATTTTTGCCTGCTTCAGTACAGAAATCAAATTCATTTCTCTAAATATTTCAACTAATATATTTGTACCAGAGGGACTGGATGGAATTAATAAATTTAATGAAATTTATTGATATTTGATTGTAATTCCATCCCGTCCCATATGGTACATAGATATTATGTGTCCTCCCTTATTGAGGGTACCCACCATTATTTCAATATGCATTTGAGTTCTACGCTAAAGACTGAGGAGCTGTCCTTATCTCACATAATATATATGTACCATATGGGACGTGATGGAATTACAATCAAATATCAATAAATTTATTAATCAAGCGATCCACTTCTAGCTATGCCCCATCCATTTCTAACTCAGCTCCACCCACTTTTACGTGTGCTGGAATCAATTCCTAGGTACGCTGTTGAAAATGTTGAAAAGTAATTTGGCCGGGGAAGTCGCTGCCTATGCTCAACAAAATGTTTATTAAATTGTAAACAAATAAACAAACGCTAGAATAGTGGATCGCCAAATGTGGCACTTCCAATTATAGTAGTGTTGTTAGATAGAAATTCGACAATGATGATAACGCTGGAATGCAAGAAGCAATCAAAGACCTATAATTCGTACACTTTGTGACGGACTTTTCGATGTTCCTAATGGAGCTACACGTCATTTTGATTCTGACATCAGCGAACAGGTGACGTATTCGACCACGACCTCGGATAAACAAGTCACGTAACAGCGACACACAATACACTGATATTGTTAGACATTTAGCTTTGTTATCCTGCCGTTGTTCAGATTTTAGATGTCATGAGTATACACTTGTCATTTATATTTTTTTAGACCGAAATATTAACGTTAGACGTTTGTCTAAATTGTAATAGTGGTTTAGGTCACATTACAAGCGACCATCAAATTCTATCTATTATTATATGTATCCGTTTATGAGTTTAAATAGTAGAGTATTTCGTGTCTATGTCCGAGTATCTGGCGAAACTGAAACGAAAATTGATATTAAGTTTTTGCTTTTAGGTTCCTTGCTTTCGCGCTGAAACCCGATGTGCGTTTTGCGGTGTGTGTCATCTGTCTGACTATCCGTTTGTTTGGTTGTTTATTTATTTGTTTGTTTATTCGCTTGTTTATTCACCTGTTTATTTGTTTGCATTCGTTTGCTTATTTGTTAGCTTTCGTTCGTTTTGTTTTGTCTGTTTCTCCACAACTCTCCTGAACGCAAGAATATTGGATCGCCACATGTGGCACTTCCAATCATAGTGTGGCTAGTTAGAAATTCCTTGAGGCTCAGGTCAAAGGATCAAATTTCTAGAATACCGGAATACACATTTTTCATGATAACGCTGCGTTGCAAGAAACTAGTACCATCAGACACGGCAGGTCTCTCATTAGGAGTGTTTTGAGATTGAATCCCGCGCAGGCTCACACCCTTAAGTTTCCTGTGTTAAAATCTGAGCCAAATCCGACCAGTAGTTTCCAAGAAATTCACAGATCCAGAATTGATCAGATCCGGATCTGTGTTCAATTATCGGGATCACGGGAAAAGTCTGGAAATCCTTGTCTTTCATTGGGTTACGATTTGAGCCAAATCGGATCAGTGTTTAACCATAGGTCTGGATAGACTGAAGGAAGGATGACAAGATGGGCAAATGGACGGGCAGATGCCTAGAGACAGATGGACAGACGGATGGATGGATGGACAGAGAGACAGGCAGACAGGCACGCCTGCTCGTGCGCCTGCCAGCCCACACACTGATCTGTCCGCCCGCGCATTTCAGTTTGAGTTTCAATGATCAAATATCCAGGTCACTGTACCATTGGCGAAACAGGTCATAAAGGCGTGAGTCAACACGTCCATCCCACGCCACCCCACCCCACCCCTGAGTGCACTCTAGTTTTTAGTCTAGATGATAACCATGTGAAAATTTGGTATTCGTATTGTACCTTAGACTTTAGGAAAATCAGCGATAAACATTACAAATAGGCCGCTGACTCTTGACTGAATATTTACCGCCATGTCACACGCCCTGTTTAGTTTTTCATTATTTATTCAAATCTGAATAGAGGCGTTCATTTCTAGCTATACCCAGCCCATTTCTAGCCAAGCTCCGCCCATTTCTAGCTAAATTTCGCCCATTTCTAGCTAAACTCCTCCCATGCTTTGCGCGTGTTGTGATCGATTTATATACTTTGAATCTTGAATTCCAAGAATACCAATTTTAAGGTAACCTATACAGGACCGGGAACCTGTTGAATATTTTAAAGCTAATTTGATTGGGTCGGTTGCTGGCTATGGCAAATTAGATTATTGCAAATTAGTTTCTGCAAACTATTCACAGAATGTTTATTGAATAGTAAAGACACACAATTCCTACACTTGGCGTACTATTCAATGTTCCTGACGGACAGAGATACGGCATACATTACACATTTTGATTGTAACGTCAGCTTTTATGTGACGTAATTGATTATAAGTATTTATAACGTCATATACTTTAGTGACAGCTCTGATTCATCCATTGTCAAACCTGCTCAAGATTCTCCCTGTCTTTCAAGGACAAACGATGGTGGTTCGTTGATACATGTGGTCGACAGATCTCCTGTCTTAAAGAACCACCATAGTTTGGATTCAAAAGGCATATCCTATAGCAATTTACTTGTACGATACCACCTGTCTCTATTGACTAGAGTGATCCATGTCTAGTTATGCCACGCCCATTTCTGCCTAAGCTCCGCCCACTTTTTACTCGTGTTGGAATAGATTTAATACTTTGAATCGTGATTTCACAAAATATAAGTAACAAGTAAGTTGTTGAATATTTTGAAATTAATTTGACTAGGGGTTGTTGGTGCCTGTGGCAACAACAGCTCCCAGTCAAATTAGTTTCAAAATATTCATCTGACTGTTTCTTAAATTGTAAATCCATCAAAGACATTACAATTCGTACACTTGATGGGCTTTTCGAGCCGCCGTGAAGGAATTATAATACGTCGTTGTGATTGTGACATCAGCCTACATGAGTGACAGATTGGATTCCTCCATTGTTTGTGCTTTATAAGGTGGCCGCGCAAGATGGATTTCACCGTGTTTCAGTAACGCAGACTTACGGTTATCATGTGTCGTTTCCACAAACACATCATAAGACAGACACAGTTTGTTTAGAACCAGATCAGTCTTTTGACGTTCCTCGAATGTCAGGTATCCACGACGACTCCATATTTTAGCCGTGGCGTCCACGCACGTGTCATTCGCCTGACTGACATTTTTACACGCATATTGCACAGAATATGAAACATAATCTGTCTCCACAATCCAGTTAAATCTGTTCTCACCTGCAAACGAAGACACGCGTATTAAGAGATTACAGACACTCGCCCTCCAATTTTTGTCTCGTTGTAAAAGGTTTTCGGAATTTGAAGATTTTTTCGGATTATCCAGATTTTCCGGATCACGCTTAAAGTTTATGGGCTATGGTCACACCAGAACAAAGAGGATGTGCGTTTTTATATTTTTATTGACATAATACAATAATAGATATATTACAGACAATAATAAACATGTTATTACTGATATTTGTAGGGCATTGTGACTACAACGATAATAGTTTATGAAGACATAGACTTGATGCGCATTCTTCAATAACTCTGGTTCTACTGGTGCAATCTTTTCCAACCCTTTGTGGAATCTTGCCCATCATGTGGTCTACTCCATTACGTGTGTAAATAAATATCAGTAATAATAGGTTTATTATTCTCTGTACTATATCTATTATTTATTATGTCAATAAAAATAGGAAAACGTACATCCTCTTCTTCTTTTTCTTCTTCTCCTTCTTCTTAAGACATTTTCTAATAACTGGTTCTAATGGATGGATCTTCTCCAAATATGTTGTTAACCATGCGCGTGGGCTCCCAAATATAGCTATGCCAATTTTGGGATCAAAACTAAAACGCAACAACTTGCAGCAACAGTTTGGAAAATAGACATTTTTATGCATTCGTTAATAACTCTGCTTCTATTGGTGCAATCTTGTCCAAGCCTTGGTGGAATCTTGCGCATTGGAGTACCGGTCACGTAGGTGCATATAAACAGTACTGATTAATATAAGGATAACTATATTACAGTTAATAATACTATTGCATTCATTATTAGTATTAGTAATGCACTGCAAGGTACAATAGATCGAGAATAATAGTTTACAAAGAAATATAAATCATATAAATAGCAAAGGTTTGGCCTACTCACTTACTTGTAGTGGTACTCGTAATGGTTCGACATTAAAGGGTAACTAACCTCATCTCATGATATCTATAGAGATGATCTGACAGGCCACTTATAAACTGTGTTTGGTATTTTAAGCTTTTATCATCCAGTCAAAGAAAGATATTCAGGTTTTAGTAGCTAAATGTTGTTTGATTTCTACAGCTTATGATGGCTGTCATGATTTACTTTTCAACCAATCAGAAAAAGCTTAGCGTGGCTGCCGCGGTATGAGCTCTCAGTCAGAGATGCCAACTATAGTATGACAATGCGGTTTTGAAACTAATTTTAAAATATTCAACAATATGATTATTACGTAACAAAGAATGTAGTGCGTTGGCACATACATGACATCACACGCTATAGATAGAGGAGACAAACTGGTGGCGTTCACTTTTCAACATTTACGCGATATTACAAAGCAGATAGTTGTGATACAGATAAGGGAATGTGACAGGATATGAATGATATGGAATCTATAAACCATAATCTATTGGTGCAATACAACATTTGAGATGGGATTAGCACCCCTTTAAGTCTGCTATCTCCCCCAGCCAGGATTTCTTACACAGATGATACAGCTCAGCGCTATGGTCATATAGAACTGGATATTTATATAGTTAATCCGCATATTCAACAGAGTTCATCTCTTGTACAGCCTCTTTTGTATATAGATCTATATTGTCTAAAGAATGAGCCTTTCCAGTTTATCCATCCATCATATGACGTCATGATCAACTACGTGATATGTAGGATGCCGTCATAATAATTTACAGCATGAATGACTCGATTTAGTTCGTCTTAAGCGCTTAATAGTCCGACAGGTTGTAGGAGTTTATATCATTACCATTTAATAACCATTCTGTTGAATATTTTGGCTATAGGCAGCTACAGCACCCAGTCAAATTAGTTTTCAAATATTCAACAGTTTACCCGTATAGTTTTCTAGAAATTGATGGTCAGGGAGAGCGAGGTATGGGTGGAACTTAGCTATAGAGATGGGCGGGGTATAGCTAAAACTGGAAAGATCCATTAAAGTGATAACCATATTCCATGCAAGTATGCAAGTATGTTGGCGTTGACTCCGGTGATCCACCTTGCATCCGAAACAGTTCAGTTTTGCCAAGATCTGTACCTTCAGACACAACATGCATGCAAATACGTATACTTACTAGCAATCTGCTGATCTGCATGCGATGGGCCCCATTTTGAACAACCCTGACACATTTGGTTTATCCCATCTCTATCAGAGGATGCAGTATCCTCACGAACAATCTCTGTATCCTTCGAACACGGTCTAACATACATGGGCAGCTAATATCACGATCGGGGGTGGGGGGGGGGGGGGGGTTCACAGTAGACATTATCAGTTCAGAGATATTTTCATAATATAATATTCATATGTTCTCACAAGCATTCTCTGCAGAGGTTGCCGCGGCTAATAAAGCGGTAGAGTTCTGTTTCAATGCACACCAGTCCGATAACTGCAGGCCACATAGTGATGCTTATTACCTGGGGATAACATTCACTGATCAACACCAGAGGCTTACCCTTGCGCTGAAGCTAACACGACATACCTGGGCATCAGACTCAGGTATCATATGCAGTAACTCTCTGAATGCGTTACGCTTAAATATACACTGTGTATGGTAAAATAGCCGCCTGGATGGAACTGACGGAGAGCATTATGCCAGCATTCATTAATTTTCCGCACCCTGGTCTTACGAGAATTTCCCAAACAAATGCGCCTGCACCTATTAGCTGGTGACGATTGGTCAGTATCATCTCACAGCGCTATGAATTATGAACATACCCAACCAAACATTTTAGACAGTAGGTGAAAAACACCCTGGCAAGATATGGTGTGCTTATGAATGAATGAATCAGACTATACCGAGAACAAAGTCCGATATGGCGGCCTATATAACAATATGCATGCGCGTCTAAACAATAGAATGGCGCTCTCATCCAAGACTAGCTGGCTTTCATTGGCTTAATCAAAAAACGCCATACAATTGTATGTGCCCAACACGACGTATTACCCTAATTTTCTTGATTAATCGTATCCCCAATGAAACAAATGCGCATAGCTCGATGCAATAGACTATGGAAACTGTAGCACCACTCAGGATGTTTGCCTAGTAAACAGGGGCATGCACCACCCTTTCCCACTTTTGATTCTCAGTCCTCGTAAACGACTACAGGTTATCATCTCTGGTAGAGCGGGCCACGTATGCTAGAATCGTCTTATGATACATACATGCTTCCATCGCGTGTGTCATGTGAGACGCATGCTGTCTGTAGCTAAATATGTACTTAACTATTTAATCTCAATTAAATATGTACATATTTATACGGATCAGGTAGAAAACTCATCCAGTAATACACTCACGGGTAGATAATGCCTACACCTATTAGCTGGTGACGATTGGTCAGTATCATCTCACAGCACTATGAATTGTGAAACCAAACATTTTAGACAGTAGGTGAAATACACCCTGGCAAGATTTGGGTGTGCTTATGAATGAATCAGTCTATACCGAGAACAAAGCCCGATATGAGCGTCTAAAGCTGGCTATATGTGCAACAGTTATATTCAGGTCATTAATTTGATTAATTGCCTTTTAATGGGTGCCAAAATATGACCATATAGACAGATTCTAGAACAAAGCACGAAATGTGTGTCTATTATTTAGAACAAAGTCCGACAAGCGCATCTAAATAAAATGAGCGGGCAGAGGTATATATGACCTCCTGTTGTTAATCCTTTAATGACTCTATTTGTTCAAAAAAATAAAATATTTACTTATTGAATGCCCATGTGCAGGCCAAGAGAAGACTATTTTTGAAATTTTACCACTGGAATGACTGGCTCGGTTATCGAGCCAGTCATTCCAGTGGTAAATTTCAAAAATACTCTTCACTTGGCCACCAAATTGGCATTTCCCAAGGCCACTACATAGGCCGGTTTTGGCCGGCTTCGGGAAAGGTTTAAAGATATACTCGAGAACAAAGTCCATCATGCGCGTTACTAATGTTTGTAACAACGCCTGGCATGTGTGTATAAACAGTGGAATGGGCGTCCTCTACATTACGCGCCTAGTCTACCTATATGTGCGTCTAAATAATAGATAGACGCATAGATCGTGACTTTTCTTAATGGGCCTGTCCTAGAAAGATTCAACAACAAAGCTCGATATGTGTGTCTAAACAATAGAATGGCGCTCGCATCCAAGGTATCGATATGGACGCCTAAGCAACGGATAGACGGATATCGAGACTTTTTTTTAAACATAGGCGTGTCCTCTAATAAAAATCTTTATATGGACGCCTAAGCAATAGCTAGACGTCCAGATCCAGACTTTTTTCAAAGGAATTGGCATGGCGTGTCATACATCAGAAGTAGAACACGCCCATTTTTTTTTTTTAATGTCTCCATATGTACGTCTATCCCTTGTGTGTAATCATCCATATGGAGAGATCGCACTACTCATATTGCCACTTCTTACCTCTTGAAAAACAGAGTTAGTCACAGCTGGAATGATGGCACGATCAGCCGAACCACATGCAAGTACAGTGATAAATCCTTTGGAAATGTGTCTGCTCTTAATCTACAAATGCTTTTTAACAGTTAAGCCGGCAAAAAAGCCTCTGTAGTGGGCTTGAGAAATGTACATTTGCAAACACAACATGGAGCTGTTTTGTAATTTCCAGTGATCAATTTACAGGGATGGCCTTCTTTTGGCGTTCAAATGGGCATTTACTGAGCAAATATATTTCTCACACAAAATTGGTTAACCAGACATGTTCATGACGTTTTCACTTTTACAAAAGAAATTATGTCGCAGTATTAAAGCTCTACTGAAATCTTGCAATGCCCCCCCCCCCCCGCCCGCCCGCCCGCTCTCTCTCTCTCTCTCTCTCTCTCTCTCTCTCTCTCTCTCTCTCTTTCTCATTCCATCTTATGATGTGTCTGAGCTCTAGTATCATGACCTGCAGGAGATAATGACGGACTGGGGGAGATCACATTACAGGCTCGAAAGCATACATACAGATTGCAGAGGTGGTCGTTATTATATTATATACGGCCTGGTGTTGGGCCAGTACCGACCCCGTAACCTACGTTATCAGGATGATTGCATACCTTCGATTGTGAATGTCGCCTGTCCCATGTCAGTCGGCAGCCATGTTAGGGTATAATAGATACAATGTTTGTCACCTGTTCGGACTCTGCAAGCAATAAACACATGGCACAATATAGCTTCTCGTCTTAATGGCCATGGGATTGCTTTTACCATTTAATTAATTAATTATTGTCAGTGAACATAATTGACACATAAAATTACCAAATAACCCAAAATATCAGATCAGAAAGGAGGAAAATACAGGTAGTAGTAGTAGTGGTAGTGGTAGTGGTGGTGGTGGTGGTGGTGGTGGTGGTGGTGGTGGTGGTGGTGGTGGTAGTGGTAGTGGTAGTGGTGGTAGTAGTAGTAGTAGTAGTAGTAGTAGTAGTAGTAGTAGTAGTAGTAGTAGTAGTAGTAGTAGTAGTAGTAGTAGTAGTAGTAGTAGTAGTAGTAGTAGTAGTAGTAGTAGTAGTAGTAGTAAACGCACGCGTTTATTTAACTCTGATTTTTAGTTTCTAGCGCGATTTTGTAGATAAATTTTATACATATATTTCGTATTAGTATTTCCTTTCAAAATTTATGTTTAATTTGTAAATTCTTGTCTTGGTTGGAGGGGATTTTGTGTCTCCATTTTCTAAAGGCACTCCTCTTAGCTGGTGGTTTCCGCAATTTAATAGGTCTCCTCTTACTATGGCCAATACAATATATTTCTCCCCGCGCCAGTACGCTATTTCTATAGTTCGTTGGCTAGCTCATTATATTTGGCAAGATCGCTTGAGTGAGTAGATTCAATTCCTTTGTCATTTGTAAGTTCTTTGATTTTATATCTATAATATATATAGTCAGTTGGCTGTCCCCGGTCAACTCGAGTAGACTAACACATATATAACTGTACTATCTATTCATATATTTGTTAGTATACTTTAAGAAACCACTTTAATCGGTTAGGTGTTAGTGAACCACTTAATAAGTGGTTCAAGTTAACAAATATACGACTGTACTATCTATTCGTATATTTGTTGGTAGACGTCAGGGTTTCAAAAGGGGGCACAATTTATTTAGTGTGTAGCTCTTTCCCTGACCCCATGGTATTAAATATTTGTATTATTCCCCATTATATATTGTAGTAGTATGGGTTTCCTCTTTTTTTTTTAAACACCATGGCAACCTCCTATAAGCATACCCTGAGTCTTAAGCTCACGACAAAGGCTTGGGATGTTTCGACAATTGAGGTATATCATCGGTTGAAGGACGTAGTTGGGGCAGGCCCACATATCCTTCAAGGTCTCATTAACGTTTCCAAATTTGTATGGAATGTCACTGTGGTTAATGAAAGTGTGAAGGAAAAGTTACACGACGAGGTCCTTGTCGTAAAGGGCGAGGTGGGTAATGTGGAAGAAATAGAATCTGATCGTCTATTAGTTAGGATTAAGGTTCCGTTAGAGATCCCAGATGAATGGGTTATCAATGAATTGATCAAATATGGCAAAGTAGAAAAAGTAGAACACGAAACCTGTCCATTTGATCGAATCTTAGAAAATGGCATCAGAAGAATTTGGTTCGAAAAGGTAGAACAACCTCTCCCAAGTAAGGCCACGTTAGATGGTCGATGTGTCTTGCCATTATGGTACAGGTGGCAAATCAAAGAGTGTAGAATCTGATTAAGCACAGAACATCTTGCAACAGATTGCCCTAACAAAAACAAATGTCTAGTTTGTGGGTCATCTGATCATTTTAAGTGGCGATACCCGCAGAACAAATCTGTCAAAAAGGGTGCTGATAAAAGTGCAGAGCAAGTTGTTTCTAAAGAAAATGTCATAGAACCGGTGGTTGCTGAGATTGTAGCTGAAGTCCATGTTAATGAGAAGCATGTTTCTAAAGAAAATGTCATAGATCCGGTAGTTGCTGAGATTGTAGCTGAAGTCCATGTTAATGAGAAGCATGGTGAAAAAACTAAGAATCCAATCGCTGTAGTTGCAGGCGATGAAATAGAGGTTCTAGATGAGGGGCGAAGTCTTACTCCAGTAACCAGTCAATCCAAGTCTGATGTCAGAGAGGTTAATTCCACACAAGTTGAAGATGATGATCAATACCCTCTGGAAGAGAGTTTTAATTTAGGACAAGTAAAATTCAGGTCGCAAGATACTGAAACTAACTTTGATTTTCCACTGAGTACACTCAATCTAGACGATTTAAATAATACAGAGAAAGTAATTGGTGTCTCGGATCGATTGAGTGGAACAAAGCGACAGAAAGATGGAGAGAGTTCTGAATCAGAAATAGAGGAAAGTGATATAGAAGACGATAATATGTCAGTCACTGAATCTGATATATACATTCAAACACAGAGTTCTAAACCACCCGATGAAATGGTCATGTACAGGTCAGAGGCAGGAGAGGTGTTAGTTCCATATGTGACGGCAAAAGGGGTTAAATATAGGCATCTGCGTAATGATTCAGCTATATTAAAATATAAGCATTTGGAAAAAGTTGAGCTAAGTAGTGCAGCGTTTGCGAGTAAAATAGGTAAATGGTCTAAGAGAGGGTCGAAAAAAATTCAGAAGTCAGAATCATACGATAATTTAGAAAGGATTTCTGGATCCAGAATATTCTATTCGTTATCTCAAGATAATAGTGCAGGCGTAGCAATTGTTATACTCCCTCGTTGGTCAGCCTATGTAAATATAATCTCTTCAGTATCAGATGCAAATGGTCGCTGGGTAAGAGTCACGCTAGATATACAAGAAACACGTTTCACGTTGCTGTGTATATAAGCACCTGCATCTCATCAACTACGTAGTAATTTTTTTTAATGAGATGTCTACAACAGCACTAGATAACATCACTGAAAACTTAGTAATGGGTGGTGACTTTAATTGTGTCATAGACAAAGAAAATGACAGGAATGCAACTTCAACTTATACTGATACATCACATAGACTCTTAAAACAAATATGTGATAATGACAATTTAGTTGACACCTATAGAATATCAAAACCTCATGGTAAAGATCTTACATGTTTTTCGGCAGATGGTAAAGTTGGTTCAAGGATCGACAGAATTTATGCGAATAGTTTGTTGACAGGGTACAGGAGGGATATTAATATTAAGCCAGTCGCATTCTCAGACCATAACATGGTTTGTGTAACCTTTGCCAATGCTGATTGGGTAACAAAAGGGGTTGGGTTTTGGAAATTAAACACAACACTGTTGGGAGAAGAATTTTATAAGAATAATATAGAGAGTTGTTGGCAACATTGGATTAATAGGAAAGCATCATATAAGAGCACATTGCAATGGTGGGAGGATGTAAAACTGGATTTAAAGTATGTTTCCCGAAAGTATGCTATTAGAAAAGCACGGGAAATACGCAAACGCAAGAAAACACTTCATCGATCACTGATGAAAATTAATGCTAAAGTAAATAATGGTGAAGATAATTATTATGAATTACTGGTTAAAATTAAAAGTAAAATAAGAGATATAGAACGATATGAGTTTGAGGGTGCAAAAATTAGAGCAAGAGCCCAGATGCACGCAGAAGGGGGAAAGCCAACCCGATATTTTTGCACATTAGAAAAAGCAAGGGCAATAGATAAGGTGATGTGCTCATTAAACATGCCGGATGGTTCAACCGCCTTTACCAACAATGAAATGAGTACTTATGAGTCATTGTACAAGTCAGAGGGAATTGATGAAGATGCAAAATAGGATTTTTTTTGCAAATATAGACAAAAAGGTGTCAGACACAGGCAGTGAATTTTGTGATCAACCCTTAACACTAGAAGATTTAACTAAATCCCTTAAAGGTATGAAACTAGAAAAATCACTGGGGTGTGATGGCCTTCCAGTTGAATTTTGCCAAACGTTTTGGCACCCTGTAGGTCCAATAATGGAAGAATTAGCCACTGAAACTTTTTAGAAAGGCCATTTACCACCAACTATGGCTAGGACATACATAAGGCTAATATATACACCTGTGCAAAAGCTAAGCACCAGCAAAAACAATAGAACGTAGAAACATGATGGTACAACTAGGCTGCCATACTTTTTGTCCCCGCGTTAGCTGACATAATTCCAAGTACGAAATGCACATGCATGCATGACTTCACGCCGCTTGATGTCCGTGCGTGGCGGGAAACAGCACACGTGTTCAGTTATGTAAAAGTCCAGTTTGAGGTGTAGAACATTACATACAGATTTAGGCGACAAGATTAGGAATTTTGTGTTCATGACCGTGGTTTATTTGTACAGAGAGAATTAGCCCTTGATTGTGAACCGCTATGGCAAGACGAAGGTTAAGTGATCGTGTGAAATGGCAAATCATAGGCATGCATACCACTGGTATGTCATGCAGAGAGATTGGCAGACAGCTGAACATTAACCATACTGTAATCAGTCGTTTGATTGCAAAACATGGGCAAACTAACGAGGTGAAGGACAGGCCTAGATCTGGAAGACCGAAGAAGACTACTGCCCGTGATGATCGAGCCCTAGTACGCCTTGTTAGGAGATCTCCATTCACCAACAGCAGAGTGCTCAGCCAGCAATGGGAAATGCGCAATAGAGTGTCAATGTCTACCGTCAAAAGGAGACTGTATGCTGCTGGCATGAAAGCTAGGAGACCTGTCAGACGTCCTCTCCTCACTGCACACCACAAAGAGGAGCGTCTGAGGTGGGGCAACGAAAGAAGACACTGGAACATGAGATCCTGGAGACGGGTACACTGGTCCGATGAAAGTCGGTTCCTGCTTCATGCCACAGATGGTCGAACTCGTGTATGGAGGTCCAGACGCACGGCATACGACCAACGTAACATCATGGAAGAGGTTCCATTTGGTGGAGGCTCCGTTATGATATGGGGGTGCATCTCATTTGATTGTAAGCTGGATCTGTTGACTGTACCTGGAACACTAAATGGATAAAGATATCAAGATTCCATACTGGATAGAGTTGTGGTCCCTCATTTTGTAAATCATGCACCTGGAACCCACCCTATATTCATGGATGACAACGCCCGACCACATCGTGCTAGAGCTGTGCATGAATACCTCCGCCAGAATGCCATCGAAACCCTACCATGGCCAGCAAGGAGCCCTGACATGAACCCTATTGAGCATATCTGGGACATTCTGGGAAACATGGTGAGAAGGAGGGATCCTCCTGTGCAGAACCTACAGGAATTAACAGACGCACTCCATCTTGAATGGCAACGAATACCACAATGGCGTATCAGTCGGTTGGTGACCAGCATGAGACGTCGTGTCCAGGCCGTCATCCAGGCACAAGGTGGATATACCCGGTATTAATAATGACAGTCTCAAACTCGTGCACAGATGTTAAACTTCGTTTTCAGACACCATTAATGACAATCTAGCCACGTGTGTCAACTGTAGGGCAATAGTTGTCAGTTGTGTCAACGTAACCATATTCAGGCCTCGTTTTCAAGTTCAAACAAAAACATACAGTGTTTCCCCACCATCATAATCAGCATTCCTCTAGTTGCATTATTACCTCTTGCACTAAGATGGATGGGTACATAAATGTTTATGCTATTGCTTTCTTCATAGCACATGAATATACCCTCGCATGTGCGTAAAAATAGGGTGGTGCTTAACTTTTGCACAGGTGTATATAAGCGAAATGACAGACGTCTAATTCAGAATTACAGACCAATTTTTCTACTATGTATAGACTACAAAATAATATCCAGAGCACTAACATTGAAACTAGGTAGTGTTTTAGGAGAAATCATTGGAACAGAGCAGATATGTGCTGTACCTAGGAGGACGATTTTAACCAATACCATGTTAATAATAGACCTTATACAATTGGTTGAGAAGGATAGCATCCCTTCAGCTGTGATTGCCTTGGACAACGAAAAGGCATTTGACCGTGTGGAATGGGATTTTCTTTTTAATTCTTTGCAATCGTTTGGGTTAGGCTCAAACTTTATTAAATGGGTTAAGATTTTATATACGGATATCAAGAGTAGCTATTTAGTGAACAATCAATTATCCAGAGAAATTGTCTTAGAACGTGGTGTTAGACAGGGGTGTTCCCCATCGCCATTATTATTTGTTATTGTGATGGAACCCCTTGGCATAGCATTGAGGCAAAATAATAACTTTCAAGGCATATGTATTCGTGGCATAGAAAGACCACTTAAGCTGTCACAATATGCTGATGACACAACTGTGTTTGCTAGTTCAAACAATGATTTTGCAATTTTAAACCACGTACTAGAAAAGTTCCAAAATGCATCTGGTTTGAAAATCAATAAAGGAAAAGCCAAAGGATTATTTTTGGGGCCATGGAAAGAGCAGAATGACCAGCCACTTGAAATCAATTGGTCTAATGATACCATTAAGATTTTAGGCATCTATTTTAGCAGGAAACCGAACACAACACAAAATTGGAATGAACGAGTATCTAAGCTTAAGAGAATATTAGCAAATTGGAAGCGTCGTCGTCTTTCAATTTTTGGTGTTTGTTGTCAACAACTTGGTATTATCTGGGCTATGGTATACAGCATCTGTTGTACACATGCCAAAACATGTAGAAAAGGAGGTTAATGAGTTGATATTGTCATTCATAAGGGAAGAAAAGAATCATTTAGTTTCCCATCGTGTTCTTAATAATGCTAAGTTAGAAGGAGGACTTGATTTAATTGATATTAAAGTGAAATGTGTTTCTTTATGGTTAAAATTTTTGAATGATCTTATTACATCAGATGAGACGTGGGCATGTGTTTTACGAGCTCTCATGGGGAGAATTGTAGAACCATTTCTGGCGGAGCATGTTTTTACCTCAAAGAAGCCACTTCCGAATAGCCAAACGATACCAGATGTGTTTAAAGATCAAGCTAAGGAGTTAGAAATATTTGACAGATACATGCCTCCACCTACGTGCTGGAAGGAAGTACTAGAACAGCAATTGTGGGGCAATAGTAATATATGTTATAACAATGCAGTACTGTATCTACCGTCCTTTGCAAAATATGGCATTCAACATTTATCTGATATGATACACCCTCAAACACGTAGATGGATTTCAATGCAAGAAGTAGCTAGAAAAACACATATGAGGCATATAGGTATCCAGCGGTTGCTAAATAAAATAAAACATGCTGTACCAATTGAATGGTTTCGTCTGCCAAATGTAAATAATAATAGTTTGACTCCACAACCTGCATTAGTTCTTGATGATGAGATGTTAAAATTCAAGATGAGATCCAAGGAATGGTACCACATTATGAGACGAAAACAAGTAACACCTCCCATAGCAATTAGGAGATGGGATGGCTCAAGCTATAAACCATCCAGTTGGAAAAATGTATGGAAAATCTTACATTCTCCATACTTATGTCAAACAGACGAGGAAACAATCGAGCATTTATTTGCGGAATGTTCAATATCGTCACAATTTTGGGACTATATCAGCCAAATCTTGGCACAATTTGGAGCGAAGCCCATTGTTCTAGAAATGCATGTAATTTTATTTAGAGAATTTGGATCAAGCGGTGTAAATATCATAAAGTCTGAAAGGACTATTTTAATAACAATGCTAACCATAGGTGTTTGGGCCATTTGGAAACATCGGTGTGCACAGACGAAAAATCCATCTATGGGCAATCACAATAGAGTAATAAAGGCAATATTTCTTTCATTGCTGCTGAATCATATTCCATGCGAATATTTTAGATTAAAGCAGCATGGTAAGGAAAAAGTATTCAAGGACATATGGTGCAAAACAAACATAGTTTCAATAGAGTTGGGAACTGTAAAAATAAATGAGCCTGCACTAGCTTAAATCATTTAATTACTACAGCTGATTTATCTGTGTCTTTTAATCAATCTGTGTCCAGTAATTCATTTTAGTCTGCACTTTGATATTGGTAGGTTTAATAATTCATGTTAACAAATAAACAGACTGGGAAAATTTAATAATCAATCGATAAAGTAAGTTACCATTGAATTATAAGATCGTCCCGGGTAATTTTAGAAACTTGCATAGGGTTTTATAGGGTTATTTGTTCCCGGGTAATTTACAAAACCTTACAACAAAGTAAATCAAAGATGTAGACAAGAGCGCCATCTATTTCCATCTATTTTTCTGTAATTTTCCTGCTGACTATATATGTTATGCTACCCAAATGCTACTACGCCCGCTGATCTTAAAAGAATCAGCCCACTGGCGTCAATGATTGACTTATTTGTCATTGATTGACAAGTCACTTTTCATTTGTTGAATAGTTGCACTCGCCACACGGGCCGACTACCACACACGGATTGAATGGTAATTTACAAAACCATACAATAAAGTAAATCGAAAATGTAAACAAGGGCGCCATCTATTTTTCTGTAATTTTTCTGCCGACTATATGTATTATACCACCCAAATGCTACTACGCCCGCTGATCTTTAAATAATCAGCCCACTGGTGTCAATGATTGACTTATTTGTCATTGATTGACGAGGAACTTTTCATTTGTTGGATAGTTGCACTCGCCACACGGATCTACTACTACACCTGGGTTGAATAGTAATGCCTTTGTTAAGTTTTGTTTTGCTATCGGATCTTTATCAGCATTTTGTTTTGTATCTATACTATTTAAGCCATATGTATTTATAGATTGTATTAATGCTCATTATTTATCTTTTGTTTTGGTGTAATATTAATCAGGCTTACTAGTTCACCAGGTTTTTTTCTGGGGGTTTGCAAGCCTTTTTAAAGGAGTTCCTCCGTGAAGTTTGTCCGACTGCGTCAGCGTCGGATTTTCAAAAAAAAGAAAAAAAAGTAGTAGTAGTAATAGCAGCAGCAGCAGTAGAAGTAGCAGTAGTAGTGGTAGTGGCAGTAGTAGTAGTAGTAGTAGTAGTAGTAGTAGTAGTAGTAGTAGTAGTAGTAGTAGTAGTAGTAGTAGTAGTAGTAGTAGTAGTAGTAGTAATAGTAGTAGTAGTAGTAGTAGTAGCAGCAGCAGCAGCAGCAGCAGCAGCAGCAGCAGCAGCAGCAGTAGTAGTAGTAGTAGTTGTAGTAGTAGTAGTAGTAGTAGTAGCAGCAGCAGCAGCAGCAGTAGTAGTAGTAGTAGTAGTAGTAGTAGTAGCAGTAGTAGTAGTAGTAGTAGTAGTAGTAGTAGTAGTAGTAGTAGTAGTAGTAGTAGTAGTAGTAGTAGTAGTAGTAGTAGTAAGCAACAGTAGCAGCAGCTGCTAGTAGTAGTAGTAGTAGTAGTAGTAGTAGTAGTAGTAGTAGTAGTAGTAGTAGTAGTAGTAGTAGTAGTAGTAGTAAGCAGCAGTAGCAGCAGCAGCCGTAGCAGTAGCAGCAGTAGCCATAGCAGCAGCAGCAGCAGCAGCAACAGCAGCAGTAGCAGTAGCGGTAGTAGTAGTAGTAGTAGTAGTAGTAGTAGTAGTAGTAGTAGTAGTAGTAGTAGTAGTAGTAGTAGTAGTAGTAGTAGTAGTAGTAGTAGTAGTAGTAGTAGTAGTAACCTGGCCGAAACTGCAGCCTGAAATTTGCCAGCTTCTAACATGTAGTTCTGTGTATAATCATCATAATAGTCAATAACTGGGACATCTGCGGGCGGGATCCAGGCAACTTCCATCCAGACGCCTTGGTACTGCAAGTTAGATAACAATACTGCACCATCTACAGGCTGTTTATTAAACCCATCTTCGTGGCGGAGAAATTAATTCTTGCAATTCATTGGCCAAATTTTTCACAGAAAATTATTAGCCTATGATTTTGTGATAATATTTTGCAAAAGAGATATCCAAAAGAATGGGCATTTTGAGTGATCTTGGTCTCGTCCCGAGTGGAGAGGACGCAAGATAATATCACATAGCGTAGATCTATGCGTAGGCCTATTTCATAGAATTGTCGCGGGGAAACGAAGCATATTGTTTGTATACCAATGATGCTCTGTTGTGATGAAATATATATGCATCGCTTTGAAAAGTATTTACCCTCGTCTGGTAAGGGTAATAGGATGTTGGATTCTGGTGTGTGCGTGCGTGTGTGCGTGCGAGAGAGAGTGAGGGGTTGAGTGCATGCGCGCGTGTGTGTGTGTGTGTGCGTGCGTGCGTGCGTGGGTGTGTGAGTGCGTGCGGCGTGTGTTCGTTCGTGCGTGTAGGCGTGCGGGTCCGAGCTGTATTTTAAAGTCTCCTAATCTCATTTGGCTCAAATCTTAGCAAAACGAAGGAGCTTGCGCTGCGAGAGGACTTCCAGACTTTGGCCGGGATCCACAGATAAAGCTAGATGCGGATCGGATCAATTTCTAGATATGTGGATATCTTGGAAACTACTGCTCTTTAACACAGGAAAGGGTTGGGGATACACTAGGTCTCCACAACTTTGGGCGTGGTCCGAAAATAACAAGAAAATCTAACAAAAGGAAAAATATCAGGGAGATGCCAATATGGTCTCAAGGCAGAACTTTATTCCTTTAGACCACTTGTCATGATCGACAACTATAAAGCCGCCAGCACTCGATCTACAACAGTTTCTGGAGGCCACTAACGGACCAGCATCCAAATTGACATCCTAAATTATTCCGCCTTCCCCGAGGACTCTCTGCCTCTCCTTTTCTATTTATCTGCACATCCGGTGCAAGAAACCTCATGTTTCTACCTGACACAGAAGAAAAAACTGAACCTGTGCAATCTTCGTGTACGAGTCAGCGTACGCCTGTCTTCCACAAATACTTGTGATCGCTCGTGGACACCGTTTCATCTTCAGCCTCCCATGGAAAAAGAACAAACTCTGAATTCAGCCTCCGACAAAGCTCTGCCCTTGTGTCACTCCACGCCTCAGCCGTAAAAGGAACCTTGTGACAGAACATCACATGGAACTGCACTTTACCACCCGGTTCTTCTGTTTGTGATTACTGCCCAGTTATTCTGTTCACGATTTGTCTAACATTCCCTCCTCCTCTGCAACTCTTGGTGAACGACTGCCTATGATCCACCCGAGTATGTTCGCTCACTAGGATCTGCATGAACCTTTTTGGACTAAAAGAAGTTCTGCCTTCGTCTCCACGGCATTGTGATCTCTGGCAGCGTGATGTTGTTCCTTAGAAATATACCTACCAAGGCAGGTTCGATGCCAGTGACGTCCGCAATCACAAAACCTAAACCCCGTGTTCAAGTGGAAACTGTGACAACCTACTTTTATCGCCTCTACTAGGACTTTCAAAGAACTTTGTTAGATTTTAAATGCACTAACTACTTCAATTTTCTATTCTTTACAGATTTCTACCAGCTTAAGCATTTATCTTCAGCTATTACTGAAGCTTATTTCTCAGCGATCTCACGCCCAGCTCGACGTGAAGACATGCATTAGCGTCGTCAGCAGTGTCACATTTACTATACGTAGTAGGGCATTCACTCTAGCTGCCAAATTTGTGGGTGGCATACGTTGCGCTCCATGCAGCATGAAGACATATAATAAGCGCTGCAATCGAAGACACCAATCTTTTCGCTAAAAAGGCTTCTCTCCTTCGGAAACATTAGGCCCACTGCACTATAATTGGAGCTCTCGCCTAAAATGAAAGTCGCCTACTGATATCATTTTTACTTCCTCCCTTGTAGCTCCCTCTGGAACAGCAATGAACACCACATGTCTCAGGCACTGCGATCCGAGTTGTCCTGGCAGGACTCTGAGCCTTCTTGAGTAGTGAACAATTGTAGGATAAGGAAAGCTGAGTCTCCGGGATGCCATGGTTCTGAGCTTGCCTTCTTTACACCTTACGCCATTGCTGCCTCCCCGTGCCCACTGCAAATGATCCTAACGTTGGGACTACATTCACACCATATAAGACTGCTCCCCATGGACATTTTCTCTCTAAAGGCATCCTTTTCTCCCTAAAGGCATCGACTTCTTCTGCACACTCTTAGCCCATTTTACGGGTCTAGCGACCCTTGCCTCGTCTCTTCGAGAAAACCATGTCACATAAAATGTACTGCACTACAGCCACTAGCACACTCTAGGCGCACACTTGAGAAAATCTCACTGTGGCATGATCTTCTCCATCGAATAGCGACTCCTAATTCATCAGGTTAAAGTTTGCTTAGTTACTCAACCCAGTGGCGATCTCGAGTTGGCGCCGTTTACCATTGCATTCGACTGCAGTGGCACCTAGCCTCGACAGAGGTTCCCTAAACTCTTTCCTCTTTTGGTTATTTACGAGCTGGTTACCACGTCTGAAACTCGGTACATTGTTATTGTATCTTGTCAAGTATTTCTTGATGCTGTTCAAGCCGCTCTTCATCCCTGAGCGGAAAATTCGCCCGACTTTGCAAGGGTAGAGGTTCTCACATAATCTAACCGATTGCACCCTTCAGGACGACTCCAGCGAACATCGGATCAACATGGCAGTGACCTCAAAAATCATCTTTAAAATGTGAAGATTCGACCCTCGATCGTACACCAAAGTAGATAGCACGTCCCTCTTTCTACCTTAAGTGGAACATAGCCAACTTAAGCTAAATCACCAGTACCAACGACACATAACGACCGATTAACACCTTATAGACTGACCGAATGATTGGTGACAACTAGCAACGTATGACCACTGGGAGAATTTCTGCTGTCTCTCCCGCTCTCCTAAACCCAGTGTCGGACACCCTAATCTGAGTTAGCACCTGAGAGACAGTGCGTGCACAGGCCCTCCCGCCTCCTGAGTAACAACCTAAGTTAGTACGAATCTCCACCTGACAATGAGGACACAAATTGCTCCTCTCGGCACCCCACGTATGAACCTTTTGGCCAACGGCAAACACCATGGACGAGGCCACTAAAACGAACTTTTCCAAGAGCCTCCGCTCCCTGCGACGTCTCTCTCTCTCTCTCTCTCTCTCTCTCTCTCTCGCTCTCTCTCTCTCTCTCTCTCTCTCTCTCTCTCTCTCTCTCTCTCTCTGTCTCTCTCTCTCTCTCTCTCTCTCTCTCTCCCCCTCCCACCCTCCGCCCTCTCTCTCCTCTCTCTCTCCCTCCCTCCGTCCCTCCTCTACCCGCTCCCCATCCCTCCCTCCCTCCCTCCCTCCATCATATACCTCCCCTCGCATGCGTCTCCTGTTCCCGTGGATAACCCGCCCAATCCCGCCAACCTAGAACATTTCAACCACGCATGGAGCGCCCACCAACCACCACCACTCGAGAGAACACCACCGCCATAATGATGGCAACTCCCGACTACGACCACCCGCCATTGGACGATGGCAGAGAAGAACTTAGCGCACCCCCTACCGAGGGTGGCCCGGTGACCCAAATTCAACACCTGGAAGTTGCATGCCATGTCGGGAATGCTCGACCAGACTCGTGCATCTCCAAGGAGACGGCTGGCGCTTTGGCCAGCAAACGTTTGTGGAAGATTCCTGAAGAAGTGTCCATGGGACGGCGTCGCAAGTCCTGAGGAATACAACCGAGAGCCGCCAGGAAAGACTCCTGGCTGTGGGGTATCTCCTACTGACTGACCAGACCACGCCGGATAGGCGCCCCTCCAACGACCCAGACCTCAAGGACTACTACGATGAGGACAGTTTTCTCGATGATTGCATGCCCGGTCCAGAAGGACAGGCGCAGACCAGCCGCCACCCGGCCAGAACATCAACATTTTAGTTAATGTTCCAAACAAAGCCGAGTAACCAGTAACATATCATATGAACATAATTGCATTTCCAATCTAATTGTATACTTTTGCAATGGTTTATATACATCCTGACCTACCTGTTTCCCGAAAAGCACATTTTCGGGGTTTTTAAAAACACATGATTGCTTATTTAAAGTTATCATGAAGCATTAAGATTAGAAAATATTTAGAAAAATTCTGTGACGATCGTCTTGTTCTGTGCTGCCATTTTGCTTTTTATATTTGCAGACGCCATTATGTGAGATTCTATTGTTCTCGCTTCTGCCAAATGCTCGGTAGAAAACCATTCCCGTAATGCTAATGTGAGTCATTGTACACTGTTTGCCTCAGAGGTGAACGGATCTACCTGAATAGCATTGTGTAGTAAGCGTATAGTAATTCGATTCTGATTGTGTATTTGCTATGGTAGATGGGAAACATGCTAGCCTAGATATTTTTATAACAAGTTGACTGATAATTGTTGCTGTCGATAGCATCAACAACTTTCCTTCAAATTATTTGCGAAATAATCAGCAAGAAATACCAGCTAGCGTTTTTGAAACGATTTGCCTGAAAATCGCTACTGCAACAGCTTTCAACCAAATTGTACTCAAAATAAGGTTAATGAGGGTAATTGAAGATGATTGGCAGGTTACATGTCTGGACTCGTCATTTCCTGACGCTGTGAACTCATTCAATCACGAAGCCCCGCCCCCTCGTTAAGTCCCGGGGCCTACTGTCATCCAAAGAAGTGAGCTTAAGGGTAATTAGCGTAATGATTGACAAGGATTAATGCATAGCCTAAGCTGGATTGACAGGTTACATGTCTAGACTCGTCTTTTCCTGGGAACTCGTTCAATCACTAAGCCCCTTCACCTCGTTAAATCATGTGCCTCCTGGCATCCAATGAGGTGAGCTTAAGTGTAATTAGCGTAATGACACGTGACAAGGGTTAATGAGTGTAATTAAACGGCAATCTCTTGGAGCCATGCCAAGCGTGCAGGAGTTAATGCATTGCATACGGATGATTGACAGGTTACATGTTTGGACTGATCTTTTCCTGGGAACCCGTTCAATCACAAAGCCCTGACCATGCATTAAATCCTGTGTCTTCTGGCATCCAATGAGGTGAGCTTACGGGTAATTAACGTAATGATTGAAAAGGGTTAATGCATAGCGTAATGATTATTGACAGGTTGCATGTCTGGACTCATGTTTTTATGACAGAAGGAACCCATTCAATCATGGGCGCTTAATTCTAAATGGCCAATCTATCGCGTAAGAACAATTGTGAAAGACCACTCTGTTAGTCTAATGGATTGCTCATTGAACTTCTGAACCTCGGCGTTTTTAGCCGTGACAATGTACAAGGGTTGATGGGGGCAGCATCATTATTCCGACAGCACAATATTCCGACAACCCATTATTCCGACAATCTAACCCAATATTCCAAAAGCTGTAGTTCGGATCGACCGGTCGGGTACCAGCCCTACCAGCTAAGCTGGGTACGCGCCGTCTGTCCTGGATTCGTTCCCTGAACACGCCCCTCTTGGTAGAGCTATAAGCGTATATGAGCCTATGAGAGAGATCGCGTTGTAAAAAAATGACTAAGTTCGTTAAAGCTTAATACTTTTTTTGACAGAGCTCGAATATTACGACGAAGATAGGATGATGCTTTTAGTGTACCGAGTAGGTACATTGTAATCCTTTTTAATTAATTGTTCCCGCCGAATCTGGCATTAATCAAGACTAGAATTCGACGGGCTTTCCGAATCCGTAAACTATTTCAAAATCGGTTCAGAAATGGCTGAATTATCTACGAAAAACCCCTTTTGATTATCTTCAAAATATTGCCGTGACGTCGTAACCACGTGTACGCAGAAGTTCTAGAATATTTTAGAACATTCGACTACGTTATTATTAGCTACGCGCTGATTGGCTATTGCTCGACCGATGATTGGTTGAAGCCTGCGCCTATGACGTCACGAGTAGTATAAGAGGAGACGAAATCCAGAACTCGAGAGCATCCTCGACCAAGGGCCGAATAGGTTGGATCTGTGTTCAGGCTACTACCAGCAAGACAGTCACTAAGCAGATGACTTCAGTCTCTAGGGTTTCTCTTCCGTAGCCACTGCAGTAATCCAACCCACCGCACTAAAACAATTTTGTATCTTCCGTTTGTGCGGGAGCATTTTTGGAACTTCCGAATATTGTTCACGAAAACATCAGGAACTAAGTCGGAACACCAACTTGCAGTGAGGCCTTTCCCGGCCTAAAAATGTGATTCTACAGATGTAGAGGCAGCGATGTTCTTTGGTGGATGGCTCGCTGGATCTGCCGGCCACGCCAAAAAGTGGTTATTCAACTGTCTCCGCACTAATGTCGTGCAGGTTTACCTAAACTTTTTGACTGCAGCAAGTAAACTTTGCCCGGTATGTCTTAAGAGCTAACTGACGTACCCCGTACCGTTAAGCTTAGTTATGTATCTTCATCCATATTCAACAACCTCCGCTTATGAATGGGTTGTTCTCAACTTCCATCCATACCATTGGCGTACGGGAACTTTCGTCTTAGCAGTAATGTTATTGTATCTCTTACTGACTACTCGTTAGATATTCTATATTGTGATTATAGTCTTGAGTTTGATCTGCTCCCATCATTGACTGCTTGTGGGAATCCTGTTTGCGGAAACCGGCATGTGGGACCTTTCCAGCTTCCAGAGAATGCATCAACTCACGTCAAACCAAGGATGACGTATCAATTTCAGTAACACGATAGTCCAGGCTTAAGAATAGCTACCGATTAATCAAGTAACTATACTTAACATTTTAATTATTCTGTTAATTACATCTTTAATAATTATACCTTATCTGTATAAATGGTCCCGATGACTAAAAGGCACCGTAACGGTCTTAGGACCGCTAGTTATAATTTCTGTATCTGTTTATAGTTATTCTTATTTTCTGTAAGGTGTTTTCACTAACCGCACCGTAGTAGGTTCCTCAACCTGTACTTTATATATTATTCTGATCATTCTACATTGTATTGTTAATTTGGTTAGTTCTATATATGGCAAGTGGCCATTAGTTTATATGTTTTCTTTAGTCATAGAAAAATATAGGACTGCAGTGCACGTATATGCAGCACATTCTCCCGCCACCAACAATTTTTCACTGAGGTCGCTGTCCGTGCTATAACTCTGTTTAGCCCGGCATGCTACCGACTAAAAACCTTTCTATTCAGCTCGATAGGATAGGTTTAATATGATGAGAGACAATCTCTTCGGCAGGAGACGCATAGTGTACGCCTCTTTTCTGGTAGTTGCGATAATTTAGCCCCGCACTCCGGCAAGGTTGTGTAAGATTGGCCAATATACCTAATGGCCTCATATTTCCAAGTTATTGTCTCTCTTCATGTTCCACTAAGCTTCTTAATTGTTTGGATGTCCCTATCCGCACCATGAACTGATGGTGTCACACACATTCCCCACGTATCTTCGGATACTTAGTAGTTAGTTACCCTTGCCAATGTAGGAAGCACTGCTAAAACATATCTTAATTATTATTTTTCTTTTATCTGCTAAACAATCCTCCCGCACCGCAGTGCATAACTGGGCAACTTGTGTTCAAACCTAATGTCAGGTTAACGCGTTAGCTCTATAGAACCTGGTGACGGGCGAGATGCGCCTCCCCACCGAATTCCGTAAGAATGTCTGGGCATGATATTAAGATCTGCCACGCCCTCACAGACAGGACATTCACGGTGGGTATTCGTCTCTCTTACCCCCACCATAACGATAGATCAGTTGCCTAAAAATGCTTTTGTGAAAAGTAACCAACGTCCTGTGATGTTTTATGTGGTTACGGAGCGAGATGTCCGGATTCTTACCCAGTTCGGAGATCTTGCAAAGTAACATGTATGCACGCTGTCTTCAGTATTGATGTCTTGGGCATCCATTCTCAATGACAGCCGTATCTAAAAGCTAGGTAGACGCCAGCCATTTGCGGCCTAAAATAGTTCTTGTCTCTAAAAACTCAATGTGAGGTTAGGAATAGAAGAAGGCCCACATAAATAAAAGCGGCAACTACTAATTCAGCATATTGAAAACTACATAAGACGGTGACGAGGGAATTCTTCGGGAATTGCTCGTCCTGTCTTCACATAAAACATGCAACCTTATAGTCATAATTTCACTAGGTATGATCTTTTCTTTATGGCATTTTGGTTGAGTATTAGAGTAAGCCTTTTCGGCCAATACTCTTCTCCCGCTTTAAGCAATGGCGACATTTTCCTGTGACGGAGGCCGCGCGAGGCACTTGCCTCTTGCAAGGATTCAGTGATGACAACCCATGCGAGGATAATACTCCTCACCCAAACTAGCACTAGGAGTAGTGCCCGCAAAACTACAAAAGATAATTTTCTTTCCTTTCAGCTTAGAGGTATAATAGCTTATATTAAGTTAATTAGTTATCTCGTGTATGGGAGCCTCCCTTACGGGGATACCTCTGCGGACCTGTGAGTCTGTGTGGTACCTCCGGGTGCTCCACGTTTAAAAGTTCATCAGGCTGTCTCTATGTCTTGTATTTTCGTATGCTCATTATAGTTATCTAGTACACTTGACGGTCTGTTTAGGTAAAAATATTGGATAGACTTATGTTAATTAGGTCACCAAATCAAATCTTGTAAGTCCATAGATCACAAAATTTCTATGGACAGGCATACTGGTGACACAAACTCTTGGGATAAGACTGTAGTGTTCAATGTTCGCGACGATGGTCGCACGACCCCACGGGAATGATTGAGTTCCACCGGCCTTAGGAGCCGGTCTTTGGTACCCGTAGGGCAGTATCGCATGGGATCCGTAACCCCGAGACCGGAAGCTAACCAGCGTCGTCATTCGTCGTGCACTTGCGACGCAGCGAGTCGACACCAGACACTGGAACGGCCCAACACTACCCCGCAAGCTACACAGCCAATTATTCCGACAACCCGTTATTCCGACAATCTAACCCAATATTCCGACAGCCTATTAGTCTGACAGCCCATTATTCTGTCGGCCCAATATTCTGGCATTTAGACCCAATGCTCCGACACCCTATTTTGTGACAACACCCATTTATAAAAACCCATTATTTCAGCCGCTCAATATCCCGACACCAATTCCACACATAAGTAATATAGCATGGCGTGGTTGTTGGCAACTGGTTTGGTTAATCATATTAGACCTAAACTTGGATACACGTCTTCGTATAATGAGAAGAAACGAAGTAGTGACATTGAGGTTATGAATACAAAGGTCATTGTAACCTTGGTAGAAAAGTCTGATCTTTGTCATTGTCAACATTTTGCGTTTAACTCCACATATACCTATTGCTTTATATTCCAAGATTGGTTAGTCGTCGTAGAACCAAATGAGGACGCAGGCTTACCTATAATGAGATGGAGTATGCCATAGGTTTCTGAGGTCATATTGTCCATGGTCAAGATCATCGTAACCTTGGTAGAAAACTGTAGTTGTTCAGATAACATTTTGTGTTTAACGCCCCATATTGTCTTAAATTGCAAGATTGTTCAATGCTAGGGGAACCGAATTTATATACATGGTCGCATACGCTACATACAGCGTGAAGTTCATGGGCAATGTGACACTGCTATAGAACTGTTTTGCAACATCGAACCTTTCCAGCGAACATTTGTGCAGCGTGCATATCTATGCATATTGGTTCGAGAAATGTGTTCATCAAACGTGTGTGACTACTCACTCAAAATGTTCTACAGAAAACGTTCGGTTGTATGTATCGAAAGAGTTTTATAGAACATTTCCATAGAGCATATTCTATAAAACATGCTCACCGTTTGTGGCAGATTTAAATTTTCAAATAGTCAAGCCAGAAAGTAGGCATATACGCAAAATTGTATACGCAGAATTGGCCATTTTATTGTAGCTTTAATAGGATACTAACATAACAGTTGAATAAAGAAATAGGTTGCTGCATTACAATTATAATGTGCACGCGCTATATAGACATTATATGTTTAATTTCATGTCTTGCCTCTTCTCGTCTTGACCTTTCACTTTTTTAATCCACAAATTGGCACTGGACTTCGGAACTCACAGGTAACGTTCCAACCAAGTTTGGTTAGGATACCTCCAGTTGAACCAAAGTTATTAAAAATGTTTCAAAAATGTCTTACCGACGACAACAACAACAACAACGATAACGACAGCAGCGATGAAGGTAAGCACATATATTTGACTCGACAATGTAAAATAGCCTAATAATAATGTGGTTAACTATTATACTGCAGTGTACCCAAGTCTACTGTATTGCCAGCCACTCACACGCCCACACATCCAAGCATCCTATCATCCAACCATTCACCCATCCACCCACCCACTCACTCATTCAACCACCCACTCTCTCAAACACTCGCACAGTCATTCACCCACTATGTTAACCAATGACCGAAGGACCGACAGCCCCAATCACCCACTCACAGGGATGCACTACAGGGATGTCCAAGAAAACTCACCCACAGCTCAGCACTTTACTTTCCCAAGAGGAAACAAAGGAGGCCCTTCAAACTGAGGATTCAAGAGAAAGACAGCACTACCTAACCTTAGGATGGAACATGCTTCTTACTGCATTGTCCAGGTTCTAAGAGGGGACTCATGTACAAACATAAACACTCCAATCAGATGAAAAAGGGAGCATACAGGATATATAATCTCCACACCATGGAGTCTCTAGGCACCAGCCATATGGATAAAGAGCCCTTAGGCAGTAGTCTGTACGCCACCCCCACACACACACACCACCCCCCCCCCCCACCACTACACATCTGTTCTCACATCTGACGTTATAAATTCTAAACTAGAGATATACTCGGCTAAGTTAATCTCGGATATTCTAGCCTAACCTTATATGTAATCCGATATACTAAGATATACTCGACTAAGCTAAACTATTCTATACTAAGATAAGCTAAGCTGTGCCAGTCTACATTAAACTAAGGTATGCTAGTCTAAGCTAAAGTATGCTATGATAAGCTATGCTCTTCTAAGCTACGATGTGCTACTCTACGCTACCCATTGCTAGTCTAAGCTATGCTAGTCTAAGCTACGCTATGCTATGCTAAGCTAGTATAAGCTAAGCTATTCAAAGCTATTAAAAGCTATATTAGTCTAAGCTAAGCTAATCTAATCCAATCTATGTTATGATAATATAATCTAAGTTATGCTAAGCTAAGCTGTGCTAACCCATGGTAGTCTAAGCTGAGCTAAACTAAGTTATGATTTGTCCGTCTAAGATAAGTTAAGCTAAGATAGTCTAAGCCAAGCTATGATAGCCTAAGCAAAGCTATCCTAAGTTATGCTAGTCTAAGCTAGGCTAAGCTAGGCTAAGCTATGCTAAGCTAGTCTAAGCTAACCTATTTATGAGTCTCGATTTGAGTTATCGATTCCTTCTTGAAATATCTCTATATTTCAGAGTATGTCATGTATGTGAAATATGTTCTGCCTCTCAACGTACCGGTGCCTTTAGCAAATGTCCTGAAGGGTTGGGTAGGGTAGGGTAAGGTGGGTGGTGTCTACCTTGGCCTTAGCTCAACCTTAGCTAGGTTTGGCCATGACATACTTGGCCTACACCAGCCAGCTTTGTTATGCCTGCCTGGCTACGGCCGGAGTAAGGCGCAACCAAACCTGGCTAAGGCCTAGTCAAGCCGAGTTAATGCCTAGTCAAGCCTAGCTAAGACCAAACTAAGGCATAGTTAAACCTAGATAAGTCCTAACTAAGGCCTAGCTAAATCCAAGCTATGGCCTAGGTAATCCTGGCAAAGGTCTAGGTATGACCTAGAGAACTCTGGCTAAGGTCTATGTAAGGTCTAGCCAAGCTTAGATAAGACCAAACTTATGCTCACGTAAGTCAATTGTAAGACTAGCTACGGCCTAATGAGGCCTGTTAAGGCCGAGCCAATGTCTACCTAAGGCCTAGTCATGTCTAACCAAGGACTATCTAAGGCCTAAGTAAGGAATAGCTAATGCCTACGTAGGGCTCACTAAGCCATAGGTAAGACTAATCCAAGTCCAGATAAGGCTTATATTCGGCTTAAGTAAGGGCTAGCCAAGTCTAGCTAAGGTCTACAGAAGGCCTAGCTAACCCTAGCTAATCTCTGGCTAGGACCTTGCTAAGACCTAACTAAGGCTAGCCAAGGCATAGATAATGCCTATATAACCCTAGATAAGGCCTAGCAAATGCCTAACCAAAGCCTAGCTAAGCCTAGCTAAAATCTACATAATGCCTAGGTAGCCGTAGCTAAGGTCTAGCTAAGACGTAGGTAAGGATAGCCAAGGCCTAGATACATAGGCCTGTCCACGCCCAGCTAAGGCAATTGTAAGGACTAACAAAGCCTTGTTAATGCCTATGTAAGACCTGGCCAAGCCTGAATAAGGCCAAGTCAAGCCTGGCTAAGGCCTAGTCAAGCCTGGCTAATACCTAGATAAGCCTGTATAAGTCCTAGCCAAGCCTGGCTTAGGCAGATCTAAGGTCAAGGTAGACGCCATCCCGCCTTATCCTACCCTACCCTACACTTCAGGTATTCGCGAAAGGGACCGCTTCTTAAAATCCCATAGAATATTTCAAGAAGGAACCGATGTCTCAAATCCTGACTCTCATAAAATGAGTCCAAATTAACTGTTTGGTTCGCGGAATCTCTTTCGACAATCTAAAAATAGAGAGCTACATAGGCTAGCCTAGGAATAGCTTGTGAAGTCTAACCTATGCATAGCTAATTCAGCTTAGACTACTTGGACCTAGCCTATAGCCTAGCTAATCCTAGCCTAACCCATAGTCTACATAGTCTACACCTAACTATCCCAGTTTAGACCTCCCTAGAATAGCCTAACCTAGCCTAGCATACCATAACCTAGCCTAGCCTAGCCTAGCGTTAGACTTAGCCCAGGCTAAACACAGATTTGTAGCCTAGCCAGGCCCCTGTAGGTTACCCTAGACGTAGCATCTAGGCTAGCTTAGCCTAAAATAGCCTTATGTGTAGTCTAGCATAGGCTAGCCTGAGCATATATTTTATATTCTTGCCTAGGTCTAGACAGTCCAGTTTAGACTAGACTAGTATAGCATACACTAGCATAGATTAGACTAGCATATCTTAGTTTAGAATATCTTTGCTTATACTAGCTTAAATCGGACTGGCATAGCTTAGCTCAGACTAACATAGGTTACAATGGCTTAGCTTATACTAGCATGGCTTAGCATAGCTTAACTTAGACCCGCATAGATTAGCTTAGCATAGCTTGGCATATGTTAGCTTAGACTATCTTAGCATAGCTTAGCTTACACTATCATAGCTTGGCTTAACTTAGACTAGCATAGCTTAGCCTTACTTAGCATAACTTAGCTTAGCTTAGACATAGCTTAGCATGACTTAGATTAGACTATCTTAGCTTAACTTAGCCTAACAGCATAACATAGCTTAGATTAGACTAGCATAGCTTGATATAGGTTAGCTTAGACTGGCATAGTATAGACTAGCTGAGATTAAACTAGCATACCTTAGACTAGCATAGCTTAGTGTAGAGTAGCATAGCTTAACTTATACTAGCATAAATTGGCGTAACGTAGACTAGCACGGATTAGCTTGCCTTATTATGGCATAGTTTAGCTGGGTTTATCTTATCTTAGCCTAGCATAGCTTAGTTTATCCCATTATAGCTTTAGGTTATCCCAATAGAGCTTAGCCCATCATAGATTAACTTATCCTTTCTCAGTATAGTTTAGCTTCCCCCGCTTAGCTTACCTTAGCCGAGGATAGCTTACTTTAGCCTAGTATAGCTTAGCTTAGCCCAGTAGACCTTACCTTAGATTAGCCCAATATAGCTTATCTTATCCCAGCATAGCTTAGCCCATCCGAGTGTTACTTAGCCTAGCCATGTATAGATTAACTTATGCCAGTATAGCTTATTTTGGTTTCGCCCAGTATAGCCTAACTTAGCCAAATACAGCTTAGCTTAGACTAGTATAACAAAGCTTAGCCTAGAGTAGTAGAGCATAGCTTAGCTCGGACTAGTATAGCTTAGCTTAGACTAGTCTAGCATAGCGTATCCTGTACTATTATAGTATAGCTCAGCTTAGACTAGTCTATCATAGCTTAGTCTAGATTAGTATAGCATAGCCTAGTCTAGTATAGCTTAGCTTATCCTGGACTAGTATAACATAACTTAGCCTGGACTAGTATCGCAGAGCTTAGCTTAGACTAGTCTAGCATAGCATGTAGTATTAAAGTATAGCCTAGCTTAGACTAGTCTAGTATAGATTAGTTTGGACTAGTATAGTATAGCAGTCTAGTATAGCTTAGCTTAGCCTGGACTAGTATAACATAACTTAGCATGGACTAGTATCGCATAGCTTAGCCTAGACTAGTATGACATAGCTTAGCCTAGAGTAGTAGAGCATAGCTTAGCTTGGACCCGCATAGCTTACCTTAGACTACTTAAGCATATCGTAGCCTGGACTATTATAGTATAGCTTTGCTTAGACTAGCTATCATAGCTTAGCCTGGACTAGTAGTAGGCTTAGCTTGGACTAGTATAGCATAGCAGAGCTTAGACTAGACTAGTATACCTTAGTCTAGACCAGCAGATCATTGCATAGCCTAGACTAGTATAATGTGACATGTCAGATTTGCATATTTGTCCTGTACTGTATATAGCCTCAAATCATTCTTTCTTTTATGTCTATTCATTATTTTAAGGTAAATATCAATTCCGATCATCATATTATATATCAAAAACTGCTGTTGTGATGAAGATTAAATTTGATGAAGAAATATATATTTTCCCCAAGTGAATACTATTCATGATACTTTAACCCTTTTTTTATCCCACTGACCAATTGAGGTTAATTCATAATGATGTTTGACTTATCGGATGGGATAGCTTTGGGTAATTTGAATGGAAGTTGTTGATATGTTAGGCAGCAACAATTTCTGGTCAAATTACTGTAAAACTGTTCATCAGATTGCATGTACTATTGATTTTTCTGTAATAGAATGTGGATTTAGAAGAAAAGGGTTATGGTATTTTTGGCGCACTGGTCAGCTTGGGTCATTGTGAGCTGGATATACCGCTAGGCACTAGCAGTACAGTTAAATATTCACTTCAAGTGGACACATTTCACAAGCAGCAAGAAACGTTAAATTGGAACCTGAAACTTGAACTAAGCCTGGCCTTACTTAGAGTAAGGTTATAACATTATTATTTTTCATGTTGTCAATATGATGTTGAATTGTCTGAATTCATAGTTTTAAGCTATCTAATTTCCAATTTAAAATAGCTATTCAATTAACGTGCTGTTTGTTGAAGGGCTATTCTGAAATGGGCATTATCTAGTCAAGTAAAATATTCACTTTTTATGGCAATGTAATGCTTTCCATATGGTAAAGCATATGAAGCCTGTAGCATATTGGTGTAAGCCGCTGCATGATTAATCTTTCAAAATAAGCACATCAGGGCTATTTATCATGTATAAATGATTAGTATGAGAGTTATCTCCCTTTGACAAGCATATGAGCATGGCATGTCAATATATACTCAATGTATAGCTAGTCACTGTATAATTCCAAGGTCCTTTTAGCAACACTATCTCGGTAGTTTACATCAAATAATTCCTAAATGTCTTCGTTATCCTAATTATTGTAGCAGCAGAAGGGTTAGCCTTAGCGTCAGTAAAGTATACATTACCGTCACACATGACTTTCACACATTCCGTGGTATATGATTTTTTAAATGTTATTATTTATTATTCTCATGTCATGTATCCATGCATGCAAAGGATTTGTGCACATTGTGAGCTATGCGAATTCATATTAACTGCATAATTGCATATTAATACTCCAATTGAATTATACAATATGAATGTCGCACAGCAATAGCCAATTACACCAGTCATTTATGATAACGGTTATGTTTGTGTATTGTCTAATTATTGTATTCTACTTTCCTTGTCAATTGTGTGTATAGCGTATTGCCAATCATCCCAGAGTGATTCTTAACGAATGCACCCGAATCTATGGAGATTGTAGATTTTTGTACATTAAATGTATAATGGAAACCGTAGATGAGTTTGTCACTTTACCATCGATTTCCACATATTACATTTAGCCTAGACTAGTCTAGCATAACTTAGCTTAGCCTGGACTAGTATAGATTAACTTAGCTTGGAGTAGTATAGCATAGCATAGCTTAGCCTAGACTAGTATACCTTAGTCTAGACTGGTAGATCATTGCTTAGCCCAGACTAGTATAGCATTACCTAGTCTAGTATAGCATAACTTAGCTTAGCCTGGACTAGTATGACATAACTTGGTCTGGACTAGTATAGCATAGCTTAGCGTAGACTAGTATAACATAACTTAGCCTAAAGTAGGAGAGCATAGCTTAGCTTGGACTAGGTTAGCTTAGCTTATACAAGTTTAGCATAGCTTAACCTGGACCATTATTGTAGTGTATAGCATAGCTTATACTAGTCTAGCATAATTTAGCCCAGACTAGCATAGCATAACCTAGTCTAGTATAGCATAGCATAACTTAGCCTGGCCTAGTATAGCATGGTTTATCCTAGACTAGTAAAGCATAGCTTAGTCTAGTATAGCATAGCTTAGCCTAGACTAGCGTAGCTTAGAGTAAATTAGCATAGCTTTGCCTGGACTTGTATAGCTTAGCCTAGACTAGACTAGCTTAGTATATAGCTTAGACTAGTATAGCTTAGACTAGTATGTCATAGATTAGTATGTCTAGCATAGGCTAGCTTAGTCATAGCTTGCATAGTCTAATCTAGGGCCAGCCAGCCCACATAGGCTACCCTAGAATTAGACATAGCTTACCCTACCCTGCCCTGCCCTACCATATCCTACCCTACCCTACACCATCTACACTTAGTCCCCTTAGAGAGTAAAACCTGTCTTATTTGACTACATTAGACCAGACACCGTATACTATAAAAACCTGTCTTATTGGACCAACTTATAGACTACATGCGCTTAGTCACCATAGCCAGTGAAACCTTTCTTATTGAACCACCTTAGACCAGACACAATAGACTGTAAAAACTGTCTTATTAGACCACCTTATACATCATGCACATACACGTGTTATCAACCTAGACAGTAAAACCTGTCTTATTAGATCACCTTATTGATCACATACACTTACTTAGTCACCATAGACACTAAAACCTGGCTTATTGGACGATCGTATAGATCGCATACACTTAGTCAACCTAGGCAGTAAAACCTGTCTTATCAGACCACCTTATAGATCACATACACTTTGTCAATATAGGCAGCAAACCCCGTCTTATTGGCCACCTTAGACCAGGTACTATAGACTGTAAAACCAGTCTTGTTAGACCACCTCATAGATCACATACACTTAGTCACCATAAACAGTAATACCTGTCTTATTAGACCACTTTATAAACGACATGGGCCTGCACTTATTCACTATATAAATATTTTGTAAAACCTGTCTTATTGGACCACCTTATAGACTATATAGCTGTAGCTATGTGTGTAGCTATGTATGTATTGGCAGAGTTAGATGATAATATGGTGGGACAAAAGTTCAGTATTGCCGACTACATAGCATGCCCACCCGTTAAGTTACAACCAAACTATAGGTAGCGCGTATATATGCTGGCACGGTATGGTGCTTTCACTGATAAATACTTAAGAAAATATTTATAACAAAAACTACATCTATATTGTTCCGTTTTAGCAGCATCTATAAATAGTTAGTTATCTAATTACAGCTGCCCTTTGCCATTATATTGTTAAAACTGCGTTAAGATTATTGAGTACAAGTTAATTTAAATGTGCATATTCACAACAAAATGTCTCAAAATTATATTCTTAAAATTATTTAACTTTAGAGGCTTAAATTATGTGCTTAGATGCAAGGAAACGAAAGAAATCTTAGCATATGATGATTTCATTACGTATTAACTAATATAATTTTTTTACGTTGTGAAATTGAATTAGAGACACGAGTTCCTAATTCAACATCACAACTAAAACGATTTTATTAATTTATATGGAATGAAACCATCATATGCTAAATTTATTTCGTTTCATTACATTGAGGTAGATAAATTAATCATCCAAAAGTACACAACTTTAGCAATTTAATTTTCAAGCATTTTGGTGTGAATATGCATCCTTAAGGGGAGATAAGCGGCTCAATTTTTCTTACGTCCGCTTGTCAGTGAATTCATAATACAAGGTAGTTTAACGCACAGCCCGCTTTAAAAAGACCAAATGTGAACTTCTGATTGGTCATATGCAAATGAAGTTGAAGGGAATTCTGAACACTGCTTGCGATTATAATCTCGTCACTGATTGGTCGGTCCAAAATCTTCTGACGGTCCCCCTGTGTAACATTCATAATTAACATATCCTGGATGTTTCAATTATATGCTCTCAGTAGAACTTCTGTTTTAGAGTGATATTTCCATGTAATTACACAAATCTGACAATGACCCCCCAAGATGAATTAATGGGTGGCTGATAGAGGCAAAGGATATTAATTAGGCTTCTTCATATGGACGAATACACTTTTAGCTATGCCCCGCCCTTCTACAGCTAAGTTCGGCCCATGTTCTGCACGTGGTAGTAGCTGTTTTATACTTTGAATCTTGAATTCCCATAATCCCAATTTGATGGTAACTAGCTAACAGATTGGACACTTTGAAACTAATTTGACTGCTTATGGCAGCAACAGCGCCCAGTCAAATTACTTTAAAAATAGTCAACATAATGATTATTAAATAGTAAAAACATACAATTCGTTGAACTCACAATTTATTCCAAGTTCATGACCGAGTATTTATGTTAATTGTAATTGTGACGTCAGCCTACGCGTGGCGCAATTGCTCTCGTGTATGCCGCAATAAAGTCATCTGACATTTTGTCCTGACATGGTCGAAGATGAGAATCATTTCATTATGACATCACCATGTTCCAGGTATAATGAGGAAAGTGCGAAACTATTTACTGAAATTCAGGCTCTGTTTCCTCTGTGTGATGTGTTCCCGAAACCTGTTGTCTAATATGTCGTCATCTATATGAGTTCCATGTCAAACGTACAAAATCAGCAGAGCACAATATATGCGTGCACGCATGCATATGGGCGCGGTGAAAACCCACCCTCCCCCACCCCACCCACACCCACGCACGCGCGCGCGAGTGCGTACACGCACGTCGCAACACGCATCTGTCTCCCATTTAGAGAATATAATAACTAGAAGCAATGGACCTTTCCGGTTTTAGCTATGCCCCGCCCATCTCTAGCTAAGCTCCACCCACACCCCTCTCGTGTTGGGATTGATCGATCGCTGAACACCCTGACTATCAATTTCCAAAAAACTACACAGGTAAGCTGTTGAATATTTTGAAACTAATTTGACTGGGTGCTGTTGCTGCCTAAGGCAGCAACAGCGCCCAGTCAAATTAGTTTCAAAATATTCAACAGCATGTTTATTAAATAGCAAACAATTACAAAGATATACAATTCATACGACGTGTCGGACGAGTTCAGATTTGGTGACGGTCTATATGGAACCCTTTGTGGCGTAATGATTATAACGTCATCATACACGCGCTGAGCTGATTATGACGTCATACGAGGTCCGGCGATGGATGGATACTCTGGAAAGGTGAATTGCATCTCGTCACAGCAACCGCGTTATTACGTGTAGGTATAATGGGCTGTCGGAATATTGGGTTTTCAACAAATGTGTTTTGTGGGAATATTGGGCTATCGGAGTAATGGGCTGTCAGAGTAATGAGCTGTCGGAATAATGGTTTGTCGGAATGTTGGGCTGTCGGAATAATGGGCTGTCGGAATATTGGGGCGTCGGAATAATGGGCTGTCGGAACATTGGCTGCCGGAAAAGTGGGGCAACCCCGGGTTGATGTATCGTGTAAGGACAATCGGCTAATTATTACTCCAACAGTTTAAAATTAACTAGATGAGCTTTAAAACAACTCCGACTGCGTGTAACGATCGTCAGAGTCGTACAAGGTTGAGCAAATCAACTTTCAATCGAGTTAGGGTCGAATCGAGTTAGAACTACCAAATATACAGATGATAAAAATATACATACGAATAAGCTAAATATAAAAACGAATTATGTGCAAATACAAACAATAATTTAATTAAAATATAAAATGTACAAATGTTTTCGAGCGTGATCCAGCGACCTGTAAAGTTAACCGATAGACACAAAGAATGATGTGACAGAGGTATTACGCGAAACTGATTTTAGAACTATTATCTAAATACATTTGAAAACGATCTAAGCGATACTGAACCCCTAATAGGTTGGGTGTAAAGATATGGTAGGTATTTTATACAGAGGTGGGATTTGGAGCTATTAATTTTCAATGTGTGGGAGGTTGTGCAGGTTATATTTTAAATATGGTTAAACAATGTTTTAAAACCCGATCAACGTGTGAATATAACATAATTTAGTCGAGTCGAACCCTTCCCCACCCCACAACCCTTTAACCGGGTATCGATTTCCAGACATTTCTAAACGATAATAATAAAGCAGAAGATCACTTAGTCCTCCTCGATGAAGGGTACGCTAGTAATCGTCTACGTTGCGGGTTAGCGTGTTATACACCGTACAAAACTGACATCTCAAACGCCCCCAACACACCCCATAACTATGTATCACCCTCCACATATTTCTAACCGAGAATAATAAACCAGAAGATTACGTACTCCCCCTCGATGAAGGGTTTGCTAGTAATCTTCTCCGTTACGGGTTAGCGTATTATACACCGTACAAAACTGACATCTCAACCACCCCCACCCCACCCCCACCATCCCCCCCCCATCCCACCCACACACACACCCCACACACACCCCACCCACCATCCCCTCCCGTTTCCCCACCAAACCTCACGTTTTCCCCCATTTACTCAAGCTCAAACCCACATACCCCCAGGTCATGCTCGACACCCAACCTCCCCCAGTCCAAAGGCGCCCCCACGCCCCTAAACCTCCATTCCCCAACCCCACACCCCCACCCCCAAAGGCGCCCCCACGCTATCGTAAAATTAGATCCTAGTGATACCCTGAAAGGCATACGGAGAAGTAGTGTCGGAATTAAAATGATACCACCTCCCTCAACTGGATTTCCATTTAGACAAATGGCCATGGCCATGGGAATATAAAACTTCCGTGCGGACCCCAATGTCCGGGAGAACCTCCTCAGGATACCGGCCAGTGGCCGGCCTTTCTTATTCTTACCGGTATCTTGAGGAGGTTTTTCTATCTGTGGGACACTTTTCTACCTATCCTACCTATCCTACCTATCCTATCCTATCTATCCTACCCCACCTATCTCCTAGCCCACCCTGTTGCTATTCCAGCCGGCTGGTGTGTGTGTGTGTGTGTGTGTCTGTGGTGCGTTTACCCCGCACTGGGGAGTGTCGCGGTGGGACTTTATCTAACTTGGTCATATTAATCCCGGCCTACTAGTTTCGAAATTTCAGGTTATGTTCTAGCGAGGTATTTTGAGCGGATTTGAACACCAGTCTGCAGCCTGGGAATCCTATGCAATACTCTATTGATTGACCCACCGCAACACCACTAAAATCTCGCCTCTTAGTAATCTTATCTCGTGGTTACTGTGCTTATCAGTCTGACGTCACTTCGAGATAACGCAGTAACAGCAATGCATAACTTATCAGTTATAATTACTAATGCATACATGGCCGAGGCAGTTAAGGCGTGAGATCCTTGCTTTGTGTTTATTAGCAAACTTAAAATCACAGGTTCAAATCTCGCTATTACCATTTGTGGATAACTCGGCCATTTCTGGTTGGATTTTAAAATGGTAAACAGTTTTGAAATTTCCCTTCATTCCGGTCCTAATTGGTGCCAACAACGCCGAGAATGAAGTGATTTCTCGGTACAATATAAGCATACACTCTTACTGACACTTGGATCTGACGCGTGCGCATGCGTGCTACGCGTTAGTAATGTCCGGGTCAAAGGGATACCACCTGGATTTCCATTTAGACAAATGATCCCCACCGCCCTCTCAATCCCTGGGGGGGGGGGGGGGGGGGGGGGGGGCTGAACGCCCATTTAGAGACACGCCTCCACAGTGATATACACCACTGATCGCCATCAACCACAGGGCCGGCCTCTCTCTATTCTGTGTAGGCTCAGACAAACACCTAGTCTCTGCCAGGGTCGCATTGGCATGAGGGGACCACCGATAGGGGCTTCCATCTACCTTAACAACGCTCACCTGGGAGGAGGCTAAAGTGATTAACATGTGAACCATGGCAGACTCTGGCATGTTCACATGTTGCACAGAGAATCTGGTGCTGAGCAGGGGTCTCCAGCAGACAACCACGGCCTACCCTCTCCACCCCATAGAAGTGGCAGACAGACTCGATCTCTTTACGTGGGTGAAAGTGGTCATAAATGTTTCTCCGCAAGGGGTCGACCCAAGGATTGTACTGGTACTGGGGGGTCATGCCGGAAGTGGGCCCACTTGGCATCCAATATCATGGACGTCTCAGCGCCCTGTGCCACTGCTGTAGACGCCAGCATGAGCAGTATGATGAGAATCATGGCTATATATGAAGAGTTAAATTGAACAGAGTGAACCCCTCAAGAAATAGCTGTGCCAGATCGAGCCTGTTCCCTCCGGATCGATAGTGATCTTCATCCCCTGTAAATCACCTGTTTGACAGCACCTCCATCAACATATATGCCAGCATGGATGGGATATCGGACGCCCATTTAGAGTTTACACTCTTATTACTCATTGACCTGACATGATATCACACCAGGAATATCTGACCTTTGCCGAGATGATGAATAGCCTGCTACAGGATTGCCCCTTCATGACCCCTGCACAGATAAAGGCCTTAAACGAACAGAGGCTTGCACTGCAACAAGAAGGAGAGCGACTACAGTGGGAGAGCTGGTATCAACGGAACGCAAACCTTGCAAGGAGGCGAAGGAACAGTGAAGGTTCCCGATACTGGCAGGCCCTCCTGGAGGAGAGTAAGTGGGACGATGTCTTCACATATGATGATAAGCCAGATGTAGCGGAGACCGCAGATGATGCAGCAGTGACCGCAGACGGGCATGAGCCAACGAGGAAGCGGGACGATGAGCCAGATATCTACGACGATGAGCCAGGTGTCTTCACAGACGAGGATGAGCCAGATGTCATACAGTGGGAAGAGGAGATGGCGCAGAAGTGTAAGACCAAGAAAGCCATCCAGCGGCGGACCTACTATCTTGGTCATAAGGTGACGTTCCAGATGTCATGTCTCAGAAAGCTACTGGCACCCGACGTAGTGCTGGATGACCTCTGTCTAAGAGACGTCTGTCTCGAAACCAGCAAGCTGGTGGCATTTTTCGCCAGGCTCTCAAAAATGTACCCTTCTAGGACTCATGGGCAGATTCTGCAGGTGATGCAGGTTTAATCTCCAGGTATACTATGACAAAATCAGAGTTGGCAGAAGCAACCAGAAATAAACCCCTCCCTGACGGCTGATGGAGGCGGTACCATCCGTGGCTGGTGACTCCAGCAGATAGATACCATCAGACAGAATCTCGGCCATGAGGCAGAAAAGTACAGCAGAACGTGCAGGCGATATAAGACAGCCTACAACGTCCTTGCGCGTACACCCACTGCTGCGGGTGTGATTGGAGCCAGTGCTGGGGTGGCAGCTGTGGCCACTCTCACTACAGGGGTGGGGGCCATCGTCACCATCCCGCTGGGTGGCGTGGCTCTAGCTACCACTGTCTTGATCACGGGCTTGGGGAGGGCAGCGGCAGATCACAAGGAGGCTGGAGAAGCATGCTAAGTATGTGGCACTGGCACAGAGTATGCTACGGACTATTGACGAGTCTGTCAGCAAAGCTCTCGAGGATGGCCAGGTCACCGATGAAGAGTACCGCCATATATTGAAGGTCCAAGCCCTGTACCGCACGGAGAAACCTAAAGTGCAACAACAATACCTCAAAGACTCCAGCGGGTGGGTTGATATGTAGGAGTTAAAAAACTAGATGTTACGGCGAGGTCGCCTCGCTGGTCTCTGGAGTCGAGATGACTACAAATAGTGGTCTGCGGTAGCTTTAAGAACACCCGTATAGATGGCCTTCCCACTGAACCTCATGACAGTCATCCGGAGCCAACCGCCCCTCCTGGGTACACCTTTGACTGGCCTGAGAGGTCTACTGGATGATATACCAGAGCTAACACCGTTCTCCATCACAGTGGATGAACGGTCCCGAACCAGCTTCTCCATCAACCCACGACTGCTGACCAACCGCCCCATCACCATCAAGGATGTGAAGCAAGCTCATACTTGGATGGCTGCTCCAAGCCTCTCATACTGAAATCAGCAGCTGAACTTTGCCATGTGGTGTGCCACGGCAGGATGTGGAGTAAGTTCCACCCTGCTTCACTCCTATTCTTGTACTCCTGAAGCTGAGCTCATCTCCAGCTGTCCCAGATTCCATGTGTGCTTACGGTGCGACGAATCCTCTATGAGCTGGGTGCAAGCCTCCCTGGTACAAATGCCTTCGACCCACAGCTCAACAGTCATAGCGTCTCAGTGGCCAGCAGACTACAGAGAGAGTTCAGCGCTCACCCAGACTATCGGTGGCATGGTGGTGACAACAGCGGTCATGGGGTTATGTATGGTGACCCGAGACGTGACTACTCAGGATTCCCCTATCAAACCCCCCGACGAGTAGGCCGTCAGAAGACAGCGACATTCTCGTTCGATCCAGACTCCGATCCTGGAGCACTGGTGCAAAATATGCACATCACTGGCTCGCGGCAGGACTATCCAGATGTGTGGAAGTACTTTGTCCCACACACCACCTCAGGCCTCACACCAGCAGGGATCGTTCGGATCAACCAGTCCCTGGAAGCACTGTGCTACTGCCTCCTTATGGCACAGACCCAGCTGCGGCATCCCATAGATGGTGTCAGCGGAGCAGAGGTCCATCAGTCTCGTTGAGGATATGATCATCGTGGCAGACCCCAGTAGTCTTATTGCTAAGTTCCAGCAGGGGTTGCAGAAGGCCCGTCACAAACTTGGCATTGCTATTTCACCACACCTACAGTTGATTCCGAGCAACATGATCATGAACATCGAGGACCTCCAAGTCAGGGGCTATAACAACATGATAGTCGAGGGGAGTTCCCCTGGTGTCCACTTCGGCTTCAACACTGCCATCAATGCACCAATGCGTAGTACGAGCCATACAGTCGTTCCGACCCTGACACTACAGCCAGTCGACACAGCAGCCCCAGGCGCCCCAACACTGCAGCCAGTCAACACGACACTGCTTCCCATGGTAGCTCTACGTGCGGTGTCAGGCCTAGCTATCGTGGCCCTCGGGATCAGCCTACTCCGCCGCTAGCAAATCAGCTATAAGACTATCCTGACTCTCTACAGTAGCAGTGGGGACCACGGTGAGACACTGAACCAGCGTGGCATTCCCTACAGCCCCTATACCCGCTGCCAACATGCACATCCAAAGGATGGAGGGTTCGGCAGTGCATCCTTTTTCCAGCTTGTAGTATCACAGAGCCTTGTTCAGCTCTGAGTCTGGTGAGGCCATGGCGGTCTGCAACTGCTGGAACACATCTGACAGATACTCCCGATCCTTGTAGAAACCTTTAGCCTGCAGGAGCTGCTCGACGATACTCACACCCATGATAAGGTATTCGAGGAAGCAGATCTGCCCCTTGCCAAATCCTAGATAGAGCTTCACAGCTGTAAGCTCCTGTCAGCTCAGCACCGGAGAGCTGAGCGAGCTCATCTGGTGTCTGCTTCTTGTAGTCCTTCAACTCTCGTCGGAAGACATCATAGTACTTATTGCATAGTGTGAGCCCGGACTTGTTTAAGATGTCTCAATAGAGAGATGACTATCCCTGAGTAGTGACCCGGCCAACTGGCAAACGCAGACTGGGAAGATCTTAATAGCTCGCTCGACAGGGGACGCAGATGTTTAACCGCATTGTAACTCAGTGCTTAAACAATGACGTCAACGGTACAGATCGTGAAGCAACTGCCCGAGAGCCAGGCGAGTCTTCAGAAGGTGGATAACCTGCTGCGAACAAAGATACAGAAGTTACTGACCAAAGCAAAACCTCTGGCAGTCCATGACGCCAGTAACATGGCAGCAAATGTGGCCGTGGTGAAGATGACAGGGGGAAGTGAGATTCTTCCTGTCGCCACTGCGGCTGTCCTCGCTACAGTGGTGAGTGGGGTGGCTGGGCACTGTCTCGGAATAACTCACCCCATCCCAAAGATCGCCATCAGTGGTGCCTCCTACACTGTTGCCACCAAGATCATGGGTGAACATGTTACACTAATGGAGGCCCTGGTTCTAGGGCTAGCAACGCGTGCAATGGCTGAGATCCTCGTCGCCTACGTTTAACCCCTCTGAATAGTGAGAGATGGATCACGAGACCCCTGCAGCATACGAGGCATGGTGTGCCGGAGGGTGGTGTGTAGCCCATAGTCGAGCTTGCGGACTGAGGATTGCCAATGCCGGGGAATGGTGAACCGCCCACAAGGCGTGCCCTGCAGAGAGGGCCAGTACCCTGAGCACTGCTACCTATTCCCTTGGTCGTCTGCATGGGCCTCCTATGCCCAACTATTTCACTGGGGGTATGACTAGTAGGTTTACGCCATCTGTATATGACTATGACTGTGTCACTCACAGACATAGAAAGCAAAGGGCTAGGCGATCTTGCTCACTTGGGCGAGGCACGCATCGGTTCAGAGGACACTGTTGCCCCTATCTCCTTCCTAGGCTTTGATGAGAAGGGAGACCCGCGGGAGATCCGAGGTACGATCCCAGCTCGAGATCTCATCGGGATCACTGATACGGTAGGACAATCGGCCATTAACAAGGCCAACACTGTATACAAGGTGATGGCCATAAAGGAGAGGGCGACGATGTGAGGTATGCTCGGAGTCGATGAGGCTGGAGCCATCACGGTTATGGCTGAGTCCTATGCACATGACCTGGTTAAGGATCTCCTGAGACCACGGAACACATTCATCCAGGATGGAGGGAATCTCAAGATAGGCACCCTCAGCCTGAACAGTATCAGTGTCGACGGCCAAACAGGTGCAGGTGCTGTCGACAGCCTCCGGCTACCAGAGGGGAAGAAGACAGGGTTCTTTAGTATGCCGTATAAAGACCACAGGATAGTCATGGCTTCCCGTGCATGTATCATACAGATACTGGATGTACTAGACACTGTGGGTGCTGACACAGGCCCTCTATGCTATCTTCTCAGCTGCTGCTGGGCTTTCATGCTTGATGCCTCCATCACATCCTTCGTATCCGCCGGATATGCAGGATGATCCTCCAGCTACCAGAGGTGAAGGGGTCATGGGTCTTGAATTTGCCATTTAAGACCACAGGATAGTCATGGCTTCCCGTGCATGTATCATACAGATACTGGATGTACTAGACACTGTGGGTGCTGACACAGGCCATCTACACTATCCTCTCAGCTGCTGCTGGGATTTCATGTTTGACGCCTCCATCGCATCCTTCGTATCCGCCGGAGGTGCAGGATTCCCCACTCTGCAGGCGAAAGAACTGGTGCAGGAAGTACTGCCGTTTAGTCTCCCAGATATAGACGAGGCTACCGTCGACCAAGTGCTAACCATCCTCCGCATGCATTTCTGTACCATTCGACAGTAGGCCGGCCGATGCTGGCCAGGTGGTGCTGATCATTGGCCCATCAGGACACAGGAAAAACATCTTGCTGCAGGCTCTCCTGACCGAACATCTACACTCTCAATACATCCTTCTGGTGTCTGACTCCGCCACTGAGGCAGTTGACAGTAATGATCAATGGTACAATGGCCCAATCACCAAGACGCACAACCTGCAAGCACTGATGGAGAAGCTGCTGGCAGCCCGACTGACAGAACCACTTGTTCTAGTTATCGATGACCAAGCAATTGACCAGAAGACAGTCACCTACCTCAGCAACATCACCAGGTCCATCCGGCACACAAAGATAACTGTCTTCATCCTCTTTCAGAAGTACATCCGTGAGATCTCACCAGACATCAACCACAATGCCCGGTTGCTATACGTCAGTATCCAAGTGTGGACGTGCCCTGCTTGAGACCATATACGACAGCCTAACCCGCAAGGAGACCAAAGGGACTTTATCGCAGGTGTGCAGAGGGCAGCTGAGCTGTACCGCTTCATCTTCAGCAACAAGGAGACAGGTGAGCTGTCACACTTCAAGCCCTCTCTGGAAAAGGCGCAGACCTTCAACTACAAGCTGAATCCAGCCAGGAAACTAGCCTGCTCTATGCATCATCGCTGACAGACTGTTGCAGCTGCCGCAACATTTTTCATTCATCAGAAGGCTGCACGGTCTCCGCTACTTCGTCAGATGCTTGAGGAACTTCGTCAGAAGCTTGAGGACCTTCGTCAGCTTCGTCAGAAGCCTGTCACTCAAACTCTACCCACTGAGGGTCAGAGTCTAGGATTCTCTTCTTCTGGAACTTCCCACTTTGTCCATGCACTACGAGCAGCTGATTTGAGAGCGGATTTGATGAAGTCGTCCTGGTAGTTATCCAGGAATTTCAGAAATGCTGCCAGATTACGGGCCAAACTCCTGCGCCCGTCTTCGTTGAAGATGTGCTCAACAGCCTTCTTGCGGCCAACAGTGAACCCCTCCGGAGTACCTTCTGCATGACCGGTGTCATGGCTCCCCACTACAGTGCCACTGACCTCCTCCCTGAAGTAGTTATTTGCTCCAGACCGGAGGCTATCCAGCATATCTCGCTTTTCCTGGCTATGGAGGCTAAATATGACAGCCCACTTCCTGACTGTTAGTAGATCTTTGGGGTAGACCCAGAGCGCAATAGAACAGATGGTACAGTTCCCGCAGATTCTGAACAGGTGGGAGATCATGCAGAGCAACAGCACCGTGGACACCACCTATGTGTACGATGAGTACCGAGTCCGCTGGTTCGTGGCCCAACCTTCTATGCGAAACACCAAACATTAGGGTTTTATACAAATACATACAAATGTTGTAATTTGACGAGAATGTTCGTCCAACTCTATCCGATGATAACCCATTTGTAAGTCTCATTTGGAAAACACTAGCACCGTTAATTTCTTGAAGTGTTTCCTCAACATTCTGAATCGGAAAACGTTCCCTTAATATGGCGACATTTCCACACCTCATGTCCACACATACACGTACATCGCCAGAGGACTAGGGCACGACAACAAGTGGGGATACCCATGGTATTGAACCCTCTACCCTCTCAATCACATTTAAATTCATGAGCTCAGTAAGTTTATGTTCAACTTGTGCACGCATGTGGAATGGCATTCTACATAATGGTTGAGCGACTGCAACTACATTCGGATCGATATGCAGTTTTAGCTGACAATCTGTTAAACGACCCAACTGGGACCCTTCAAATCGGTCACTATACTGTTTAATAATTTTACTAGTATCGCCTAACTCTGACACTGTGGGTATGTTATTTAGTACACCAATGTATAACAAACCTAACTCAGAAGCTGTTTTCCTACTGATAAGTGGTTCACCGTCTTCAGCAACAACATGAAAATCAACATCACGAGCAATGTCTTGTATGCCTACATGTAGTTACCACACCAAGCTGATTTAGTGGTTTCGGCGATCCATACGGGTAGATTTGTGTAGTAGAATGACGCAAAGTACTTTTTGGCATGTTCAGTTTCTGAAATGTTTTCTCATCAAAGATATTTATGTTAGCACCCGAGTCAATTAGCATGCTTATTTGGTGTCCTTCAATACACATTCTTACAGTTGCTTCATTATCGTTCTTATTTAATTTGAACACGAAATCATTGTCATTTTAGATGTATCATCACGCACATTTTCTGACACTAGTCGAACGTTTGTCATTTTCGTCCTACACATCTTTTCAAAATGTCCTACCCTTGAGCATTTGCGACATACTTTATCTTTAGAAACGTGACAGTCACACCCATAATGTCCTTTTCTGCCACACTGATAACAATTGTCATTATACTCCTTATTGTGTACTGATTTAGGGACATTTTGTGTTTGTCTATTATGCAAATATTTAGTCCACCTTCGTGTGTTACCTGGCTGAGCATATGCTCGACGGGATTTTATCTTAATCTTATTAACATTCTTGTCAGTTTGTTCGGATTTTTCCTCCATATCATTTGCATGGACGTCTGCAAGTTCGATTGTTCATGATATAGTTTTCTAGCATTAAGTCTGTTTCGCGCAATAACCGTCTGTGAATATTTGATGACTGACACTTATCCAACACTTGATCTCGAAGCATGTCATCCACCATGTCACCAAAATCACACGCAATTACAAGTTTTTTCAGTCGAACTACGAAACTATCAATCGTTTCTGTAGAATTTTGTGTTGCTTGTCTAAAAACATGTCTCTCGAATGCAATATTTTTCTTTGGAGTGAAATAGTCATGCAATGACGTAACCGCAGCATCATACGTCTCACCTGTAGACGGCAATGTTTGGAATAAGTCCTGTACTTCCATTGTACTAACATACGCCCACTCACATAGCTACGCTGTTCGAGGCCGTACTTGTAGACCTGTGATTTCTTGCTATGTGAAGTAACATTAAGCTAGTGGGCTGGAGGTAGCCAATCAGATTTCTGCCTACTTCACGTGACAGGCGAGGCTTCGTATAGTGACCTAATTTACAATCACAAAAACAACGGCGACCGCGACGCTGTTGAACTAGAAAGAGATATTTGCAAACGTTTGCAATAGTTTTGCTCTAAACAAGTTATCTGAGGAACAGAAAATGTGTAGATTGGTTTTCGGTAACAGAAACTGCTAGTTTGGTTTACGCACATGTGTAAATTTGTCTACTTCCTGATTTCTTATCGAGCAATTTCATTGGCACAAGTTGACTGACCCCAGCTAATTAATATGTATGAGGCTTCGTGAACTTAGCACAAACATCAAAGGCGTGCAAGCACGTTACTCGATACAGGAACATAGTGGTACGGCAAGTATCGTGCAATAGGACGATGTGTACTTCTGGCCCAATCACATGTAGCAACAGCACATGCTTCTGTTTATTATGTCACACCAGCAGCATATATATATATATATATATATATATATATATATATATATATATATATATATATATATATATATATATATATATATATATATATATATATATATATATATATATATATATATATATATATATATATATATAATATTTAAATTGCTTATGCCATGGTTCCCACTGTTTACTATAGTTACTGTGTTCAGTAGCTAATACGAGAGGTGGAACTGAAGGCAAGTCCATTTTCACAGCCATTTTTCACGTTTTATTAACTGTCAAATTTGCCACGAAAATAGAACCTATAACTACTTTCGGATTTTTACGCACGAATTTAATCTGCTTTAAACTCACTTTTATGTTAGTTTTTGCGTGGAAACGTATCTATATTATCGTCCCCAATATCATATCTGTTATATACGCCTAAATGGCCTGTGAATTACAACTTGGACACCATGGTCAATTATTGATTCAGTTTGTATTTATTTACCTCAACCATCCCCCTGTATGGGTTATCTCGAGACTACGTGATAAACAGTATTCAAAACATACATTACACCTACATCATAGATTGGCTGCAATATTGCAAAACAAAAAGGATAAAAACAGATTAAATTTTATATTTCTAGACAAGTTTTTTCACGGACATCCAACCCCCTGCCAGACATCCCGAACACCTCCCACCCCATCAAACCACCACCCAAATACGCCAAAACCCATGTCACCATTTTTAACACACCACCCATTGTTAGTTTTTATTATTATTTTGATAGCTTTTTACTTTATTTAAAACTAGCAAAATAATAATAATAATAATAATAATAATAATAATAATAATAATTACCTCCACGTTTTCTGGTGAGTCTTCTATCTCTATAAGGTACTCATGGACAACTCTGTAAGTAACGAAGCTGTTAACTCTCGGCGGTGACGGTTGTAGAAATGTCTCTAAACAGTCCAGAAATTCGTAATAATGATTATCGTTGGTCATTTCATGGTGGAAAAGTGCCCAGAGACGAGATAAGATATCTCGCTCACGTTATAATTATTTATATTATGGTTGTGACGTGTTTAATAAATATGAGCATTCAAAATGGCGATAAATGGGTTTGGATTGCATTGGCGTCTGGGTGTTTGGGTTCTTTATTACTGGCGGCGAGTATAAAAACGCCCACAGTTCAGAGGTTGGCACTGTCACCAGTTTAGAAAGAATAGCTAGAAACATGGAGCAGTCTTGTATTACACTACCGAGTAACAGTAGCATGGATTACAATCTGGATAATAAGGTTTCAGAATTCAAAACGCATGTTCAAATACATTTCTCGGATACAAGATTCTCTGGAGAATGGGAAGTCGGTGTGTCATCCATATTGTATCCGAGAAGTTGGTTAACATTAGCAAAGCCTTCAACGATCCTGCTACATTCTTATGAACCCTTGTAAACTAAAGTTCAACCTAAGCAGAAGCAGAAGACGAAAAGCGCTCTAAACATAGCCGAGAAAATTTTTGATAAATTTAAGCAGACTAATACTTTAAAGTAGTAGTAGCAAATGCGGTGCATCCGCGTAAAGTTGTAGAGTTATCTCTCTACATCCAACGTGTAGAATTACCTAAAGGCATCTATACTGTTAAGATTCTAATTGAGTTTATAAATAAGCAGATTAATAGCCACAAGCCTTATAAAAATGCCATTAGATTCAACTATTTCACAGATCGAATCAACCTCGTAACATTAACTGCAAAGCGAATGTTGAATTTGATGACACAATAGCTAAATTCTTAGGCTATCACGACCATATCATTAGCAGCGTAACCCCCCAGGCAGAGTTCTACGAGAGGTGTTCAGTTTATTTTGTCACAAATTTCAAATAAGTATTTAAGCAATAATAATGCATCAAAAAATAATTTCATTGCAGAAGCTGTTCAATTTGAGACCCATGAGCATGATATATCAGTCTACAGCGCTTAGGCCAAGAAGAAAAGGCTTTATTGATCACAGTTTGACTTAGTGCCTTCCATTCGGTTTTGAGAGCACGTTTTAGACTGTTAAGACTTGTAACTTTCCGCTTCTGTAGACGGCGCTTGACAATCCCCCAGATACTAAAGTCCATAGGGGCAGCATCCGGCAACTTCGGCATCCATTCTTCAGGGCTAATGAATTTAACATTGTTCTGCTTTAAGTTTGTTAAGCTCTTTCGTGCAGTATGAGAGGAGGCACTATCTTGGTGAAAAACCATGTCCTTCTGTTTGTTCCCTGTGAATAATTTGGGAACATCATGTTTCAAAAAGGGTCTCAAAACATGTTTGATGTAATAATCAGCATTGATTTTCACATTCCGATCAATGAATTTAAGACCGGTCTTTCCATAATGACTAACGCCTGCCCATACCATGAAGCCAGGCGCGAAACTGTCACGTTTAACAAACTTCAACTTATCCATATCAATATGTCCTTTCCTAACATAACAGACTCGCCGTTTTCCGTAGCTTCCACCTAGATAAAACATAGCCTCATCTGTGGTGACAAAGTTTTTCCACTTCCCCGCACACAGCTTCAGGTACAGCCTCCAGCTCCTCTTCCTCCTCTTTTCAACCTTCTCTAGGGATAGTTTATGAACCAAACATTTTTTTCTCAGTTTTGCCTTGATAACAGTTGTTCATGGTGTTATTTACGAATCCCAAACTAATTCCTAATACATTGCTCATCTCACGTTGTGTTGGTGGGTTAATTCTTGCTATCATTTTCTTCACTTTGTCTATCACTTGTTTTGATACTACATCTCGTCTTCTTCTGATTTTCAACGTAGCAGATTTTCCATGTGTTAGATTCGTCAATTGTCGTTCTTTTCCGATGTTATTCTTTATGCGATAAATGGTCCTCACACTGACACTGATATTTTCTTTCAAAAGTTCATTTCTGATCAGTGACGGCGTCATTCCCCTCCTCAAAAGATGGAGAATTATACCCTCCTCTCTCTCGCTTATTTTATGTCTTGGCATGTTGAAAACTTTTAACAAACTAAACTAGCGTGTCGGTAAGCTCGTGGGCTTTGTAAAAAGGCATTGTGCGTCAGATAATTGACCAAAAGTATGCAGCAAGAAATCGTGCAATCTTGTGACAAAATAAACCGAACACCTCTCGTATCAATGTGTAAAAGTAATAAGATTACATTAACTACGGCTTACGTATATTGCAATATCGTAAGCCATAGTGTAGGTGGAGATGTTACAGCTGTTAAGAGTTATGCCATTATCTAGCAGCCACGGGGGTGAAGATATTTGTCAATGGACATTTCCTGACATTCAATATAGCATCGTATCTAAGAATTACATTGAAACGATGGGCATGGTTATAAGCAATAGGACTGGAGAAAACAGTATCCAAGTGTTGAAGACAGCGCATCACCGAGCATACTTTTTTACATTTTAGACCTACGGTCTAAGAATTGACGTGTAATCGTTAGCTATATCAAAAACATTTTTACATTTTGACTGTAAAAAAACAAAGCAAAAATGGTCGGTAGAATTCATTCCAACATTTTTCTTCAGGAAAAATATTTAATCAATGGAGTTCCCTTAAAGCTATATTTTACATCGAGTAAGCCAGATTTTAACCTAATTCATGCCAATGTGCACACTTACAAATTATGCCTGCACGAAGCTACATTAAATTTACGTAAGGTTAAACCTATACGAAAGGTAATTAACGCACACGCGTCGACATTACTAAACGTACCCGCTTAATACCTTTTTAAAAGAATTATAAAATCATTCACCATACCTGCAGTGACTAGTAGCATGAATAGGGACAATATTTTTCTCGGGGACCTACCGAGTAGAGTTATATTCGGTATAGTTACTAATAGAACTTATAACGGAGATTTTGATACAATCCCGTATAATCTTTAACACTGCGATGTTAACCATATTTCGTGCTACATGGATAACGAGCAAGTGTCTGGCGATGCTCTTACACAGAATTTCACAGCTGCTGGTTATAATTTTACATAATCATTCTTGACATTGTGTAATGAAACTGGTACTTTATTCGATGACAAATGCATAGGGATTAACATTGATGAATATAAGGCAGGTTACAGGTTCGTTGCCTTTGACTACACTCCAGACCTCTCTGCCGGTGATTATGTCTATCTTATGAAGCAAGGAAGCCTATGTCTCTAACAATTTAAAACAGCATTGCCTGATACTATGAACGTAATATGTTATGTGGAATTTAATAACATTATAAGTATTGACAGCGATCGTAACATTACCACGAACTACTAAAGCACTCTCACCCCCAGCACACGCAACCACTGCCCAACCCATCAACACACACACACACACACACACACACACACACACACACACACACACACACACACACACACACACACACACACACACACACACACACACACACACACACACACACACACACACACACACACACACACACACACACACACACACACACACACACACACACACACACACACACACACACACACACACACACACACACACACACACACACACACACACACACACACACACACACACACACACACACACACACACACACACACACACACACACACACACACACACACACGCAAGCACGCATGCACACACACACACCTACACGTACGCACACCCATGCGCCAGCACCCCCCACCCCCACCAATCCGCCCGCTCGCCCTCCGCACACACACCACACGCACGCACATACACACACACACGCGCGCGCACACGCACACGTGCGCGCGTACACACACACACACACACACACACACACACACACACACAGACACACACACACACACACACACACACACACACACACACACACACACACACACACACACACAGAGCAGCACGCACGTACACTCGTGTCCACTCATCAAACGTATACCAGCCATATCTGTATTCATTTTGGGGGAAAATAAGGATTATTATTATTATTATTATTATTATTATTATTATTATTATTATTATTATGTTAACCACTAGAGATCTCGAATACATTTGCTCAGGAGACTGGAGATTAGGCTGGATGTTCTTCGGTGTTTTCGCTAAAGTCTGTATAACCAAACGTATCAGAAGATCTGCATGCTTCATCGTTAAAACAGATCTTGAGAACCTTCCAGGCGTTCCAGGAAAACCATACGTGTAAGCTATTGAATATTTTGAAAGTAATTTGACTGGTTGATGTTGGTTTAAATGGATTTTATTTTTGTTCCAATGGAACCACGATAAGATATGTGGCTTATAACAGCGTCTTCCATACGCATAAACATATAATACACTAAAAACTTAAATAATCATCGCATATAACCCATCCAAACCATGAGTCAGCTTAGACTGGAATTTTTTCCAAATATTGCGTGGCCACTCGAGGCCCGTTTAAAATGTAATAGGTTGTTGTTATTAATCTAACTCGGCTGAAAATTGATTCGCTGAACTGTGTACGACTCTGATGATCGTGACATGTGGTCGGAGTTGTTTTAAAGCTCAACTAGTTACTTTTAATCTGTTGGAGTAATAACTAACCGATTGTCCTTACGTGATACATCGACCCTTGTACATTGTCACAGCTAAAAATGCAGGGGTTCAGAAGTTTAATGATCAATCTGTTAGACCAACAGTGTCACCTTCCACAATTGTCCTTACGTGATAGATTGACCATTTAGAATTAATCTCCCATGATTCAATGGGTTCCCTAAGTGAGAAAAGTCCAGACATGCAAACTGTCAATAATCATTATGCTATGCATTAACCCTTGTCAATCATTATGCTAATTACCCTTAAGTTTACCTCATTGGATGCCAGGAGACACATGATTTAACGTGGGGCAGGGCTTTGTGATTTAACGAGTTCCCAAGAAAAGATGAGTCCAGACATGTAACCTGTCAATCATCCTTACACAATGCATTAACCCTTGCGCATTTGTCATGACTCCAAGAGATCATCGCTTAATTACACTCATTAAACCTTGCCATGCATCATTACACTAATTACCTTTAAGCTCACCTCGCCAGGAGGCACGTGATTTTACGAGAGTGAGTCTTCATGATTGAACGAGTTCCCAGGAAAAGACACGTCCAGACATGTAGCCTGTCAATCATGCTTATGCTATGCATTAACCCTTGTCAATCATTCCACTAATTACCCTTAAGCTCACCTCATTGGATGACAGGCCCGTGGCTTAACGAGGGGCAGGGCTTCATGATTGATTGCGTCCACAGAGTCAGGAAAAGATGAGTCCAGACATGTAGCCTGTCAATCATCCTTAACTACCCTCATTAACCCTTGTCAATCATTATGTTAATTACCCTTAAGATCACCTCATTGGATGAAATGAGTCACGTGATGTAATGAGGAGGAGCTTATGGGCATCCTCTACCTCTAACATCCAATCAAAACAGTGTAGGGCTTGGCGCCTTCAAAGGAAGCCGACACAAAGGATTTTCGCCCCTAGGTGTGAAAATCATTTGAGTAATTAGGTGCGAAAATCCGTTGTGTCAGCTTCCTTTGAAGGCACCCAGCTTACCCCATCTTTACTAAGTGGTGGAACAAACTATCACAGGATCATCTAAGCAGTTCAGAAAAATCAACAAATCCTACTAGTAAATTTACAGAAATCGTCAGACTTAATTTAGCTACTTGACGAACGTGCGGCGAAAATAATGTCCTTTGAGCGTGTCGCCGTAACTATAATCAAGATTAAGATCCAAATGTCAGACCAAAAATGGCGGCTTCGAAGAAGACGATCATCATGGAATTTTTCTAAATATTAACTAACTTTACTGTTTCTGGATAACTCTAAGACAGGTTGTATCGATAAAAAGTGCAGTTGCGTCATAATTATACAGCATTTGATGCCCGCAGGTAAAAGCATTGTACAGCTACCCTGCCACATGCATGATTGATAAGATACATTTAATTTTTGACAAACTACGTTATCCTTAACCCCTCGTGTGCCAACAGCGCCTCAAAGCGCTCAAAATGTTACCTTTATCAATTAACCTTTCAAATATCTAGATATCTATAAAAAAAAAAATAATAATAATAAAAAAATCGCAATTCTCCCTCAGTAAATGTCCATTTAGAAGACAATGTGTGTAAATTTGCCACAGAAATTTACAAAAATAACTTTTGTTTTGTTCAGCTGTATCATTAAATGGTTACTATTAAAGAAATCAAACCTTTTGCTTTGACAGTGTGCAAAAATGGCACCTGCAGTGCTCTTGAGTGATGTACATATGCCGGCCAAGAGAAGACTATTTTTTATATGTTATCACTGGAATGACTACCGAGCCAGTCATTCCAGTGATAAATTTTCAAAAACTGTCTTCCCTTGGCCTGCACATGTACATCACTCAAGAGCACTGCAGGTGCCATTTTTTGCAGGTTTAACCATTATAAGATTACGCTGAAACAAGAGGGGTCAATATAGCCTAAGTTTCGTCCGGATGGTGGCTTAGAAAAATGCACCAATAACGCTGGTTCATGGGCCAGACTGCATATGCCTGGTACATCTCCGTAACTTGCGTTATCTGGGTGTAGTTCCACTGAAACCAGAACACGTGTAAATATAAAAAATCTGACATACCGACTGGTCGACCGACAAACAGACCTCCAAACCGCTAGTTGAGTAAAAACTAAAAATACACAGCTAGAGGCAATAGATTCTCTACCACTGTTTCCACTATCTGGGCTATCCGGTACCCACCAATGTCTTATGAAAATCAGTCATCGCGAAGAATGAATAATGCACAAATATACCGAGTCTCGCCCACCCGCCGTTTAACACCTCCTCCAAACCGGATGCGCGCGTCACGCGAGCGTGCGATTACGTCCGTCATGCGCACGTATTAACCACATCAGAAACGTATTTTTTACGCGCGTGCATTCAACTATGAGCGGACCTATTCTTATTTATCAACAAATCTGCCGACCACGTGTATTTGTAAACGGCGCATGTTCTTAGAAATATCCCCTCATAACTTAGGGCGTCAATAAGCTGTGCAAGTTATTTATTATTATACAATGTCGGCTGTGAAACTTTGCTTTCATATTGACCTTTCCAATTGGAGCAAGTGAAAAACCATCATAAATGTTACTAAATACTCACAAAGAATGGACGGTTTGCAAACATATCTTAAGCCCTGGAACAATATTAAGCCACCTTATACAGGTGTACTATGTTGATTTTGATTTTTGATTTTTTAATACAGGTGTTATAAATCGCTACTGAATACTGCAATATGTCTTTAGGCTCCACTATCATAAAAATATCCTATAAAAGGCACAAAGCAATTATTAAGATTAAATGTTGACTATTTCTTAATTTATTTTAATAGGCGAAAGAGTTCATAAATGAATAGCATATTTGATTTGGCAGAACACATCTTATCGGACAAGATTAATGTTACTGCCTTGCTTCTCTCGCCCAGTTCAGCGCAGTCAGGCAGAATTCCTTTTGTCACAGTAAGGGATGCAGCCTTCACGCTTAAATGTTATTTAATGCATCCATACCGAGGACGAAATCAGCCTTTGGAAAGACGCACATAGGATTTTCGACAATACAGGCCAAGGATGGCTGTTGAAAAAGGCTTTTTGGGATTCTTTTCACAATATCTAGGAAGATTAATCTGCTGCTGACAAAGTTGATGTCGTGGTGATGGCAGCTTGCCTTTGCGCAACTTACTCCAGTAATCAATGGATAATCTGATGTGACATGATGAGGCAAGATAAGCCGATGGTACCATGCATCAATTAAGACACATTGGAGGAAATTGCGCTGGTCGAGAAGCCTTCGTCATACATGATAACTTCTGTCAGTTCTTCAACTCTGTTGAAGGAATAGTGCCATGGCAAGACAGGATGGTTTGACGGAATACATATACATGGAAGCAGAATGGAGGAATCCGGTTTTAGCCATACCCCGACCATCTCTAGCTCAGTTCCAATCACGCTTTGCCTGTGACGTGTGCTTGGATCAATCGATCGCTGCACTTTGTGACCCTCCATTTCCAGAAAACTATTTTGACTGTTTGATGTGCTCCCAGTCCAATTAGTTTCAAAATATTCAACATCATGTTTATTAAATAGTAAAGACGTACAATTCGTACAGCTTAAAGACAGCTTATTTCTGTCAATTATGATTGCGGATTGTGACACTGGATTGTATGTGACGTAATTGATTATGACCTCATATGATTGATCTATAAACTGGATTCCTCCATTATTGTACCTATTATTATTTAATCAGTTTGTAAATTCTTGTTTGAATAATATGTCGCTTGGTAAAATGTAATTGAAATCATCAGTAATTTAGGAGAAAACTGTAGATCAGGAATCTGCATGTGCAAAATTATCACGAGGGCATATGATAAAAAAGAAGTCCCTTGTTTAAAATCAGATCGTTTTAAGTTTTTCCTATGTACAACAGCAGACAGACCTGTCTCTCTGTCTTTACACTGAAAAAACCGCATTGGCACAGGAAGTTAATTAAAAATTTCTTGACCTAAATTTGTCCTATCGATACCAAGTTTAGATTTACTTAGAGTGGTCACCCCCCCCCCCCCCACCCCCTTGAGATTAGTTGGAGTAAAGTGTACTAATCAGTAGGTCGCTTCAACAGGTAAAGGCTGGGATTAATCCTACATTATAGACACCGCACACACGAATGCACACACACACACGCACGCACGCACGCACGCACGCACGTACGCACGCACGCACGCACGCACGCACGCACGCACGCACGCACGCACGCACGCACGCACGCACGCACGCACACCAATGAATGCACAAATGCGCGCAATAATACTTGCACACAATAATACATGCACGAATGTACGCAACATTGTATGCATGAACGCATGCACGAATGCATGTACGAACAGTCTGTCTGTATGTTTGCCTGTCTGTCTGTCTGCCTGTGCAGTCAAATGATTGGCCATATGCGATTTGTCGATCGCGTAGGGCGTAAAAATTAGAATTGATTTCTAATTTAGATCGGGGCGTCAGCGATTTACGCTTCCCGATTGTCTCGCACGCGTGCAGTTTAGCGCTTATCATAGACAATAATGAAAGCTTAAAATAATTTCTTAATACGTGACGCTCGCATCCGGTTTGGGGGAGGTGCTAGCTGTTATTGACGTTTAGCACCAGCCTGGTTCCATGGGATTTCTACAATAACCGATCCAGGAAACCAGGCTAACTTACCGCCGCACCCCCCCCCCACCCACCCTTGATCTTTTACCCTTTGACCGCAACTTAACATCGTGTGTGCGTGCGTGCGTCCGTGTGTGTGCGTGCATGGAAGCCCCCACCCCCGCCCCTTCCCCGACCCCCACTCAAGTCTGCATGCTCAAGCTCCCTCCAGTAAAACTTAGGATGGAGTGATGGCGAGAGGGAGAGAAATGAAATAAGTAATGCATACTTACCCTATTAACGTCAAAGTTTGTTTGGATTGGGATGTCACTCATCACCCAACAAGCGGCAGATGCTGATCCCAGATAAGATAGAAAGATACACCCAAAGACAAGACTCGGGACAATGTACTCAGTCGCCATCTTATAGGTGTCGTGTCTCGTTGTTTAGTGCTACTCTATGTCGCTAATAACATTTGTTCGTAGACCCATATTGCAAACTGAAACAGCGCAATACTAATAAGAGATACGCGTTAAAAGCACCAAGCCGTGTCTTATACGGTTCGGTTCGTTCCTCTCAATTAAATTTCGTAGAATTATCCGACGTTGTCAATATTAAACAAAGCAACGGTATATCAAATGTAGAAGTCGCATGAATTATTAAATTACGTAAACAAAACCAAGTGACAGCGACACCTGCGTCAAAATAGGTAACATTTTGCGCACATTAAAGGACATTTAGAATAAACATGGCAGTAAATATGATAATTCATCCGCGAATGCGTTAAATTTAAAATCCCTAAAGATAAAATATTAGATTGCTTTAATGGATCCACTTATAATTATATATATATATATATATATATATATATATATATATATATATATATATATATATATATATATATATATATATATATATATATATATATATATATATATATATATATATATATATATATATATATATATATATATATATATATATATATATATATATATATATATATATATTAGGCACAGCCCTTGGGCGTGACCATATATGGCAATTTGATAAATAACTATCGCATAAACTGTTAGAAGTATGATTAATTGATATCTCTGCATACGCACGTAAGCACGCACGCGCTTGTTTCAGATATATATCTGAACCAGAACCAAACGGGCCATTACGCCTACGTGCAGTTAGTCTCATGATCTCATATTTCTGATGAAATCTGTAGGCAATTTCTTTGAAGGCGAACATGTGACTCGTCATCTCGCTGGGATCTGGAATGTGATGTGAACAGATATGATGATTGAAACCATCTTTCCGAGGTATTGAAATGGTCCCTGTGGTCTTCTTGCCATCACATTCAAATCCAATGCGAATAAAACAGTGATATGACTCAGCACGAGACCTCGACGGAAACCTGCCACAAAGAGTAAATGAATTTACGTGTGTTATCAGATGCAAAGAGCAGGGAGAACTCCGGGCACATGCTTGAAGAGTCAAACTATCCATTGGACAGTGCACATCGTAATGCAGATGGCATCCTCAACATAGTCAATTGTACAAACCCACCAGATGAAGTCAATTTTGGCAAAGTTCTGCAAATAGATTAGCATAATGAATGCAAAATCATGGGCTCGCTGCTCTGCAGTACTGCTGACATTGCTCCACGCTGCGTCATGGGAAACATAGCTTTCAGGTCTTTCTGGACGCTGTCGATTCGTAGATCAAAGATGCCCGTGACCAAAATACTACGTTTGTAGAACGCAACCTGCATATCCCTGACGCTGTACAACTTACCAGCCGGGAAGCTTCACAGGCAGCTCTAGAAAACTTGGTTACCACCGCAACCACCTATCACTGGGCACACCGCATAATGTCCATCGGTACACTAAACGAGATGTGTAATACATCGCCGCTGTTCGTAAAAGTTACCCAGCATTTTTGGCCATGTGCTATGGATGCCAGTAGAGACACCTGCACGCAGGGCCTTTGAAATTCGCCATAATGGGATCAAGTAAATTTAAAGCCAGGAGAGGACGTCATTTCATAAATCGTGCTGCGAAGTGACCTCAAGAAAACAGGACTTGGTACATTCAAATCAAGAATGCAACTGCGGAAACTAAAGATTTTGGCTGATGACAAGTACAGTAGTCAACGGCGAAAAAGGAATGATTACAGCTGCATAGTGCTTGTACTACTACAGCTGCAGAATACAGTACATCATCACCATCATCATCATATATCAAGTCATCATATATCAAGTCATCATCATCATCATCATCATATATCATGTCATCATCATCATATATCATCATCATCATCATCATCACCATGATAGCATATATATGAGCTCTCTTGACCGAATGGATGCAATGCTCCCATAAGCAAGGAAGTCAAGACAATGCAGTTGACGAAGAAGCACATCTGTGTTGGTGAAGGGAAAGTGTATGACATCAACGCCATTTACTCTTGGAGCATTGGATTGCAAGCTTCCGGAGGGGAGAGGGCTCTATATGATGTCCTGAAATATGATTTAGCAAATGGCAATGTTTGACAGTTCATGTGACATCTTGGTGGCTAAGACAATATCACATCAAAACGGCAGCTGGAAGTACAGATTCCAATGAAGCATCTATCTCATGACTCGAGCCTTATCATTGATGGATCATCTATGCTTTTGGTGATCCCTTGGCCTACAAATGGAAAAGTCCAGGATTGGGTAGACAATACCATGACTTGAGTGATCTTATATGTGAATGAATCTGTCATATGCTTGATTTTCGACAGGTATATGGAGTACAACATCAAGGACAATCCTCGTGACACCAGAAAGAATGGAACAAGCAGAGAACATCAACCTTCATTGGTCATGTCCCTGCCAGCGATTTTATTGGAATTTATTCCAAAATAAATTTATTTTTAGCCCGAACATGTATTTTTTCAATGACCTTGAAACCTCGAGTTAATTACCTCATTGGATAGGGAGTGCTCTAAAACATATATTTAGAGACCAAAATTGTGAAAATGGCCCATCTACATCCCGAGATATTTGGCTTTCTTCTATTTTTTTAATTTCACAATGGTTGACATGGAAACAGGCCATTTTATTCAAAATGCGCAATGGTGCAAGCCTAGCATCACTCAGTCTTGAGACATAAATACATAGATAAATAAAAAGAATACAAAAACCCTATTGTGGTTATTCCAGTGCAAGGTTGGACCACAAATCCCAGTTTGGCTGCCTGACTATATCTGTTTATCTGATTCAGACCGCCAAGCCTGAATTGATATCTTTAACGAATTTAGTATGGAACCGCTAATCATTCCCACCCATCCACCCCCTCCCCCCCCCCACCCAACCCCAAAGGAACCACTTTATAACATTACCTTGCCAATAGAGGAATCCAGTCTCTCATTCAACCATATGGTGTCATAATAAACTACATTACATATATAATTACATAATTAATTACGTCATGAATGACGTGATTAAGTCCGGCATAAATGCTTAATTGTCCGTCAAGCTGTACGAATTGTAAGTTATTACTATTTAATAAACATTATGTGGAATATTTTGAAACTAATCTGACTGGGCGCTGTTGCTGCCATATGCAGTCAAAGCACCCAGTCTAATTCGTTTCAAACTATTCAACAGATTACCTGTATAGTTTTCTGGAAATTGAGATTCAGTAAGTGCATGGACCGACTAGTCCCACCACAGAAAAGCGTGGGTGGAGCTTTGCTAGAGATGAGCGGGCATAGCTAAAACTGCATTTCTCCATTAAGTATTCGCCCACCAGACAAATTCAGTAACTACTACGCCGTTATGGCAACCATAGTCTGAAATATCTGACAAAAAGAAACCACGTAGTCGGGAGTTTTTTCAACATAAAGATTGCGTAAGTAAAGACATATTGGAGTTTGCCAGAAAGTAATACCTCAATGGTCACAAGAATAGCAGTGATATCGACACAAATTGGCAACTAATTAAGAATTTTCTAACTGAAACAACCAGAAAAATATGACTAGTAAGCTATCTCCTCCACAACAATCATTACCCTGGATAAACAACAAGACAAGGACTTTGATCAAGCGCATGAATAACACAGAAACGGCTTTAAAAGACTTGCACTCTACGCCTAAAAGATCGCTGGAAAGCTCTGCCAAAGCAAGTTAAGAAAGACATTCTGGATTCCCACAACAACTCTATCAACAATTTGCTCTGTAAAATTAAAGCCGACTCAAAACCCCTTTGGAAGTACATCAAAAACACAAAATTCGACAAACAAGGAATCTCTCCACTAAAGTTCAATGGAATTCTCGCAGATACCGACCTCAGCAAAGCCGAAGTACTTAACCAATTTACTAGTGTGTTCGCTGAATGAACCTACAGTAAAATACCATTGCACAATTCCTAAAAAAGCAAAATGGAAAATACCGCTATCTAACCAAATGGAATTAAGAAATTATTAAATGCCTCGAAAACACCAAGTGCTGTGGGGCCTGACGAAATACATCCACGAATACTAAAAGAACTGTCAATAGAACTGTCAGATATACTATCAAATAATTTTAAACAGTCCACAGAAAAAGGAGTGATCACGAATGAATGGAAATCAGCAAACATTTATCCATTATATAACAAAAGCCATTAGAAGATGGCATCTCTCTCTCTCTCTCTCTCTCTCTCTCTCTCTCTCACGCACGCACGCAAGCACGCACGCACACAAATTCCGTTCAACGATTTTGCCCGGACAAGAGAATTTTGGTGAATTTTAAGTTTTTCAAGGGAGATAACTCAGGAAAATACGGATGAATTTCTTCAAAATGGAATCATAGCACTGCTTCTTCAAGTAATATATTCAGTGACAAGGGAATTGAGAGTATAGGATTAAAATTCTTCAAGATCTGGCACCAGCAAGATCTGTTTACGCTGCGCAGCAACCCATTACTTAACAAGCTGGATGCCCATCCGGGAGCGTTCCACATAGGATCCATTCCTGCAGGCGCAGTGATGTGTGCCGATGACCTGGCAGTTATAACCAGCAATTCAAGTGCTATGCAACAGTTACTCACCATCACTGAGATTGATGCCGCAAATGAAAGGTATCTGTTCAGCTCAACGAAGACTAAGGCAGTGATTCCGAAAACAGCCCCTGGTTACCCATACCCTGAACTCTTCTTCAAGCTGAATGGGAATCCACTGGAACAATCAGATGATGAAATCCATCTTGGAGTCCATAGAACTACAGATACCAGAAGCCTGCTTACAGTCAGTTGGCGCATACAAACAGCACGACGTATGGCATACTCATTAATGGGAGAGGTATGCATGGCCTTAGCGGAATTAACATCAAGACATCTAGGAAAATATGGGACACATATGTCATACCAGTTCTCCTGCATCGTTTGGAAGCTCTGATACTCTCCAAGACAGAGACCCAGCTTCTAGAAGACTACTATAGAGGATCCATGAAACAGATACAGCATCTTCCAGCTTCAACTGCTAATGCTGCCACATATCTTCTTCTCGGTATCATCCCAATAGAAGGCCAACTGCACAAGAGAATCTTGACTCTATTTATAAACATGGTCCGCAGACGAGATTCCATCGAGGCCCAGGTTATCCGACGTCAACTTGCCGTTAAGGACTCCGGTTCACACAGTTGGGTGATAATGGTTAGACAACTACTCTCTCAGTATCAGCTCCCGTCGGCGTTTCAACTTGTGAAAACCCAGCCGTCAAAGTACATGTGGAAAAATCTATTGAAGCAGAGTGTCAATGCTTATTGGAGAGACCATCTAATTAGTGGAGCTACCTCTAAAGTAACACTATCATTCATCAACCTGAACTCCTGCACCATGAATAGATGTCATCCTATTTGGGAACTAACTAATACAGACACACTAACAGTCCTAAAAGCAGCAGTGAAAGTTAAATTAATCACACAGCGATATAACCTGTTTGGCGGATCTACGCGAGACCGATCTCAAAGCACTATCTGCCCAATGTGCAAGTCGGCAGCTGAAACAATCACCCACTTTATCCTGCTGTGCCCGAGCTTAGAAGGTGTTCGTGTCACATATCTTCGTAGAATAGATGACATCCTTCAGACTGCTGATGTACCAAGGCTGTGCGAGCTGACGGAGGAGGATGCCACTAGACTGATACTTGACGCTTCACATTTCATTCCACTTAACAATCCACTGAGAATTCTCCTGGAACAAATATCACTAGACCTCTGTTTCAAGTTACACCACACTCGATCATTAAAACTTAGCGGAATATCTCGATACACCGTACAAAGACGAGGAAAACCCCAAAAAACAACCAACAACAAAAGGCATACATGTGATTAAGATAATGAAAATTCTGACTAGTAAATTTACAGTCGTCACATCAGTCCAGTTCAGGGCTGATGGTTCGCCTAGAATTGGAGAGGCGGTATCTACAAGACAAGTAACAAGTAAGTAACAAGTAAGCAAGACAATTTTGATCAATTTTAAGTATTTCAGGGGAGATAACGACCACAGACCTCATCAGGGTTGGTCTGTTGTTTTATTAACCATATAAACATACTTATAGTTCGATCACTACTTGCTAAATAAATCTACTTACATTTAGCGACAGAGAGATTTATAATCTTGCTTTAATGCCTTCTAATGCAAGAACCACAACTCTTTACTCTAGTCCAGGTTTCTGGATGGAGTATACTCCCTTAATGTCAATCAAACAGAGACTTCCGGAATCGTAGTTAAACTGTAGTAGGTGTTGACATCTTGAAATAATTGTCAGAGGTGGACGGACCGACAGACTGACTTACATACATTCTATACAGACTCGTGGATGTACAGGCATACAGATAGCACATGCACGTCTGCAAGAGGTAATAAGAACCCTAACCACGTTTCAAAAGAATCACAGCTAAATTGTAGGCATTGTGTTGCCAATAAATGATTAACGGCAGTTCATGTATCGGCTTAAAGGTATTTAAAGGGGGATAACTCTGTAATGAACAATTTTCTGGCCACGAAAAAAGCACATGCACATCTTCAGATGGTAATGACTAGATTTACCATGTTTCAAAAGAATTCTAACTAAACTGTAGTTGTGTTGACAAGGATGGACCGACAGACGAACATACATTTGGGACAGATGGATGGACGTACAGGTATATGGATAGCACATACACATCTTCATGTTGTAATGATGAAACAAAGTTTCAAAAGAATCGTTAGCTAAACTGTAGGAGTTGCATTGACAAGAAATGATTGGCAATGCAGTCTATGTATCGGTTTTAAGATATTTAAAGGGGGATAACTGTAATGAAAAATTGTTTGGCCGCGAAAAAAACCCCTTCACATGATACTAATAATGTGGACAAAATTTAAAGTTAATCCATTGAGACCTCTAGGAGTTGTGTTGACAAGACGGGGACAGACTGATGGACGGACGGACATGTTGATCGCTATATCCCCCACAGGGGGGTGGGTGGGATAACATCCTAACTCATCGACAACATGCCTTCCATAAATTTCAGTTGTGAAACTCAATTAATCAATGTCATTAGGCCAACTGAGCTATCTTCATTCATTGACAACCGGAAACAAGTGAACATTTTGTTCACAACTTTGAAAAAGCTTTCAATACTGTTCCACATGGACATTTGCAATGCAAATCGCACAAATATGGAGTGTCAAAAACATACTAAATAGGATTGACTCATTCTTAACGGATCATAAACAATGTGTAGTAAGTCAATGTTGCTAAATCGAGGTTGTGTCTCGTTGTAGCTCAAGGAAGGGTTTTGGACCCGCTACTGTTTTCAGTCCACATAACAGATTTCGGATCATTGTTGATTTCATTAGGTTTCTTCCCGCAGACCGAGTCCACCCATCCTGTGAAGTTTGAAAGCGATCCGATCAATGGTGGCTGAGCTATCAGCAAGAAACCAATTTTCAATATGGCCAGCAATGGAAGGTGGCCATATTGGATTTCAGATCATCATCGATTGTGAGATTTCTTCCTTAGACCCAGCCCAGTCATCCTATGAAATTTCACCATGATCTGATAAACTATAACGAAGTTATTGTCCGGAAATGGAGTTATCATGCGCATACCAATTTTCAAGATGGTCACGATGGCTGGCAGCCATATTGGATTTCGAATCATTGTTCATTTCGATAGGTATCTTCCTCGGCGCTATTCCAATCATCATGTGAAGTTTGAAAGTAATCCAATAAATGGTAGCATACTTATCATACGGAAACCACTCTGCTGCCCGCCCACCCGCATGTAAACGCCATCACATACCACACCAATTTGTTGGTGAGTATAAGAACAACTTAAAGAACAAGTTATGGACTTGTTTCAATTTATGGCCTCTTCATATTCATAGTGCAAATATATATTGCCTAAGGAACATATCTGCTAAATTTGGTTTTAATCCATCAACAACTGATGAATCAAATGTATTTTCCCCATAGGATTCAATACTTTAGTTTTAATGAGCCAGAGTTGTGGCCATTGTTTAAAGCTGTGGCCTCTTTATGTAAGTTAGTTAGTGGTTTGGTTTAATGGCCGCTCACACCTAAGTGTATTTGAGCCGTGACTCACTCTGAGAGGTGGTTCCCCGAAGGGTTGCATTGCTTCCCCGAAGGGTTGCTATAAATAAGTCAAAACTGCAGTTTTAATCCAGCAACAATTGACAAAACAAATGTGGTTTCCCCATAGGCTTCAAGTTATGACCCTTAGTTGTGTGGTCTCTTCTTTATATAGTTCAAATAGATATTGCTTGAAGAATCATATCTGCAAAATTTAGTTTTAATCTGCCACGTTCAACAAACATATATCTTTATATTACCAGTTCAAATAAATATTTGACCGAAGGAACCTATCTGCTAAATGTGGTTTTAATTCAGTAACAATTTATGAAACAAATGTGGTTTCCCCATAGGCTTCAAGTTATGGCCCTTATTTATAGGTGTGGCCTCTTCATTTTTATAGTTCAAATAGATATTCCCCTTGAAGGATCATATCTGCAAAATTTGGTTTTAATCCAACACGTTCCACAAACATGTTGCCGACAGGCTTCAACACTTTGAAAATCTAACAAGGGGCATAACTCTGTTATTTAAACACTTCAGATTCATAGCTCAAATAGATGACTTTGATTGTGACACCAGTTAATATCTGACCGATGCCTAAAGGAACATATCAGCTAAATTTGGTTTAATCCCTCGATAAATGACAAAACGTGCCACAAAGTCACAAACGTATTTTCCCCATAAGATTCAATAATTTGAAAATATACCAAGGGGCATAACTGTTATGCGTGTGCATAGCAACTTGATCTTCATAGCCCAAATAGATATTGCCTAAAGAAACATATCTGCCAAATTTGGTTTTAATCCATCAACAAATGGTGAAACCTGTCACAACTGTTGACAGATGACAGACAGACGACAGACAAACAAGAGGGCCAAGGGGCCTGTATCGCTCACCTGAAATTATTGGCCACTGACACACCCAAACAAAACGAGATAAACCCAGAGAAAACTTAACAATCAAATTTCTCTGCAGAAAGCTTAGCTAAGTTTGCAGAAAATACATGATCTCGCCAAAAATGTTATATTTTTGATTGATTCATGGCGGACAGGTTTTTTGACATATACATATTCCATTTACAAAATTTAATGCTGTTTCGGCTCTAATCTTATCTGACAAATTTCGACACGAATTGTTCAGCGAATCTCGAGAAATTTTCACGAAAACTAGGTCATCCATGAAGACATTTCTATGTCGCTTAAAATCCAAGATGGTCACGGGCCAAATTAGACGATCTTTGATTAAACTTGTATCCCTATTCCCTAAGGATTCTTCCTGTTAAATATACTTGAAATCCGCTCAGTGGTTCTCGAGAAGACATTTCAAATTTCCCATTGCTAAAGTGTGAGTTTTTGGCGCTTAGTCCCCAATCATATTTGCCAAATTTGGCCCGATCCGTTCAGTGGTTCTGGAGAAGTTATTTTCGCGAAAACTAGCTCATTCAAGATGGCCACAAAACCATTTGGCCAATCAAGTTCCCTTGAACAAACTTGGTTCAGCTCTTACCCTAGATCATATTTCATGAGTTTTGAATCGATGCCCTAAGTGGATTCAGAGATTTTTAAGGATATTTTAAAAAATCGGCCAAAATCCAAGATGCCCGCCGACCAAATTGGCTGATCGGCTTCGTTTGAACAAACTTGAATCTCTATGTCCTACAGATTGCCCTTGCCAAATATAATTTAAATCGGCACAGTGGTACGTGAGAAGGCATTACAAATTTCCCATTGCTTTAGTAAAGGAGCTTTTGGTGGGAAAATGATCCAAGATGGCCGCCAAACCCATTATCCGACTGTTTTGAAAATGGCAAATTTGAAATCAGAATACCCAAAAACATGGACAGAGTAAACACCAGAAAGGCCCGAATGGCCGCAAAGGCACCGGAAAGACTCATGAGAGACCGAAAAGGAGATGAATTTTACCAAAAAAGCTAATAGGAGGGGCTGAAAACAGCTTTATAAGAGTTGCAAAGACACGTCTTATCATCACCATCATCAATTAAAAATTATATTAATTAATACGGATTGAAACCACCATACATGCATTTTATGATTTATTTTGTTTCATTACATTAATCTACACAATTTAAGCCTCTAAACGTATACTATCTTAACAATTTTATTTTCAGTCATTTTTCTGTGAATGTGCGGATTTAAGATGTATGTATAATGTATAATATATATTTTAAACTTAAAATTCACATAATTTTATTATTTGTATCTCTTTATTGCTTGTATACATAAAAATCATTTCTGAAGAAAAATCATTCAATAAACTATGCATATTTTGTCCATGTGTCATTTTTGTTTGTTTTCCTCTCAAGTACATATGCCTTCTAGTAAACCACGCCCACTCAGCCTATCAGGATTACGCAAGTGACCCAACTGGACGTAGTGAATGAGATTTTCGAGGCAGGGTACCAAACCGCAGTCTCAAAGACAACAACCATTGGATGCCCGCTAACAAGCTTAAATGTTGTTGACAAGAGATTTATCCCCTGTCCTCGATTAAAGTGATTCAATTAGTGGATTTAAAAATATCGTTATTTATTTTATATAATATGTCATACAGAGACATGCTTCCAGTGGAAGTGTATCTATGTAATGCACCAATATCAAATTTGTGCCATTGGTCAATGTCGCAGGAAACAATATCAAATTTGATATCGGCACACGCATTGGTCAATGGCACAAGCCCAATAACAAATTTTATATCGGCGCACCCATTGGCCAATTGGTGTGCCAATATCAAATTCGATATTGATCCCCTGCACCATTGACCAATGGACATGCCAATATCAAATTCCATATTGGTCCCTGTGACGTTGGTCAACAGGTGCGTCAATATCAAATTTGATATTGGTCCCTGCGCCGTAGACCAACAGCGCAAATTCGATATTGTCATGTTACATCTATATGTGACATCGTATCTAGCTAAATAACTTTATTCTTTAATGAACCAACTTTTGCATTGAGTTATTATAATCACACTGCTAGAAGCTGTGAGTTTAACATTATTATATTAATGTTACACGCTAGACAGTCCGACTATGGTTTTATTTTGAAGTATATAAGAGTTATAAGTTAGAATTATTAATGACAAGCCCCAGAGTAAATACCTATAGACTTTCCGGTAAATCTAATCTCCTTTTTGGTCGCCTTTTCGGTCTTTCATGAGCCTTTTCGGTCATTCTGGCCTTTCTGGTATTTAGTCTGACCCCAAAAACACATATAAAACCAATTTCGGCACCAAAATCCCTCAAATAAAAAAATCCAATATGCCCGCCAAACATGCTACATTTTGATTGGCCCACGGCGGCCATGCTTTTGAACGACCAATTTCCCTTGATCAAACTTTAATGGCCCTTAGTCCCTAATCATATCTAAAAAATTTGGGCCTGATCTCTTCAGTGGTTCTAAATAAGTTGTTTTCGCGAAAACTAGATCATCCAACATGGCCATTGAACCATTTGGTCAATCAAGTTCTCTTGACCAAACTTGGCTTAGCTCTTGCCCTAGATGATGTTTCATGAGTTTTGAATCGATTCCCCAAGCAGTTTCGGAAAAGATTTTTAAAGACATGTCTAAAAACCAGCCAAAATCCAAGATGCCCACCAGATTGGCTTCCTTTGAGATGCTTCCCGCTGAACATAATTGAAATCAGCGAAGTGGTTCTTGAGAAGTCGCTTAAAAAAAAAGTTGACAGACAGACGGATGGACAGTCGTCACGGCATAAGCTCCCTTGCCCATTCTGGCCAGGTGAGCTAAAAATGGATGACAGACAGACAGACAGACAGACAGACCAGGCATGTATTAGCTTACCAAGGTTAGTTAAAAATGAGTGGCCATTCCGTTGATAAATTTGTTAAAATAGCTATTCTCTGGTCTGCAAATGGACATTCTTCAAAGCTACTGCAGAGGCTGGCTTTGACCAGCTTGACCAGTAACTGACCAAAGTACACAAATATTACTAATGACACTTGAATGAGTAACGCAATGTGATATATTAGAAATATATTTTATTCCAATTATGTAAAAGAAAACAATTTTATACATCTTTGTGTTTTCCTATTTATTATATAAATTTCTCATTCATCAATAAAATGTGCAACATGAATGTAGATCTAAATACTAAGAAAAGGACCCCAGGTTGGTTACCTCGATAACCGAGCCAGTCATTTCAATGATGTTTTCAAAAATATTTATTTGAAAATTTAAATTGTCATGAACAAATTGGAGGGTTAAAGCGTGAAATGGCAGATGAGATCCCTCTCCATTGATTTTCATAGGTTTAATCAATTTCTCAAAGTTACTGAGAGTTATTGCATGAAACCAATTTTCAAAATGACAACCAGCTGAGAACATTCCCAAACCACACCAAAAGGATTTCTAAAATTTTGAGTGAATCAACCAAAGTTACATACCAATAGTTATATTTCACAGAAACTGATTTTCAAAATGGTTGCCTCAACTTGTCTGCCAGCTCACTGAACACATTAGATTTTTCATCTGGACAAATTTTCGGGATCTTCACTCTGTGTCACTTCCTAACATTTGAAACCATTGCAAACATCTACAAGGTAGTTTACACAAACTGATGTTTAAGATGCCCATCTGGTGGCCATATTGGATTTCAAATTTGGACCAATATTTATAGGGATCCTCCCAATACTAGACTTGATTGAGTCCCATAGTTTTGAACAGTCGACAAATCTATAGAGAGCCGCTATGCCATGGAAACTGGCTGTAACAATGGCTGCCAGCTGGACACTTTGTATTTTCACTCCAGGTCAATTATGAAAGTTAACCTTAGTTACCTTACCACACAACACCTAATGGATTTCTATAATGTTGAATTGTTTGGTTTAATTCAAAGAAATTTATGAAAGATGTATAGCAGATAGTTCACACTACTAATCATGCACACACGCACGCACACAATGTCAAAATCAAACTGTTAACAAATTCAAGTTTTTAACTCTATTATTAACCATTTTCTAGGCAAGTTGACCAAAACCGGCCTTAGCCGTAGTCTTGAGAAATTTCCATTTTCAGGGAGATACTATTTTTGAATTTTACTACTGAAATGACTGGCTCAGTAACAGATTGTCTAGCCAGTGGGCTGATACCATAAACTAATAACTAAAGTAGTCCCCTGCTGTAAAAGCTAGCAGATGGTGGGAAACTGGTTAAATTTTGAAAACAATTGCTGTTGAAAGCTGTTGCAGCCTAAGGCAGCAACAGCTTTCCGAACATTGGCTCTATTCGGAAGTTATTTTACCCGACGTATTTATTAAGCCACACTCAAATCACTGATATGTGCCGTGTACAAAAACTGCTTCACAAAAGATGACCAGTCAAATAAATATTGATGAAACCTTAACGAGCTCTGAAATGTGTGAAGTTTCCTGCTTCACATAGCTTTCTGCAAATTGAGTGTTGAGCCATTCAAATATGAAACATACTTCATTTTTTTTCTGCATCATGTAACCTATCATCCAAATAGATCAAATGTTTTCCAAATTACACAATTTATCTGAATAACAAATCAGTTTCATACACATGCAGTCTAAGACAATCAGTCAGTGTCTAGAGTGCTGGTAGATAATGATTAGGGCTAACAGGTCCTACTGGTCACTAGTGCGTCTATTTGCCAGTGGTTAATCCAGATTAATTTCAAACCATATCTTACATACGATATGGAATGTAGTCAACATGAACAATAGCTAATATTTACAGCGCTTATCAAAACAATTAATATTAAATTATATATAAATAAATATATTATCACTTTTCTTATTTAAATGAATGGAGGAATCCAGTTTTAACTAAGCCGCACCCATCTTTAGCTAAGCTCCACTCACACTTTGCCCACAGTGGGATCAATCGCTCTCTTCACTCCCTGAACCTCAATTTCCAGAAATCTATACAGGTAAGCTGGTGAATATTTTGAAACTAATTTGACAGGGTGCTGTTACTGACTATGGCAGCAATAATGCCCAGTCAAATTAGTTTTTAAATAGTCAACTGAATGTTTATTAAATAGTATATTACATACAATTCGTACAACTTGACGGACTATTAAGCATTTATGACAAACTTAATCACATCATTGATGACATAATTGATTATGACATCAGCCTACATGTAACGTAGTTGATTATATCATGACTGATCAATAAACTGGATTCATCCATTCTATGATCATACATTACATGCTTGGCTACTTATTTGTATGTATTAGTCCAGGAGTTTCTGGAGAGATGGAATTGACAGACCCATTTGCTATTTTTAGTGTATTTTTTAGTGTATAAGAACAAAACTGGGAATTTATTTGTAAGTTTATGCTTTTTTTAGTTGAAAATCATCAAAATCACAAATGCCCAAAGCCTCTGCTTAAGATTACTAGTTACATCCACAGCTGGCATGGCTAGTCAAAAAATTGTCCTAAAAATAAATTGTATTATTTACATATGAATTCATCATTCATGACTAGCTAGCCATTAAATTATATTACTAGACTTTAGCAATCATAGATGTTGCTGTCTGTGAGAGCTATTGGCAACATTTTTTCTGCATAAACTCCTAAAAACCTACCGTTCAAGTGATACATTGAAAAATGTATTGCCAGCAGTAATGTTGATGGAGATAATAATAATAATAATAATAATAATAATAATAATAATAATAATATATTGTAAAATATTTTTAAAATACCAAAACAAAAAAGAATATACAAAATTTGTGTCTAAATAGTTCGAGCATACTCAGATCTCATAGCACTGTTCAGCATATCATTATAAGTAGGTATTTTGCTCACTTACTGTTTTTCTATCTTCCGAAAGCAATTGCTCAGAACATATGTTTTGCATCAGCTGCTACTTTTCACAAATGAAATCCAAAATAACGACATTGCAATACAGATAAAAATAACTTCACGTTTCCAAAACAAGCTAGTTTTAGTGAACCCTACCTTTCGCTGAGCCCATGCAATTAATCTTGCTGGCATGAATTCATACTAGTTACAAGTAGAATGCCTCCATACACCAAGATTGGCTAATGTATACAAAAGACTCAAACTAAAGCCCACATAAGAATTGCCTATCATGCTCAGTGAACCGTGAAAGGTAGGTCAGGTTGACCAACTTTTGATATGCAACACACCAATAACCTATAATGTATCCATACAAGTTTGGTTACTGTATAAATTTACAGCATGGAGAAGAATAATCTCCGATGTTTAGTGAACTGTGTAAAGTAGGTCACGCTGACTACTTCTGATACATAACATACTTAGGCCAATATGCATCCATATATCAAGATTGGTTACTGTATAAAAAAACTTTTGCAACTGCAGCCAGAACAAGAATAAACTATGATGTTCAGTGAACCATGAAAAGTAGGTCATGCTGATCTACTTTAGGTACATGACACACCTTTATGCTATGATGCATTCATATACCAAGCTTGGTGATATGTAAAAATAAACCTTGAAAATATAGTCCGAACAAAGAATCAGGGACAGAAGCACAGATGGACGCACAAATGCCTAGATGCACAAAGTGATAACTATATTTAGCCACACACCCCCCCCCCCCCACCCCCACCAAGCTGCTCTTGAGAAATTTGAGAAAATAACATTCTGTGACGAAATTTATTACTAAGGAATTCAAAAATATGCAAATAATTTGTTTTTATTTTATTAAAAATATGCAAAGGCATCATATGGCATGTTGTGATCGTTCTCACGGTATATATATAGCATGCATACAGTTGGAAAGGCAGTTGCAGTGTCCGCCATTTTATGGATTTGATTAACATATCGGTTAAATAATAATAGTTTAATGTTCAATGAACCATAAAAAGTAGTTCACGCTGACCTACATTTGAGATGTGACTCAATTGTCCTAAGATATTTTAATTTCGACAAGTTTGATAAAGAAATCATAGCATAAAATAAATTTATTGAAAGAACAAATTGATGGATTTCATTAAAATAAAATGTATAGACTGCGCTTTAATGGTTATGTTGAGTGGACTCAAGAGGCATACAATTAATGCAACTTCCGCCAGACTCCTTAAACCAATCAGTTCAGGTATCATTAGTAAAAGTCTATGTCTAACTGTATTTACATCAAAATGGCCACTTGAGAGAAATAATAAGAAATATAATTATTTTTTAACTCTTCTACATGTAGATCAGAAATCACAAAATCTTGATTTAAAAATAATCACTACAGGATCATGACTAAACTTAAAACTATTGAATATTTTTTAAACTAATTTGATAGACTGCATCAACAGCTTTCTGCCAAATTAATTTCAGAATATTCATCAGACTAAATATTAAATTGTAAATACATTTTTCAGTCCTGCTTTTCAGGTTCAAGGGATGTTCAAAAAAGTTAAACTATAACTAGTGAAGCTAGCTAGCTGCTGCAGTAGAATATCTAGAGCTCAGAAGATTGCAAATAAATTGAGTGTATAAACGGCCATTCGAAACGGGCTGAATTGACCCATTAAAAGTCAAGCTGACCAAAACCGTCCACTGGTGGTTTTGAGCAATGTACATTTGCAGGTCAAGAACTCTTTTTGAAAATTTATCACTAAAATTACTGGCTCGATAATCAAGCCAGTTATTTCAGTGTAAATTTTCAAAAACAGCCTTCTCGTGGCCTGTAAATGGACATTCAGTAAGGAAATATTTTGATTTTCTTAGCCAGATTTGACCATTAACCCTTACCAATCTTGTCAAAATTTTAAATTTTCAAATTAAATTAAAAGATGAACTGGTGTTTATTTTTCAACAAATTTGGTGGAAGATGGTGCCTTCGTAGACAGCAACATCATCCACCAAAATTGTTGAAAAATGTACACCAGTTTCTTTGCTAATGGTAGAGTAAAAGATAGAATATTGACATCAGTGTTCTCATGGTTAAAGTCTACTGGCAATTTATTGCTTTTCACAGTAATCATATTTCGGATGTACCGGTAAGTTTAATCAACAATGGATGAAGTTGGCATCTTGTTCAGACCACAAACACCATCTCCGCGATACACCAAATAGTAGCCCTGCAAGAAAGTTTCAGAATAATAATAATAATAATAATAATAATAATAATAATAATAATTAATAGGTACATTTATAAAGCGCAAAACTCCATGCAATAACATGCTCGAGGATCTACGGAATAGAAATATTTTGAGACTTGATTTGAAAGACCGTAGAGTATGAAGTTTTGATATCTAAAGGGAGATTGTTCCATTCAGAAGCAGCAGTGAAGGAGAAATGTTACCAGTTTTGCTTTCGGAACTTTAAGATGTCTGTTGTTATGTGATCGGAGAACGTGACCTGGAGCATAGGGCTGTATGAGATCTGACAGGTAAGTCGGCGCTGTGTTGTTTACACATTGGTAGGTCAAACAAAGAATCTTGTAACGGATTCTCTGCTCTATTGGCAGCCAATGCAAGTCACGAAGCACTGGAGAGATGTGTTCATATTTACCGGAGAGTGAGATAATTCTAGGCGCGGTATTCTGTACAGACTGGAACTTATGAATGAGAGCCTTTGGCGCACCAGCGAGCAAATATTACAGTAGTCCAGTCTTGATAGCACCAATGAACAAACGAGTGTAGTAGTTGCTTCTTTCGTCAAGTATTTTCTGATATTGCTGATGTTCCTCAATATCATTATATACATGTCCACATGAAATTATGTAAGACACTGATGACAATCATTCAAAATATTACAGTGTGTAGTCGATGGCACGCCATCGCATATCGCCACGCTTTCGCCCACTTTTCCGCTCTCTTCTAAAACCCCATTCCCATACCCCAGCCCATCCCCACCCCCAGGACGAGTGTAATATACACATCACCTCATAATCCACAATTATATGGGTAACTAACATACCAAATTTGGTTGAATTCCACCAACTTTGACTTTTTGGCCATACTCCTCACCCTGCCCCACCATACCCTTGTAAATGTTGTCTTGCAATCCACAATCATATGGGTAACTAGCATAACAAATTTGCTTGAATTCCACCAAATGGTTTCGGAGTAGATATCCGGATGGACAAACAGATGTATATACAGATGGCTGGAGGTAATTGCAATATTCATTTTTTCAAAAACGTGTGGGTATAATTAATTATCCGAATTAATTTCAGCTTCACCTGAAATGCCTGATATGCATGTCATTTATAACACGCGTACATATAGATACAATACTGGAACTAGTGATGCGCTGTGTTACAGGGGATACGTCTACCGCATCAACAACTATTGTTCTGTAATGTTGCAGGAACCATGAAAGTACTTCCCTTTGATACATTTCCCACCATTAATGCCACCATCTCCACCCAAGAACGACCCCGAATTCCCACCCCATCCCAGCCACTACCTCCACAAAAACCTTGAGCTGCATTTGGTCAACTGGACAAACAGGAATCTGCATATTCACCACCTGAAAGCTGATCTAAATTTACACCCTAGCAATGAATCTACATGCACGCACACGCACGCACGCACACACAGATTAATTTGTAATATAACACGTCAGCGATGTTTAGGGAGGACAAAAAATTATCAGAGGTTGTTATTTTTGCAGTCGGGCATGTCATTCTATGGAAACTCTTTCAAAATCTTCAATAGGTTTAATATGTAGCCTTTTGAAACCACAGTGCAGGTAAACCTGAATTAAACCACATAATAATTTTGTATTAGATTCAGGATACACCAAATGAGCTTCATACCTTTTCTCCCCAGCCTGGTCCCCAACTGTTCTTTATAATCCAGTATGGCTCGCTGCCTTTCTTAGCGTAACCTACGATTAGTACGCCATGGTCCAAGTGGTCAGGATTACAGAAGATCTTCCACGGGTGTGAAATACCGCCAAAATAGAACTGTAGAGAAATAGATAAAATGCTAAGCAATACTCAATTTAACATATATGTTGTATTTTACTGATAGAATACATTTGCGATTCCATCCTATAAACTTTCAGACACGTTCCTTTATCCCTTTCAAAATATCTTGCTTAAACATTGTGTTAAGTGTCTCACGGCTGCAAGCCAGCAAACAATAATTTCAATGGACAACAGCTCTGGACTTACTTAATATTTTGAAAATAATTTGACTGAAAGTTGCTGGTGCCTTAGGTATGGGCGTGGGTATTCTTTACTGTGTATGAAGCCAGTGTGATGACTGTGCATATATTTTAATAAATTTTCAATGCACAATTTCTCTTGAAATCTGGATGAATATACCAAGATATTCTCTGAAATGGGAATATTACAATATAGTCTAATTTGAGCCGACGTAAAAGGCATAACTTTTTAGAACAATATATGCATCAGTTGCGGCTAGTGTTGTAACATATTATAATGGAAAGGGAAGCGATTTACAAGATCTACAAACCTGACATTCGGTTGTTTTCGAATTCACTATTTCATACATAATATGTAACCAAAAATCTCTTTTACATAGACATGCACATGCCTACATAATTGTTTTACCCATGCCTGATATCCAAGTACGTAAGTTCATTACCCGTTTTCAGCGAATGGTATCACCGTATCACACGAGTCTGTTTGGTCGAGAATACACGCATATTTAATGAGCTTTAGCAAAGATGGTGTCAACTGTTTAGAAAATAACACATATTTGTGCATGCAATACATCAATCTATGCACATTTCGTGTATGCCACAAACTAAAAAGTAGACAGACAACGGAGAATAACGAAACTGTCAATCAGAAAGTGTGATGCCTATATATTTGACGACTTCGGCATCTTAACTCAGCCTTATTACTGATGGTGCTTGAAGTTAGTTTTCTCGAAAATTGTAAACAAAGACACGCATCGATGATCGAGTTTATCACAGGCGCTCATGTCGTGGCCCATACGTATGTGTATGGTAGACTAGCTGACTATGACTAACGACACCCCCCCCCCCACCATACTGATAACATATATATAAAAGATTATTTATTTATTTTATATATATTATCAGTATGGTGGGGGGGGGGTCGTTAGTCATAGTCAGCTAGTCTACCATACACATACGTATGGGCCACGACATGAGCGCCTGTGGAGTTTATCGGATTGTTTATCTTCAACATTATTGTTTTTTCACGACAAGGGGTAAACGAAATGGATATATATTATAAATGGATATATATTATATAACTTTCTCCTTAGCAGTGACATCATATTTACTAAAACAAAAATGATAATACAGGTTACTGGGCCAATATTGGCCTAGTAACCTGCATTATCAGGGAGGTGGGCCCCAAATTAAAACCAATGAATTATCACATTTTACCCATTTGAACCTGAAATCCCAGAATTTCACTTTTACAGTCATTATATAAGTATGATGTTGAATATTTTGAAAGCAATTTGACTGGAAGCTGGCTTTCAGTCAAATTAATTTCAAAATATTCAACAAAATTTTGACACATTCGTAACAAATTTATTGTTTTCTCTTGTCGGTTGAAAGGGTTAATTCAATAGTAGAAGTACATGTACTCCCTTGTTGGAGGAGATATTCGCAACCTGTATTATAATGTGTTTGATTTCTGCGCTAAAGTCTGAGGGCAGTGTATGACCATAACACCTGCTGTCGGGTCATAGGGCCTAACAGTACATGTACATAGTATATTATTGACTATATATTGCGTCGTATAGTTTTAACCAATATCACTCATGGTGGCATTGTAAACGTGGAATCAGGCACTGATAATAATGGTGAGACAACTAATGTGTTGGACAGTGAATCTTCTGATGATGACATGTTTGACGATGAGGAAGCCACTACCACTAGAACGACTTGAAGATGAACTTGTAGCTGGTACAGTACAGAGTGAGTGAACTGCTCCAGTCAGTGACAAAGAGTTTGCCCTGAAGTTTGGGCTATTTTTGTGCATTCACCATGATCATTTGTGCCGTTTGCATTTAATTAACTGTTAAAGTTTGTTCCATTGAATAATTAGCTCTAACATGATTAGATATACCAATAACACACCCAGAGTTAGTAGTTAATCGCTGTTATAACAATTGTACATTTTAGCAATTGACCCTTTAGCACTCCAGCTGGTTAAAACATGTTCTGTAGTGGCCTTGAGAAATGGCTATATACAGAACAAGAGAATTATTTTTTTTTTAAATTCACCACTGGAATGAGTGTCTCAAGACACCGGTAAATTTTCAAAAATCTATTTCCCTTGCTCTGCAAATGGACATTTTCTATAGGAAAATTTAAATTTTCTTAAACCAATTTTAGGATTAAAGGTCCAAGACATATGAAAACGTTACCATGACTCAGTGAGTGGTCAAAACCGGCATCTCAAATCAAAATGTCTTGAGAAATGACCATTTGCAGGCCAAGAGAACTATTTTTTTTAATTTTACCACTGGAATAACTGGCTTGATAACCAAGCTAGTCATTACAGTTATAAATGTTAAAAAATTGTCTTGGCTTGCAAATGGGCATTTATTAACCCTTTAATGGTCAAATCGGCCATAACCAGCCTCTGCAGTGTTCGTGAGAAATACCCTTTTGTTGACTGAATACTATTTTTGGAAATTTATCACTGGAATGACTGGCTCCCAGAATACTCTTGGTCAGCAAATTGACATTTTATGAGACAATTGGAATTTTCTTGACCAAATTTAACCATTAAAGGGTTCAGCAGAAATTTACATTTTCTTGACAAATATTGGACAGTAAAGGGTTGTAAAGCTGAAGCTAATACTTACCTTTATCTGCCTTGTTCCGTTGTTCACAGTGGGGAAAAATTCTCAATCCTTGTTCCACTGAAGATCAAAGAAATGATGAAAACACCATACAACCTTTACCTACATACAGCAAATAAGTCAAACAAGGTCATTTTGGATTTGATTAAATTGTTTATTCATTCACTTAAAAAAGTTTAATGTCATTGTTATTGAATGCTGCCATATTGATATAATGCAGAGTTTGTTCAAACAATCACCAACACAGACAGTAGCGCAAGCCACCACTGATTACCAGCATGAGCAATGCCAATATTACACAGGACCAAGATTAAGTTTACTTTACTGTTGTTGATTTTGAGATTTGTATTGTTATCGATGATCAATAACAATACAAGTCCAGTCTCTAGAACAACAGCAACCTATCTCGGTCCTATATAATATTGTTCATGCTGGTGATCAGTGGTGGTTTATGGTTAAATGCTAAGTACTGTCTGTGTTGATGAATGATGTTGCACAGCACTGATTTTACTGTATTTTCTTCTGCTGGTCACAGGTCATATATTACTGATAGTGGTCTTTCAAATTTTTGTCATCCTACTGTTCCAGATTTTGTACTTTTTTTTCTGATACATGTGTTTGTGGTCAGGCTATGTTTCAACAGTAGCTGAAATAGAAAGTGAAACAAATATGATTACAAAGGGAGTTATAAGTATTACATAATGGATCTTTCCATTTTATCCATCAATCACATGATGTCATAATGAACTACATGATGCATAAGGATGACAACATAATCAATGACGTAGGTAAGTTCGTCAATCGTCACAGACACTTACGTAATTGATGACGAACTATATGCATACTATTTAACCCTTTAATAGTCAAATTTGGTCAAGAAAATTTTAATATCTACTTATTGAATGTCCAATTTGATGCCAAGAGAAAACAATTTTTGAAAATTTATGACAGGAATTACTGGCTCGGTCATTGAGCAAGTCATTCGTGGTGAATTTTCAAAAAATTCTATTCTCTTGTCCTGTAAATGGACATTCCACAAGGCCATAGCAGAGGCCAGTTTTGGTCGGCATAAAATTTATGTTGAATATTTTAAAACTAATTTGACTGGGAGCTGTTGTTGTCATATCAACAGCTTACATGTATAGTTTTCTGGAATTTCAGATTCAGAGAGTACAGAGATCGATCTCAACGCAGGCAAAGCATAGGTGGAGCTTAGCTAGAGATGGGCGAGGCATGGCTAAAACTGGATTCCTCCATTAGGCAAAACTAAAAGTAAGACTGAATGGTGAACACCTGACCCAGCACAGCACCAGTAGCATGACAAAATAGCATTCGATCTGTGTTGGTACAAGTACATTATGTAATAAATTATTAAAAAGTGTACCAACACAAACACTGACAGAATGCTATTTTGACATGATACTGGTGCAGTGCCCAGTCAGCTGTTTACTACCACCACTCAGTCTCAGGCCACACTAATAAATTAGCTAATATAATCTCACTGTCTGAGTACAGCATATATTGCTCATAGTGATATTCACTATACCACCACATACCTTACCGATAATATTTTTTAAATAAACCAGCACGAATATCTGATAATCGTGCTGGTTTATTCATTCATTTTTCTGGGCAACATGCATGGTGGTACAGTGGCACCTGATAATCATGCTGGTTTAGTCATTAATTTCAGGCCAAGTGAGCTTATGCCATGGTGGCCATCCATCGTCCGTCCGTCGTTCAAATCGCGTCTTCTTAACGTTTTAACCGATTTCAACTAAATTTGGGTGGAATGATTCTAAACTGGTACCCTCCAGACGTTTTTTCAGAATTCTGATTGATCAATTTTTTGGGTGAAAATCTTAGATTTTATGGAAAATTTTCCGGAAATGTTAAAAATGCTACTCCTCCTTAGCTGCTTGACATATTTCAAACCAAATTTGACTTGATCGATTCTATGGTGGTAGGGTCTATATCTTCTTTTCCGAATTTTGATTGATCATGTTTTTGGGTGAAAATATTCGATTTTATGAAAAATCAAATGGAAATGATCAAAATGCTACTCTTCCTTGGCTGCTTGACATATTTCAACCAAAATGTTGGTAGGCTCTAGATCTTATATTCAGAATTTTGATTGATCAATTTTTTTGTGTGAAAATCTTAGATTTTATGAAAAATTTACTGGAAATTGTCAAAATGCATATCATCCCTAATCGCTTCATGGATTTCCACCAAATTTGTTTGGAATAACTATAATGGTAGGCTCCCGAACTTCCGAAATTCAGAATTTTGATTGGTCAACTTTTCCAGTCGCCACCATGTTTAATGTAAAGAAACATGTATCTTTAAATGCAAATGTTTCAAATGCTAATGGTCCAGGTGAGCATCACAGGTCCTTGGGCCTCTTGTTCTGGGTGACATGCATGGTGTTTACAACTCAGGTGATGTGAAGTTTGGAAAAAAAATTCTATGGAAAATTAGTAAAAAATATCTAAATTTCACAGACAACAAAACACCCCTTAGGCCTATTTATACCTGGAAATGCCTTAGCTGCTCTCGGAGAGCATCTAGACTTCAAAGTTTTCCGGTGGAGGGTTGGGTGAGGCGACCACTCGCTTTGGTGTTTCCAGGTGAGTGACCGTTGAGGACAGTGATTCATAGTCCTTCAGTATACAAAAGTGAAAGACTGACTCAAGTCAGACCGCCAGTGACTGATAGGAAAATATCCATTTGCAGAACAAGAGAAGACTATTTTTGAGAATTTACGACTGGAATGACTGGCTCGGTTATCGAGACAGTCCTCCAGTGGTAAATTTTCAAAAATAGCCTTCTCTTGGTCTGCAAATAGATATTTCTCAACACGACTGCAGAGGCCATTTTTGGAAGATATGAACAGGGTTCTGCCGATCCGGTTGCTTAGTGGGGTCAACTGGCCCACTTCCTCAAGAAATCATGGGTCATTTTGGCGAATGTTGGATCAAGTACATACATGGACGATATCGATGGCCTAAAATCCAGTGGGCCAATGACCCATGTGTGAAGGTAATGATTGAACATTGTGAATTTTAAAGTGCATGGGCCCTGCCTTAGAAAAACCCTGCATGAGTGTTAAAGGGTTGAGTATATGATGTCATAATGAATTACATCATATGTAGGCTGACGTAGCCAAATCTGTCATAAGAGTCAGTTGTACGAATTGTATGTTTTTATTATTTAGTAAACATTGTGTTGAATATTTAACAACAGACCCCAGTCAAATTATTTGAAATTAGTTTCAAAATATTCAACAGGTTAACTGTATCTATAGTTACCATGAAGTTTGGAATTCAGGATTCAAAGTACATACTGATCCCAACACATGCAGTCGCAAAGCATCGACTGAGCCTACCTAGAGATGGCCGGGGCATAGGTAAAAGTGCATCAATCTGTTAGAAAATCTAAATTTCTGCTTTATCCTCTTGCCAATTCCAGTTTTTGCTATGTTTATCCCTTTCACCGACAAGTCCTGAAAACAATGTGGCATGTCAAATGATTCTGGTAGCTTAATTTCTCAATCCGAAAGAAAATGACATTTTAGTATGACTCTGAATTAATTACCTACCTACCTTTAAAATCTTGAGTCCTTTCTTTATCTCCATGTTTTGAACAAATTAGGATACATTTGTCGCCATCCATCCATCATGCTATCTCCTCCCAAACAAATGGGTGTAATTCAACCAAATTTGGTATGTGGGTTATCCATATGATTGCGGATTGGCTGACAACATGTATTTTATGTAGTCAGAGATTGGGGTCTTCCAGATTAATCTAGATTTCCCATAGTCCTGACCACACTCTTGCACATCATTTGACACCCTATCCATAGTTTTAAATTAAGCAAATGAGCCACTATAGCCCTTCACATCTTCTTTGCAGACCAAGGGAAGAATTTAATTTTACCACTGGAATGACTGGCTCAATTATCAAATATCGAACCAGTCATTCTACTGGTAAATTTTCAAAAAAAGTCGTCTTGCTCTGCAAATCGACATTTCTGAAGATCACAGCAGAGGAATTGTTTGACCAGCTTGACTATTAAAGGGTTGACATGTCAAATTGTTCCCATTGGGTTGGTCAGTTACAAGGTGTACTAGCCCTGGTCAATTTCTGTTAACCTCGAGCTCATGTTAATTTTAACCCATGCTCTCACAGATCATTTCCCCTTATGACATCTAGATTTTTCACAGCGATCCACGCCAGTCTCTGTGTAATGCAACTCCTCAGAAACCGGTGGATGGAATTCAAACACATGTTGTAGGTTACTATGGAGTGCAAGAGGCAATTTTTATCTCGGCTATGAAGTAAAACGGGCTATTGTAATACCCTGCACGTCGCCCGGCGACGTCCATTTGCGTTTAGCTCAACTTTTCTGTTTATACATGTATCTCATGTTTGGTTAATCATACTGGTCCCAAACTTGGACACATGCCTCCTAATAATGGCACAGCATCACACAATGATGATCTGGCCAAAAGGTCAAAGTCACTGATACGCATGGCAACCATCTGCTGTCAGCTGTCCATCCGTCAACTTATGTTTCAAAAGGCTACTCCACATTAACAGCTTGGCGGATTTCAGGCTAATTTGGCTGGAAGGACCCTAATGCTTTCGGTTTACGAACATGTATACATGTTGATTGGTAAATTTTGTGTGAAAATCTTTGATTTGATGAACATTTTAACAGAAATTGTCAAAACGCTACTCCTCATTAACCGCTTGACAGATTGTAACCCTAGTTGGCTGGACATAAATTGCCAAAATGCATATTTTCCATAACCTCTTGGTTGATTATATCCAAATTTGGCTGGAAGGATTCTATAGTACTTGGCTCTAGAACTTCTATTCAGAATTTTGTGTGGTCATTTCTGGTGGCCATTTGGATTTTTTTTAAACTCCAGACCCATTTAAAACCCTAGTTAATTAATGTCCCAATTTCAACGAAACTTGGGTGGAATGATCCTATGGCTGTAGGCTTCAACCTATTGTATCACTATTTATAATTCTGTGATTAGCAACAACCGTTATCAGATGAGATATTTTGACAGTTCACCCCTATGTCCGCCTCATCTGAAAAGAAAAATAGGAAGTGGAAATTAGATAAAGGTATACAGGCAACCTGCTTAATATTTTGACAATAGTTTTGATAGATAGATAGATAGATAGGTACACATGTATGTACATACTCAGTATATTATATAGGCAGCCTTTTTTTACATAGTAGCGGCCTTCTCTGCTGGCAGTCCTTATTGCCCTACACCGCCAAGGGTAGCATTACAGGCTCTTGGGCCTCTTGTTGATAAGCTTTCTAAATTTATTTTATGTTTGAAGTCAATCTTCATAGTTCATTGCTGTCATGAAGTCGAGATTCATGGTAGCATTGCAGCCACATTTCTGGTATTACATTTGGCTCCTCCCGTGGGGGTGGGGTAGGCTAAAGAGGTCAAAGTAGTGAATGTGGTCGATTTGCTATGACACGTCATCGACCAAACAATCTAGTTATCACTTACTTTCCATCGTCAGATAGATCCAAGTTATCAGAGATTGTAACCCACAGCCTAAAGTTTTCTTTTGATCGCATCCAAGGTTGTTAAATCTTAATGTATGATCACACAGCCTCCTTTGTTAAAATTTGAGCAAAATCTGACCAGTTTGTTTCTGATATATCCATACATGTAGATTAAAATTTGTACCCAATCTGGATCCAACTTGGTTTTTGTCCAGATCACAGCCAAAGTCTGGAAATCCTTGTTTAGGTTATGTTGCGTTTTTGTTTTAAAATCTGATCAGTAGTTTTTGAGATGCAGCAGCAGGCAAAACACAAATCCAATTGTCATCCAAAAGTACACAACTGTCAAAGCGTCATGACATTACTTCAACCAATCAGATTTGCCATTGATGGCTTTTCCAACAATGTCTCTGCCAATCAAAGATAACGAGGTTAAATATATATGCCATGATGTCATCAGAATGGAATGGTGTTCCACTTCAAGACGATCGTCGATTCAGCATTAGATAGATCGAGATTTTCACTATAAAAATGCAGAAATTAGACGAATCCCGCGAAGAAACACTAAATTAAATACATCTTCTTATAAATCCAGCCACAAATTGATGTAAATAAGCTTAAATCTGCTGTAAGAATCACTCAAAGTTTGCAAAGCATGCGAGATAGAGGAAAATGTGTACTGATAACCGGGTCTGCCTAGACTAGGAACCGAGTACCCATTTGCTTCTACCAATAGGACTCGGCGAAAGAACTGGAGATCTGCAGTTGGAATTGATGGCGCATTTAATCTATTCTAAAATTTTCAAATGCTACCAAACGAGTATGGCAAAAAGTTAAACCCATCATTCAAAATGTCAAACCCGTAGTGTCAAAATTTAAACCCGTCAAGATAAAATTGAAGATGCGTCTTGAGATTTTACCAAATACCCCATGACTACGTAGTTCACCACAAGAAAATGACTAGAAAATGACACCATTTAGACGCATTTTAAACGCGCTTTAGGATGCGCTTAAGCAAAGCTAACTATGATCTGTACTGTAGTTGATGAACTCGTTCAGTGCATTTTCTCCATGCTCCCAGATCATAAAGATGTCATCTATGTATCTGAGGAATAGTGATGGCTGGTGTGGCTCGTTTTTTAATAGTTTTGTTTCTAGCTCGCTCATGAAGATGCATGCATAGGTGCATATGCAGCTTTACTTCCCATTGCTGTACCACCTACCTGGAGGTAATGTTTACCATAAAATTCAAAGTTGTTGAATTCTAAAACCAATTTTAGTCAATTTAGTAGTCCTCTTATTGACAGAGTACCTGGGAAGCTGTGGCATCGCAGAAATTTTCCTGTTGCTTGTAAACTCTCTTGGTTAGGAATATTTGTGTATAAGGACTTGACATCCATGGTGACAAGAAGTGTTTCTTTGGTGATTTTGCCATAGTTTTCCACTAATCTGATGAAATAAGTGGTGTCCTTAACGTAGGATTTTATTTCTTTGACGTGGATTTTTATATGTTCGTCAACGAAGCTCCTAATCAGCTCTGTTGGGCAGCCATTTCCACTTATAATAGGTCTGCCCGGTAACAGGGCACCTGTTTTTGCTTTGTGGATTTTTGGTAGCAAATAGAAACGGCCGGTTTTCGGTTGTGGTGGGACTAGGCCAGCTGCTATGCCGGCTTTAATCTCACCATCCCTGACTAACTGGTCCAGTCTTTTCTGGACCAATTGTGTATGGATCTCTGTTCTGTCATCCTGAAGTTCCTGATAGAAATTTTTATCAGATAATTGTCTTAAAGCTTCGCTAATGTAATACACAGTGTCTTGAATGACAGTGGCTTGTCCGTTATCTGCTTTTTTCATGACGCAATCCGTCTGTTTCTTAAGGGTTTTAATGGCCGAAATTTCTGGGGGTTTTAAATTGCCAGTTAGGTTTCTTTGGTGGATGTGTTTAGCGAATTGGAATTTGATAACTTTAAATGAAGCTATCTAGTTGCGTATCTGCGGCTGGATCTTGTTTGAACTTGGATTTTGGCAGGAATTTCTTCTTGAGCACACTTTCCAGAATGGTTGCTTTGAGAACTGGTTGTGGTATGGTTAGGAGAGGGAGTGGGGTGGGTATGGGGTATGTGGATGGTTCTTGGGTGTCACCCAAAAGGGTGGGGTGGGTAGGGGTTGGGAGTAAAGTGTAGAGTAAATCGTAACCTTCTGAAGAACGTGCCCAAGTCTCTGTTGAGAATGCCCATGTCAGGTTCATAAACTGTAGGGAAGAATCCTAGTCCCTTGTCTAGTGCTTCAATAGTGTTTTTATCTATTACCTTTTTAGAAAGATTTACAACAAACTTGGAATGGTATGTTTTGTCGGCTTCGTTTGAACCGGTATTATTAGTGTTCATTGATTTGATAGGTGAAGACACAAATAGTATAGGTTTACGATTTGCAAATGACATAATATTTTTCTAATTTTGTAAAATAGTTATTGGACCTATTAGGGTCTGCTTCTCTGCTGTTTTAGTTTTAGCACCATCTGGTGGATGTCTTCTAGTAGGTCGTCTTCCCTCTCGTTGTTTGACATAAGCGGTCTGGGCCTTGTGCCCTCTCTCGCTCAGTACTCTGTGTCTGGTTCCCGGTTTCTTCTGTTTCTGTTTTGATCACGGTTTCTGTATGTTTCTGTTTCCAGTCTTCTGTTGAAGGTTTGTCTCCGGTTCTTTGGTCTTGACTTTGGTGGCAAGGCCTGTCCGGTTTTTTTATTTTTGCAAAGTGTTTCTTCTAATTAGCTTATTGTCTGGACTGGACGTTCTGATTTGTTTGGCCCTGGTGGATTCTACGGCTTTACCGGCTTCTGATAGCGTGTGCGTCCACAGCCCAGGAGAATTTGTTCCCGAGTAATTCAGTTTGCTCGGCTGTTTTCTCCCGTCTATTTTTTATATCACCTGAATACGTATAGTACATTCATTTGATTTGAATGGCGTCCAACCAAATTAAGTCCAATATATTCAACAGTACATGTTTTTATTTAGTTTTGAAAACATGTTCAGTTATTTCTGATTTGTACTGTAGTATATGACGAGTTTCCTTTTTGCACAGAGTAATGATAACAAGAATTATTAACCATTTAATGGTCAAATTTGGTCACGAAAATTAAAATATCCACCTGAATGTCCATTTACAGGTCAAGAGAATAAAACTTTTGAAATTTTATCACTTGGAATGACTGGCTCAGTTATTGAGCCAGTCATTCCAGTGGTAAATTTTCAAAAATTGTATTCTCTTGGCCTGTAAATGGACATTTCACAAGACCTTAACAGAGGCCGGTTTTGGCCGGCACAACCCCTAAATGGTTAAGGATAATAAAATGGACAACAAGATTGCAGGTCCTCATCCTCCAGTTTTGTTACATCATATAGTTTTTGGATTTTCTGGAATTTCCAGATTTTTTCGATTTTCCGGTGGTTTAAAAATTCTCCAGGATCACAACAAAAATTGTGGAATCATGGTGTAGGGCACCCCTTTTTAGTGTAAAAATTTAAGTCAAATCGGACTTGCATTTTCTGAGATAGCCCCAGATCCAGAATTTCATTTGATCTGAATCCGGGTTCTCTTATCTGGATCACAAACAAAAGCTGGAAATCATCTGGTACAGCAAATTCCTACGTTGTGTTAAAATTTGACCCAAATCGGATCAGTAGTTTTGCAATACAGCTCCGGACAGACAGACATGATAGACACACACACAAGCACACACACAAGCGCATACACATGCACGCGCGCACACGCACACACATGCACGCACGCACGCACGCACGCACGCACACACACACACGATCACAATACATGTACCATTTTCCACTTACGGGACAAGGGCAAAAAACATACCTGCATAGCAAAAGCATTAATTCCTATAGAGATTGGTCCATTCTTTGCTAACCAAGCTGCCATGTCTGCAATATACAAAGAACATGACTGTGTTTATCTAAGCTACCATTAACCATTTGCATGTTTTAGACCAGGTAGGACAAATTATTTACAATGCAAGAAATATACATTCTGTTAGGGTGCAAGTGAGTTTCTGACTTTTACAAGCTTTCTGACTATTCGGAAAATTGCTGCATGCTGCCATCTACCCGCCGACGTTCTCTGATTTGCTGAGTCTGCCAGTAGTCTAAACATGGTTGTTCCCTTCATATTTATGCAACCAGAGTAGAAGTTACTTTCTAAGGCGGTATAAACTACATAAATTCTTCAGTATAAATATTTTATTTTTGATATTATTATTATTCTTCAAGTGAGTGCGTGCGTGCGTGCCTGTGTTATTGTTTTCCCATGTGATCTTAGGAATCTAAGTGTGCATTGTGTGGAATAAAGACTGAACAGAGGTAGTCAATGATTTCTCAACTCTCATGTGGGTGTGTGTGTGTGTGTGTGGGGTGGATGGTGGTCTTTTTTTTTGGGGGGGGGGGGGGGGTGGAGTAGATTCAGTTACATATCTGAATTCCAGGAATACATGTATATGTTTAAATTTGATTCCTAAGATCACCCTGAAAACAACACATGTGCATGCAGGGGTCAAAATGTTCACTCTTCCACTCATTTTTAAGACCTCAAATTGCTATGGATGACCTAAATTTTAGGCGAGGTCATCCATGGATGAATTCAAATCCTGGAAATTTGAATTGCTTATTATGAAAGGATCACCTCAGTTCAGTTTGGATGACCTCATTAAATGTGAGATCATTGACATGGATGACTTCGATTTTTCAAACATTTTGACCTCTGCGTGCACATACAGACACACATACACACTGAGAACACTATGTTTTGAGAATTCGACTCTGCAATAACTGGCTTGATTATCAAGCCAATCATTCCAGTGGTAAATTTTCAAAAATAGCCTTTTCTTTGCTTATAAATGAACATGTCACAAAAACCCTCCAGCTGCCATTTTTGTCTGGCTTGAACAATAAATTGCTAAAGAAATTCATGTTTCAAAAACTGTCCACTTATAGCATGTATAGAAGCTATTCCTACATACATATAGATAGATCTATTCTTGGTAAATAAACGAAATCTAGGATTTCTTTTTTCACGAGAGAGTTGATACTTACCTCCCTAATACTTTTGATATTGCTAAATATCGGCTTTCACTCAATAAAACACTCAGATTAAAAACAGTTAGGTGCCCCTACTGGGCAGGGAGTCAGAGGTAGTCCGGCGGATGCTCGCCCCACCACCGCGCATGCGCCGACTACTACTTCCTCTGGCTCATTTATTGGCTAACACATGCAACTACCAAGAGCCTGAAGACCGAGCCTCTGTGGGGCGGAGAGGCCGGGTCCGTATCTAGGGAGGTAAGTATCAACTCTCTCGTGAAAAAAGAAATCCTAGATTTCGTTTATTTCACATCAAGAGTATACTTACCTCCCTAATACTTTTGATATTGCCAGAATTCGAAAGTGAATCTGGCGGGAGGGAGGCGAGGTCAAAAGACCAGCTCTTCCCTATACGCTTTCAAGCGTTTAAGGCACTTATGACGTCTGAAACTGTGTGAAAACACAGTCAGGATTTGATAACCCATCGGATAACACAACCGATGTCTGAGAGATGACCGATTTGTCATATGCGCTCCCCCCCCCCCCTTGGGAGGAAGATTAAATGACCTCAATGTCCTACATGCTCTCTTCGTACTAGTGCCAAGTACTATAGGACAGAGACGAAAAGGCTCCATTTTCGTATACTCTCTCTAAAGAACCACAACCCACATAAACCATCACCATATTAATAACACTGGGTAACGTGACAATACAACACAATGAACAACACATGAACAAGACTGACCTTGTTGTACTAGGAAACTGTCATCACGATTCCAGTAGAGAAGGATGATACAGTCCCGACAAGTGGTTGTCACCGTCGCTGAATGGCGAAGTATATAAGCAATGCGGAAGCACTCTTCACAACATAAAGCGGTTATTGTTTCAAAATCGACAAGGCGAGAGGGTTAGAGGTGTCACGGAGGTAATGGTCTGTAAAACTTGACTCACAGTGCCACTGAGCCACTGACATAATATCATCCACAGGGACCCCATTAAACAGGGCAGTGGATGTACGACACCGCGGACACTGTGAGCCTTGGCCACGTCAACCTGTCGCCCGGTGGCGGATTTGTGACAAAATTGAATACATTCCACAATCCACCTAGAAATGGTGTCCTTAGACGCCCTACCATGGGGTTCAATATATGACACCCATAATGCTGACTGGTCGGTACGCCACTCCGAAGTACGCTGTTTGTACCGGAGCAGCGCCCGTACGGGGCACCATACTTTAGAATTAGGATCATATCTAGTTAAAGATGGCAAAAAAATAGGCTGACCTGGATATTTCAATGACTGATTTTTAGACAAGAAATTAATCCTAGGTAGAAGCTTAAGGCCTTCCCCTGTAACCACAAAACGGTCAACCTCGGCTGATAAGGCGTGAATTTCACTCCTACGCCTCGCCGAGGCCGCAGCAATTAAAAATACAGTTTTAAGAGTTAACATTTTCATAGAAATGGAACTAAGTGGTTCAAAAGGCTTATCACCTAGCACCTGGAGCACCAGTGATAAACTCCAAGACGGAATCAGTGGAGGATTCCTTGGTCTTAGATTGCCCATGCCTTTAATTAATACATTTAATGTACTTACTTCATCACTCCCCCTATTAGCCAAGCAAGGAATAACAGTCATTAAAGCCGATTTATAACCAGCAATAGAGTTAGGCTTGAGGCTATAGGCATCATATAGGTGACAGAGGAAATCAGCCACTACCTGAATAGATGATTGCATTGGATCAATACATCTTTCTGAGCACCACTCTGCAAATCTGTTGATTTTATAATTATATGCTCTGGAGGTTGACCCCCTCCTGGCTTTGGCCATAAACATGGCCGCTTGCTCAGAAAAGCCCTCCTTAATTCTAGATTCCTTGACAACATCCACGCAGTCAATCGGAACATTGACGGATTGTCGTGAAGGGCCTTGCCCTGGAAGATAAGGTCGTCCATCAGAGGCAGCGGAACCGGATTGCAGACCAGAAGGTCCAGCAGATCCGTATACCACGATCGGCTTGGCCAATCCGGGGCGATCAGAAGCACTTGGCACTCCTGCTGCCTGATTTTCTGAAGCACCTTTGGAATCAGGATTGCTGGGGGGAATGCGTATGCATACATTCCCTCCCAGCTGATAGCTAACGCATCTGTTGCGAAAGCGCTTGGGTCTGGAATCGGAGAGACGTACGTCGTCATCTTCGCATTCTTCTTCGTTGCGAACAAATCTATGTTGGGTTTTCCCCAATGGTCGAACAGACGATCCGTCACACATTGATTTAGTTGCCATTCCGTGGGTAAAACACTCATCCTTCGGCTCAATGAGTCTGCTAGCAGATTTAACCTCCCCGGAATATGAACTGCCTTCAAGGTGATCCCATGATCCAGGCACCAACAAAGCAGTTTCCATGTCATCATACAGAGACTGGGCGACTTCGTTCCGCCCTGGCGGTTTATGTAAGTCACTACTGTTGAGTTGTCTGAACGAATTAGAACAATCTTGCCCTGAACTTTCTGTAAGAAATGTTCCAGGCCCAGGACTACTGCTCTTAGCTCTAGTAGATTGATATGTTCCTTGGACTGATCCAGATCCCAAAGCCCTGATACTGTGGACTCTTCCAGACAAGCTCCCCACCCCTCCATCGATGCATCTGTATACACAGTCACCTGAGGGTGGGGAGGGGTTAGCAAAACCCCCGGCAAGAGATTCTCTGTATTCAACCACCATTGCAGGTGGTGAATCAGAGGCGCCAACACTGACAAGTTCGAGTCCAGCGAACCTGAACTCTGGGTCCACTGTGTCATGAGAAACAACTGGATCGGGCGCCTGCGCAAGGCGGCCTGCGGAATGACTGGTTCCAAAGAAACCATCAAGCCCAGCATTCTCAAGTAAACCCGCGCCAGGACATGACGACTGTCGCACACCGACTGTATTACCGAGATGAGTATTTGAACCCTCTCCTGAGTGGGGTACACATACCCCGTCTCCAGATCGAAGAACATGCCCAGGTAAACAAACTTCTGGGATGGAGTTAGCTCTGATTTCGGGAAATTGATCATCCAGCCCAAGTCCGAGAGAGTTTTCAAAACAATCTCCAGATTGGCTGACACCGATTCCCGGGTGTGTGCTTTCAACAGCCAGTCGTCTATGTACGTGTGGACTGCTATGCTTCTCCTGTGGAGGTATGCAGTGATCGCGAGAACCACACGGGTGAAGACCCGAGGAGCCGTGGAAATCCCGAAGGGTAACACCCTGAATTCCCACCGCCGGCCCTGAAATGCGAATCTCAGGAAGCGACGGAAACTCCTCTCTATGGGAATGTGGAAATACGCATCCTTCAAATCTATGGAAGCGGTCCACATTCCTCGCTCCAACCCCGCCAACACCGAGCGCACAGTCTCCATCTTGAAACTGGGCGTCTCTAAGAACTTGTTCAAAGGCTTGAGGTTGAGAATCGGCCTCCACCCTCCGGTGTTTTTCTTCACTAAGAAGAGGGTTGAATAGAAGCCCGGGCACCTTTGTGCCGGCTGAATGGCTTCTTTTAGTATGAGGGAATTTATTTCCTCCTCTATACACAACCTCTGATCCGGATCCCGTGGAATAGGAGTCCAGATCGGCGCGAGAGACAGTCGCGATGGCGGGCCTGTCAACCAGTCGGGACGATACCCGACGGAAAGCCATCGCAAGACTAAACGGTCCTGAGTCAACCGCTTCCACTCTGGCAAGTGGCCGGCCAAACGGCCGCCCACCGGTCCACCTAGGGATAGAGGTGGACATAAGGAGTGCCAGAGTGGCACTGTCCTCTCGGCGTGAAACACCGGAGTGGTTCCCACCGCGGTAACCAGGCCATCAGGCCCGATTGCCGCGACCAGATCCCCGCGCGCCCCGTCCAGCGCCGCGCGCACCACGGTGCGCGGGCGGCTGTCTGGCTGGGTGCGGCTGGGGAGCCTGCGCCCCCCTCGCTGCTGGCCGAATCGCACGTGGCCTAGGCCTACGTTGCGACGGTGGCTGGCCCCTGACCTGGCCAGCACCACCTCGAGCCTGCAGAGGACGATACGCAGGGGGTGCCGCGCGAACACGCTCCCGCCGGAGCACCTCAAATTGTTCACGCAGCGCCCTCTGGTTGTTAACCAGAGTGACCGTCTCCTGGAGGTGCCTGCATCCCTCACCTCCAAAGAGACCAGGACCTGTCATAGGCGTCCGCAGCAGCCTATTATACAGGTCCTGGGACGGGCACAGATTGTCAAGCGCAAACGTGCGCCTCGCCCGGACACTTCTGGTCACCGCCCGCGTCAAACAGTCCAAAGCCAGGTTGATACCATCCTGGATGGCTCTCTGGACTGTTACCGGGCTTGGCTGGCGTGATGCGGAGGCCGCTACCACCCCCTGTAGCAGCTGGGAGACGTGGGACAGAGCGGCAATCGACGCCCTCCCACTCTCCTCCGCATCACGCAGCGCGGCATTCGCCGAACGCAACGCGTTTGAGCACAAGACTCCCGTGTCAGAACGGGAGCCCGGCCGCGCATCTTCGCCTAAAGCCGCGCGATCATCCACGCTTGGCTTTGGCACCACACCGTACCGCTGGTATTCCAGGGGCACGATGCGGCAACGCTTCGCCACCTCGCGAGGGGCCTTCGCGAGACGTCCATTAACCTTAATGGACGCCTCCGCCGCTTCGAACATGTCCACGACATGCTCAGCCAGCGGCAGAGATGGCATAGCGGTAGCCGCCGGCCTACCAGCTAACCACGGCCTATGGTCACGCTGGCTAGCTGGCAGCTCCACGGGTAGATCGGGCCGAACACTTACCAGCCACTGGCAAGCGTCCGACCAATCCTCCTCCGTGGCTAACTGCGAGCGCTCTACTAGACGAGGGCCTTCGTCTTCCTCCAGAGCACTCGCAGTTGACGTCGACGGCGGATAAGCTAATACCCCTGGCAAGCCCGGAAAAGCATGCGGGCCCGAGAGAGCAGGCATGCTAAACTCCGCGGCTTGACCAGGAGCAGGCGCCGTGGCAGAGCGTGGGGTAAACACCGCCCTACCGCGGCCCTGACCAGCACCAGCGACACCATCGGCAAGCCGAGGTATGCGGTATCCGTGGTCAACAGCACCGCCCGGGGACACCTTCTGGACCGTGAAATCTACTCCTGCGAGAGTAGAACCACGGAACACGTCGTCTGTATTCCCCGCGAGGGGTGCACGGACGTCGTATTCCATGGCCACGTCCTCAGAAGGCGACCCTAGCAGGAGATCCTCTTCCTCCTGGCCAGAAAGATTAGAATCCGGGTCAGCAAAGAGAGCTAACCCGGACTGGCCAGGAAAGGTGCCATAGGAGGCTTTGACACCCGCGGCGCGCGGATACCCAGGGTCTGATGAGCAGACCGCGGGTCCCAGCAACAACCGTTGTCCACGGCCCCTCGGCGCGGCGCCATGCCTGCTGCCAGGGTCTTGGACTGCCCCCAACAAAGGGGCCACCTCTGAATCCACAAACGGACCGGACCTAGAGACCGGATTCAGAGGCGGGGATCACCTGCTCGTAAGCAGATGCCGAGGACAACAAAGGAGCTGGCCCAGGGAGCATGCCGCGAAGCAACTCTGGGACCAAATCCTTTATTGTCCTCTGCATCTCTTGCAACATTTCGGACCTGAAGGCCTCCATATCCACCGCGGATGAGGCCTTCTTCTTACCCTTCCTACTACCCTCCTTCTTCTTCTTCCTCTCTTCCTCCATCACCTTCTCCCTTGCCTGCAATGAGAGAAAATCAGACATTAGATCTCCCCCCCACTGCTTACATACATCGCACTTCAGCAACGGTCCACAGGGACTGCAGCTGAAGCACAAGTGCGGTACGAATCTATTCTTCAGAAACCTCCCGCAGGACGGGCAACCAGGTCTCTGAAACAGGACAAGGACAAGGACAATGAGCAAGATAGTTAAGGTTAGCGAACTCAAAACCAACTAAAAAGAGAGGGACAGGATCCTCAAGATCGCAAGTCAAGAAGAACCAGCCGTGGACAAAACGTTAAATGTTAATAAAGGCCAAGGCCGATTATGACGTCATCAATCCCGTGACCAAAATAATCGATCCGCAACAAGCACCAAGTGCAAGAACGAATTGTATAAGTAACCGGAACATTTCCGTTGAATTGGCATATCGAGTACACAACAATCAGATATACAGAGATAACTCCTTCCAATTCTAGCATTGGCAAAAAAGGAAATTATCTCCCCTTTTGTTTATCAATAATTAGATACCTGACACTTGTACAGACAAACCATCCAACGTGATGAACCGGAGAACTCCACCATAGTACGCCTCTACATTCTCTCCACCGAAGGGGAAGGAATTGGATCAAGAGGGCAAAGTGAGAAGACCTTTATAATAGGCCTCCAACTCACTGAACATAGATTTTTTGGTTAGATAACCTAACAGTATTAGTAGGAAATGGAACCGTGGTGGAGAGAAACATATCCTCTTGTGCCGAGAAGTCCATCAAAGCTTCTACGTGATACCTGTGGACAAAAACACAAAGAGAAATGAGACTTATGAAGCACCATGTTGTAAAAAACAAACACAAACAGGCGCTAATCACGGTAAGCGCGAGTCCCGGAAATACATGAAACCGGGACAAAACACGCTAGCATATCAAAGAAGTCACCTGATAAAGAGATCCAGCTCCTTCCAAAGGTGAGTCCTCTCTTTCCGACATGCCACGAACGTACAACAATCGTCAAATAAGTGAAAAACAAGGTAAACGCGCAGAAAATGTAGAGTAGCACAAAACCGCATGTAACCCTTAGCCAATAAATGAGCAAAGAGGAAGTAGTAGTCGGCGCATGCGCGGTGGTGGGGCGAGCATCCGCCGGACTACCTCTGACTCCCTGCCCAGTAGGGGCACCTAACTGTTTTTAATCTGAGTGTTTTATTGAGTGAAAGCCGATATTTAGCAATATCAAAAGTATTAGGGAGGTAAGTATACTCTTGATGTGAAACAAGGCATATGCTCATAATAATAAATTTCAGTTTTCTTGGGCAATCGTGACCATTAAATGGCTAAAATGCCTATAAATCAGAGAGGCTACAGCAGGTGACAGTAGGTGTTAACACTAATGGGCTAAAAGCCTTTAAAAAACAATTAAAATACTAAAGTATGAATAGACAGAGACATTTCTAGCTATGCACTGCCAATTTCTAACTAAGCTCCAAATTTCTATGCATGTTGGAATCAATTCTGAAACTTTGAAACCTGAATTCCCAGAATCTAAATTTCAAGACAACTATACAGATAAGCTGTTGAATATTTTGAAAATAATTTGAAGTGGGGCTGTTGTTGCCTATGGCAGCAACAGCTCCAAGTCAAATTAGGTTCAAAATATTCAATAGAATATTTATTAAATTGTAAATTTGTCAAAAACACAATTCGCACACTTTATTGACAGACTTTTCAATTTTCATGACAAAGCTACATGTACATCATTTTGATTGTGAGGTCAGCTAACTAACGAGATATTTGAAGACATCAGATACTTGAGTGACAGATTGGATCCCTACATTAAATCTTGTCGTCCCTAGAGTGTGAAGCATACAGCGGGGATAATGGGCTAAGTCATACATACCATCCTCATTAGTGCTGAGTGCAACAGAGCTGTTGATAAACGCTCGTACTTCTGACTTGACAAATTCACATTTCTCATCCTTGCCTCGGTATTTATATTCTGCTTCTGTTTCTAAACCACCTGTAAAAAGAAGACGACACATTGTGATATCAAAATTAACAGCGTCAATCCTGCGGACCAGATATGACTATTTTTTTACGATGCAAGAAACATTTAATTGAATATACTCAATGGCCTTATTGTATAGCTGCCTTCAACTTAAGATAATGATTGGTGAATCAAAAAAGCATCCGCTTTTGTTTCTACGAGAATTGATAATACTTACCAGATGGATTATTATGATAATGTCTATTATCTAGTCTAGCTCAAAATAAACAATTAAAACTCTGCACTCTCCATGGTCCTGCCTATACTGTGTCTGGGAAATACCATTAGCCGCCAGGTACCGAGTCAATTCCCAACAACAGTCAGATTCGTCTTATATTTGTCTTGACAAACAGCGAAAGCAGCTCAGCAACATCTCAGCGGGGCGGCTGAGGTGGGTCATAGTACATCTGGTAAGTATTATCAATTCTCGTAGAAACAAAAGCGGATGCATTTTTGATTCTACTTCGAATAATACTTACCAGATGTACTATTATGATAAACTCCGGATTTCGACAGCCAAGAAACTCCGGTGGAAGGAGGTGAGGCTCGAAGCAGCTCTCATCCACCATCCGACACAGAAGGTTGTGAAGAGGCCAGGAATCCCAGCATATGCTTGGGTCCCGCCATCTGACTCATAGAGTGCTAAACTTCCATGGTCTAGACTGTTCTCCACCACCCTCCACCCTCATTTGTCCGTACAAATTCCAGAGCGCTGTTAAAAGGGAGGCAACACCTACCAGACCTGTGTCAGCCCCAAGTCTCGGCTATGGCAGTCTAGGAGAGTGCAAAGAAGCTACTACAACTCCTAATTTTGAAAAAAACTTAGCATTTTGATTAGATTTTCAAATTTGAATAAGTCTATTGTCTGTTGCAATGAATACAAATACTCTTGAACCAAACTTTTCACTTAATCAGTCTGGGAATTTGATTGTAAGTAAAATAATATTATTAGTCACTTAAACTAGGAAACACTCACCATTCTGAGTGCTTGGTCTTTCTTGATCATCGCAGGAGCTTCGCCCAATCCATGGCCATTCACAGTCCATATGCATCACCTGTGTCAGTGCCTGTGGAAGAGCCTTATGAAGTATGCTTTAAGAGTGGTCGGACATGGCTTAACTGAGATTAGACAAATTGGCGACGGCTACCGGATTAAGTGCATTGAAGATATCGCGAACGTAGAAATCAGTAAATGACGACTCGGCATGCCACTGTGCTACAGACATCACCTCCTCTAATGAGACACCCTTATAAAGGGCCGATGATGCTGCTAGTGCTAGGACTTGATGGGCGTTCGCACGATCAATCTGCTTTCCTGTTGTGATTTTATGCAACATCTGAATAGTATTGACAGTCCAACTAGAAATAGTGTCTTTCGAGGCGCGAAGATGAGGAGCCTTGAGACATAAACACAGAGATTTCGGGTCATCTCTCCACTCCTCAGTTTCTTATACATCTTCAGACATCTGACAGGACACCAAGCAGAAGAGCTCGGGTCATGCCTAACTAAACTTGGCATATTGATCGGCTGTCCTGGATATTTAAGTGACTGATTCTTTGTCAGGAAACAAAGATGTGGTAATAGTCTTAAACCTTCACCCATAACGACGAAACGGTCTTGTTCAGCAGAAAGCGCATGAATTTCGCTTGTCCTTGCCGACGCGGCTCCATCCAAGAAAACTGACTTAATAGTCAACAGTTAATATCTATAGATTGAATTGGTTCAAAGGGAGCATGCCCTAAAACCTGTAGAACAAAAGAAAGATAGACCAATAAAGGGCGCAGAAGACAATGCAGCCCTCATCTCTGGTCCTGGTTCGACGCTATCAAGAACCATTCTCCTCCGCTCTGCCAATGATCTTGTGATCACCCTGGCCATGCAATCCTGGGATAAGCGCATGGTGTCCCCGACAACTCCGGGAGCAGCCTCTGGCACTTCCCCACCGTCCGCTGCGCAGGTCAGCATCCCCTGCAAGATGGTACAGCCATGCAAGAGAGCAGCCATAGCCGCTCTCGCCGCATCCTCAATAAGCGCTAGCTCATTGAAAGCATCTTTGTTAGTCTGTGAAACCAATGGTCGAAAACGACCCTTGGATTTCCCAGCCAAATGCCTGTTCAGCGCTTCACGTTCCCAGACTGAAAGACGAGGAACACGGGCATACTGATGGTAAGCCTGCTCCGGAAAATGGACCCTACTCCTTATCCCCTTAGGGGTCTTTGATAGCGTGTACTCCGGCTGAAGCAAACAGTACGACGCGACTCCCAACATGTCAGAAGACTGAGTATCTAACGGAAGGGTAGGTATGGCTGAAGAGCCACTCGACAGAGTGCTAGCCGCACACTCTGACATCCGTTCCATCGCCGAATCGTGCCGAGATCCCTGGTCAGATGCCAACCCGAGACGGTCAGACATCCAGCCAAGAAGCTGCACCCATTCAGCCTCGGTGCAGAACAATGACTCGTCCATTAAAGGACTACCATTTTCACCCTTGGATGAGAAAGACACCGACAATCCATGCCGAGAGCTATGGACCCAACTTTCAATTCGAAATGGCTCCGTGGCTCAACTACTCGCGGCTCGTCAGACACAGAATCACCGCAATCCATCGGCTCCAGCACGGGAGCCGGGACTATGTCCACTAATACGGCAGGCCATGTGACTCCGAGAACAGTCCGCATATCTGCATCCGCGATGGTGACAGGAGCCGTAAAAGACGGCTCTGACAGCACTCCGGAGGGAGCAAAATCCGGGTGGAAGATGCTCGATGGAACATCAACATCTCCACCCAGCTGACAGACCCGAACAAAACCCGGGGGAGACCCGTGGGAATGTCCGGAATCCGTCATCTGAGAAAGCTCTGGCATGCGAGTCTTCCATCAGAAGAATATCCTCCTTCTCCGCCGCTGGCGCAAGAGAAAGGTCAGGTGCATGTCCCTCCGCAGAAGTGGCCGGACCATCGATTGGTTATCCTGCACCAAACTGCATCGAGGGGCCCGTGGACTAGAACGACTCGAGCAGTGCCTTAAATTGGGTCGCCAACACACCCAAGGCCGAGTCCATCCGCTCATTCAGGCGCTCCTCCAATCCTTTAACAGACGCCTGATCCAACTTGGCCGCCTTGTCCTTCGCGATCCTCTCAGCGCGCGCACGTCGATCACGATCAAACTCAGTCACTAACTCCGACGACCACTTAATGCATACGTCGCAAGGACTCCCAACTTTGCACTCAGCTCAGGCGACACAGTGATGGCCTGCAAACTTCCGCTTCATGAAGCAGTTACAGCGCAAACAGAGGGTATCTGGCGGTGCCTTGCCCCCCCCCCACCACCCCCTTTCACTTTTTGCGAACACAGAATAAGAATTAAAACGTTGCACATGGATACATGAAGATGAGCAATACGCACAACGCCTTGACTGCAATCATAAAATTACTTAAAAACAGTAACTTTCTCTTAGATTAATGTTAATCAAGTTTTAGGCAGGAAAGATGTGAAAATTTTTAGAGTGAAAATTTTATAAACACAACTTGGAGATTAAAGACCAATCGCTACAAACACCCTCGGCAATGAAGCAAGAGCTAAAAAAATTGGCTTAAATCGACTGCATAGATATACCAAGCCAAAACAAAGTGTTAATCATGGGCGCCGCCATCTTGGCTACAGGCGCATCCATCTTGGTAGGAACCGAGTTGTAAGAGAAATTAACCGAGTACACAGATAAGATTAAAAAGTTAACGGGTAACGGAGCGACTCCAACAATGGCTACCATTTTAAAACATTGTGCCAATTTAAAAAAAATTCAAACAGCCATTATGGCACAAATGTATAAATTCTAGATTGATACAACCTGCCCTGCGAGGATTTCCCTTTTTCCTTCCATTAAGCCAGCGATCAAATCTTACACAAGGTTGCAAAAATTCAAGCTAATTAGACTATTGAAAAAATGTGACTGTATAGTCGAGCAAAATAAACGAATCTGACTGTTCTGGGGAATTGACTCGGTACCTGGAGGCTACATGTATGGTAATTCCCGGATGCAGTATGGGGCAGGACCATGGAGAGTGCAGAGTTTTAATTGTTTATTTTGAGCTGGAATATATAATAGACATTATCATAATAGCACATCTGGTAAGTATTATTCGAAGTAGAAAGGATTAACCCTTTAACGCTCAAATTTATTCAATAAGATTTAAATTTTCTCATTGAAAATGTCCATTTGCAGACCAAGAGAACATTTTTGAAATTTTACAACTAGAATGACTGGCTCGATTATCGAGCCAGTCATTCAAGTGGTAAATTTTCAGTCTTTTCTTGGTGTGCAAATATATCACTATAAAAGCTTTTTTTGGCTGGCGTGAGCGTTAAAGAGTTAATGATTAGTGTCAGTATGCAGGCACATACAGCAGAGACAAATCTGACACATTAGCCAAAAAATTAGTCAACCCTTCAATGCTTAGACACCAGAAATGAGTTCTTTATGCTGTAAGGAATATTCTGTTGAATTTTTTTAAACTAATTTGACTGGGAGCCATTATTGCCAACAACAGGTTCCAGTCGAATTAGTTTATAAAATATTCACCAGCTTTCCTGTATATAACTATAATTTAACATTTTTGAAAACAACTTTCCAGTGCAAAAATTCATTCAAAAGCCTTGAAAATTCACATAGCAAGTTTGATATTTAGCTTCATTGAACTCAGTATCTTAGTTTAGTCCATTTGCAAGCCAAGAGAAGATAATTTCTGTAAAATTACCACAGTACTGACTGGCTTGTTAATCAAGCCAGCCATTCAAGGTGTAACTTTTCAAAAATATTTTTATCTTGGTCTGCAAATGGAGATTTTTCAAGGTCACTGCAGACGCTGTTTTAGGCTTGTTTCACAATTAAAGGGTTAACAAAAATCTGCACAATATTCTAAATATATGGTGCCTGTAAATTAGATTAAATATCTGTGTTAAAGGAAGAACTTAAAATTTTCGAAACATAACAATTTTGTCAGGACAACGTTTATTAGTTGAGTGAGGATACCATAATATTAACCCTTAATGCCAAAATTTGTTACTTATAGAAAATATCAATTTGCAGATCAAGAGATTAGTCTTGAAAATATATCACTGGAATGACGGGCTTGATAACCGAGCCAGTCATTAATTTCAGTGATAAAATTTCAGAAATTGTCCTCTCGTGGTTTGCAAATGGCCACCATTGAAAGCGCCCATTTTTGGCCAGGTTGTGTGTTGAAGGGCTAAGTACTACATAATGGGATAGTAGATATGAGCTTACCAAGTCTAATTATCTCTTTATATGCATTTGATGGCAATCCACCTTCACAGCCCTGATCCAGTTTGTCACAGTCAACAAGCTCTGAAATTTGAAGATACAGACATGTACATACTCAATAGATGAATCTGATCTGTTACTCAACTATTTGATGTCATAATCAATGGCCCGTTGCAGTTTTTGCTGTGCTCGAACTCCCTAACTATCAATTTCCAGAAAACTATATAGGTAAGCTGTTGAATATTTTGAAACCAATTTGACTGGGTGCTATTGCTACCTTTGACAGCAACAGCGACTGCCCAGTCAAATTAGTTTCAAAATATTCAACAGCATATTTATTAAATAGTAAAAACATACAATTTATATAACAACGCTTAGCCCATTACTAATTATGCATTTGTCATTAACTTATCTACGCCATTCATGACGTCATTGATTATGACATCATCCTACATGTCATGTAGTTGATTATGATGTCATATGATGTATGGATAAACTGGAAAGGTCCATTATGTCACATATGAGCTGAAATCACAATCAAAATGAGGTCAATCCGTCACGAAAATCAACAATCTGTATACAAAGTGCACGTCCTTGATGAATTTACAATTTAGTAAACATTCTGTTGACTATTTTGAAACTAATTTGACTTGAGAGCCGTTTCGGTATTCAAATTAATTTCAGCATATTAAACAGCAGTCTTGCATCATTGCATTGAAACAGGGCCACTGTAGTTTCAAGGACGAGAAAATAATTTAACTGCAGGCTGTTTTAAATGGAACTAAGCTATAGATAATATAAACGAAATCTAGGATTTCTTTTTTCACGAGAGAGTTGATACTTACCTCCCTAATACTTTTGATATTGCTAAATATCGGCTTTCACTCAATAAAACACTCAGATTAAAAACAGTTAGGTGCCCCTACTGGGCAGGGAGTCAGAGGTAGTCCGGCGGATGCTCGCCCCACCACCGCGCATGCGCCGACTACTACTTCCTCTGGCTCATTTATTGGCTAACACATGCAACTACCAAGAGCCTGAAGACCGAGCCTCTGTGGGGCGGAGAGGCCGGGTCCGTATCTAGGGAGGTAAGTATCAACTCTCTCGTGAAAAAAGAAATCCTAGATTTCGTTTATTTCACATCAAGAGTATACTTACCTCCCTAATACTTTTGATATTGCCAGAATTCGAAAGTGAATCTGGCGGGAGGGAGGCGAGGTCAAAAGACCAGCTCTTCCCTATACGCTTTCAAGCGTTTAAGGCACTTATGACGTCTGAAACTGTGTGAAAACACAGTCAGGATTTGATAAACCATCGGATAACACAACCGATGCCTGAGAGATGACCGATTTGTCATATGCGCTCCCCCCCCCCACCCTTGGGAGGAAGATTAAATGACCTCAATGTCCTACACGCTCTCTTCGTACTAGTGCCAAGTACTATAGGACAGAGACGAAAAGGCTCCATTTTCGTATACTCTCTCTAAAGAACCACAACCCACATAAACCATCACCATATTAATAACACTGGGTAACGTGACAATACAAAACAATGAACAACACATGAACAAGACTGACCTTGTTGTACTAGGAAGCTGTCATCATGAATCCAGTAGAGAAGGATGATACAGTCCCGACAAGTGGTTGTCACCGTCGCTGAATGGCGAAGTATATAAGCAATGCGGAGGCACTCTTCACAAACATAAAGCGGTTATTGTTTCAAAATCGACAAGGCGAGAGGGTTAGAGGTGTCACGGAGGTAATGGTCTGTAAAACTTGACTCACAGTGCCACTGAGCGACTGACACAATATCATCCACAGGGACCCCATTAAAAAGGGCAGTGGATGTCACGACACCGCGGACACTGTGAGCCTTGGCCACGTCAACCTGTCGCCCGGTGGCGGATTTGTGACAAAATTGAATACATTCCACAATCCACCTAGAAATGGTGTCCTTAGACGCCCTACCATGGGGTTCAATATATGACAACCATAACGCTGACTGGTCGGTACGCCACTCCGAAGTACGCTGTTTGTACCGGAGCAGCGCCCGTACGGGGCACCATACTTTAGAATTAGGATCATATCTAGTTAAAGATGGCAAAAAAATAGGCTGACCTGGATATTTCAATGACTGATTTTTAGACAAGAAATTAATCCTAGGTAGAAGCTTAAGGCCTTCCCCTGTAACCACAAAACGGTCAACCTCGGCTGATAAGGCGTGAATTTCACTCCTACGCCTCGCCGAGGCCGCAGCAATTAAAAATACAGTTTTAAGAGTTAACATTTTCATAGAAATGGAACTAAGTGGTTCAAAAGGCTTATCACCTAGTACCTGGAGCACCAGTGATAAACTCCAAGACGGAATCAGTGGAGGATTCCTTGGTCTTAGATTGCCCATGCCTTTAATTAATACATTTAATGTACTTACTTCATCACTCCCCCTATTAGCCAAGCAAGGAATAACAGTCATTAAAGCTGACTTATAACCAGCAATAGAGTTAGGCTTGAGGCTATAGGCATCATATAGGTGACAGAGGAAATCAGCCACTACCTGAATAGATGATTCCATTGGATCAATACATCTTTTTGAGCACCATTCTGCAAATCTGTTGATTTTATAATTATATGCTCTGGAGGTTGACCCCCTCCTGGCTTTGGCCATAAATATGGCCGCTTGCTCAGAAAAGCCCTCCTTAATTCTAGATTCCTTGACAACATCCACGCAGTCAATCGGAACATTGACGGATTGTCGTGAAGGGCCTTGCCCTGGAAGATAAGGTTGTCCATCAGAGGCAGCGGAACCGGATTGCAGACCAGAAGGTCCAGCAGATCCGTATACCACGATCGGCTTGGCCAATCCGGGGCGATCAGAAGCACTTGGCACTCCTGCTGCCTGATTTTCTGAAGCACCTTTGGAATCAGGATTGCTGGGGGGAATGCGTATGCATACATTCCCTCCCAGCTGATAGCTAACGCATCTGTTGCGAAAGCGCTTGGGTCTGGAATCGGAGAGACGTACGTCGTCATCTTCGCATTCTTCTTCATCGCGAACAAATCTATGTTGGGTTTCCCCCAATGGTCGAACAGACGATCCGCCACACATTGATTTAGTTGCCATTCCGTGGGTAAAACACTCATCCTTCGGCTCAATGAGTCTGCTAGCAGATTTAACCTCCCCGGAATATGAACTGCTTTCAAGGTGATCCCATGATCCAGGCACCAACAAAGCAGTTTCCATGTCATCATACAGACTGGGCGACTTCGTTCCGCCCTGGCGGTTTATGTAAGTCACTACTGTCGAGTTGTCTGAACGAATCAGAACAATCTTGCCCTGAACATTCTTTAAGAAATGTTCCAGGCCCAGGACTACTGCTCTTAGCTCTAGTAGATTGATATGTTCCTTGGACTGATCCAGATCCCAAAGCCCTGATACTGTGGACTCTTCCAGACAAGCTCCCCACCCCTCCATCGATGCATCTGTATACACAGTCACCTGAGGGTGGGGAGGGGTTAGCAAAACCCCCGGCAAGAGATTCTCTGTATTCAACCACCATTGCAGGTGGTGAATCAGAGGCGCCAACACTGACACGTTCGAGTCCAGCGAACCTGAACTCTGGGTCCACTGTGTCATGAGAAACAACTGGATCGGGCGCCTGCGCAAGGCGGCCTGCGGAATGACTGGTTCCAAAGAAACCATCAAGCCCAGCATTCTCAAGTAAACCCGTGCCAGGACATGACGACTGTCGCACACCGACTGTATTACCGAGATGAGTATTTGAACCTTCTCCTGAGTGGGGTACACATACCCCGTCTCCAGATCGAAGAACATGCCCAGGTAAACAAACTTCTGGGATGGAGTTAGCTCTGATTTCGGGAAATTGATCATCCAGCCCAAGTCCGAGAGAGTTTTCAAAACAATCTCCAGATTGGCTGACAACGATTCCCGGGTGTGTGCTTTCAACAGCCAGTCGTCTATGTACGTGTGGACTGCTATGCTTCTCCTGCGGAGGTATGCAGTGATCGCGAGAACCACACGGGTGAAGACCCGAGGAGCCGTGGAAATCCCGAAGGGTAACACCCTGAATTCCCACCGCCGGCCCTGAAATGCAAATCTCAGGAATCGACGGAAACTCCTCTCTATGGGAATGTGGAAATAAGCATCCTTCAAATCTATTGACGCTGTCCACATTCCTCGCTCTAACCCCGCCAACACTGAGCGCACAGTCTCCATCTTGAAACTGGGCGTCTCTATGAACTTGTTCAATGGCTTGAGGTTGAGAATCGGCCTCCACCCTCCGGTGTTCTTTGTTACTAAGAACAGGGTTGAATAGAAGCCCGGGCACCTCTGTGCCGGTTGAATGGCTTCTTTTAGTATGAGGGAATTTATTTCCTCCTCTATACACAACCTCTGATCCGGATCCCGTGGAATAGGAGTCCAGATCGGCGCGAGAGACAGTCGCGATGGCGGGCCTGTCACCCAGTCGGGACGATACCCGACTGAAAGCCATCGCAAGACTAAACGGTCCTGAGTCAACCGCTTCCACTCTGGCAAGTGGGCGGCCAAACGGCCGCCCACCGGTCCACCTAGGGATAGAGGTGGACATAAGGAGGGCCAGAGTGGCACTGTTCTCTCGGCGTGAAACACCGGAGTGGTTCCCACCGCGGTAACCAGGCCATCAGGCCCGATTACCGCGACCAGATCCCCGCGCGCCCCGCCCAGCGCCGCGCGCACCACGGTGCGCGGGCGGCTGTCTGGCTGGGTGCGGCTGGGGAGCCTGCGCCCCCCTCGCTGCTGGCCGAATCGCCCGTGGCCTAGGCCTACGTTGCGACGGTGGCTGGCCTCTGACCTGGCCAGCACCACCTCGAGCCTGCAGAGGACGATACGCAGGGGGCGCCGCGCGAACACGCTCCCGCCGGAGCACCTCAAATTGTTCACGCAGCGCCCTCTGGTTGTTAACCAGAGTGACCGTCTCCTGGAGGTGCCTGCATCCCTCACCTCCAAAGAGACCAGGACCTGTCATAGGCGTCCGCAGCAGCCTATTATACAGGTCCTGGGATGGGCACAGATTGTCAAGCGCAAACGTGCGCCTCGCCCGGACACTTCTGGTCACCGCCCGCGTCAAACAGTCCAAAGCCAGGTTGATACCATCCTGGATGGCTCTCTGGACTGTTACCGGGCTTGGCTGGCGTGATGCGGAGGCCGCTACCACCCCCTGTAGCAGCTGGGAGACGTGGGACAGAGCGGCAATCGACGCCCTCCCACTCTCCTCCGCATCACGCAGCGCGGCATTCGCCGAACGCAACGCGTTCGAGCACAAGACTCCCGTGTCAGAACGGGAGCCCGGCCGCGCATCTTCGCCTAAAGCCGCGCGATCATCAACGCTTGGCTTCGGCACCACACCGTACCGCTGGTAATCCAGGGGCACGATGCGGCAACGCTTCGCCACCTCGCGAGGGGCCTTCGCGAGACGTCCATTAACCTTAATGGACGCCTCCGCCGCTTCGAACATGTCCACGACATGCTCAGCCAGCGGCAGAGATGGCATAGCGGTAGCCGCCGGCCTACCAGCTAACCACGGCCTATGGTCACGCTGGCTAGCCGGCAGCTCCACGGGTAGATCGGGCCGAACACTTACCAGCCACTGGCAAGCGTCCGACCAATCCTCCTCCGTGGCTAACTGCGAGCGCTCTACTAGACGAGGGCCTTCGTCTTCCTCCAGAGCACTCGCAGTTGACGTCGACGGCGGATAAGCTGATACCCCTGGCAAGCCTGGAAAAGCATGCGGGCCCGAGAGAGCAGGCATGCTAAACTCCGCAGCTTGACCAGGAGCAGGCGCCGTGGCAGAGCGTGGGGTAAACACCGCTCTACCACGGGTCTGACCAGAACCAGCAACACCATCGGCAAGCCGAGGTATGCGGTATCCGTGGTCAACAGCACCGCCCGGGGACACCCTCTGGACCGTGAAATCTACTCCTGCGTGAGTAGAACCACGGAACACGTCGCCTGCATTCCCCGCGAGGGGTGCACAGACGTCGTATTCCATGGCCACGTCCTCAGAAGGCGACCCTAGCAGGAGATCCTCTTCCTCCTGGCCAGAAAGATTAGACTCCGGGTCAGCAAAGAGAGCTAACCCGGACTGGCCAGGAAAGGTGCCATAGGAGGCTTTGACACCTTCGGCGCGCGGATACCCGGGGTCTGATGAGCAGACCGCGGGTCCCAGCAACAACCGTTGTCCACGGCCCCTCGGCGCGGCGCCATGCCTGCTGCCAGGGCCTTGGACTGCCCCCAACAAAGGGGCCACCTCTGAATCCACAAACGGACCGGACCTAAAGAGACCGGATTCAGAGGCGGGGATCACCTGCTCGCAAGCAGATGCCGAGGACAACAAAGGAGCTGGCCCAGGGAGCATGCCGCGAAGCAACTCTGGGACCAGATCCTTTATTGTCCTCTGCATCTCTTGCAACATTTCGGACCTGAAGGCCTCCATATCCACCGCGGATGAGGCCTTCTTCTTACCCTTCTTACAACCTTTCTCCTTCTTCTTCCTCTCTTCCTCCATCACCTTCTCCCTTGCCTGCAATGAGAGAAAATCAGACATTAGATCTCCCCCCCACTGCTTACATACGTCGCACTTCAGCAACGGTCCACAGGGACTGCAGCTGAAGCACAAGTGCGGAACGAAGCGGTTTTTCAGAAACCTCCCGCAGGACGGGCAACCAGGTCTCTGAAACAGGACAAAGGACAGGGACAATGAGCAAGATAGTTAAGGTTAGCGAACTCAAAACCAACTAAAAAGAGAGGGACAGGATCCTCAAGATCGCAAATCAAGAAGAACCAGCCTTGGACAAAACGTTAATTGTTAATAAAGGCCAAGGCCGATTATGACGTCATCACACCCGTGACCAAAATAATCGATCCGCAACAAGCACCAAGTGCAAGAACGAATTGTATAAGAAAACCGGAACATTCCCGTTGAATTGGCATTACGAGTACACAACAATCAGATATACAGAGATAACTCCTTCCAATTCTAGCATTGGCAAAAAAGGAAATTATCTCCCCTTTTGTTTATCAATAATTAGATACCTGACACTTGTACAGACAAACCATCCAACGTGATGAACCGGAGAACTCCACCATAGTACGCCTCTACATTCTCTCCACCTAAGGGGAAGGAATTGGATCAAGAGGGCAAAGTGAGAAGACCTTTATAACAGGCCTCCAACTCACTGAACATAGATTTTTGGTTAGATAACCTAACAGTATTAGTAGGAAATGGAACCGTGGTGGAGAGAAAACATATCCTCTTGTGCCGAGAAGTCCATCAAAGCTTCTATGTGATACCTGTGGACAAAAACACAAAGAGAAATGAGACTTATGAAGCACCATGTTGTAAAAAACCAACATAAACAGGCGCTAATCACGGTAAGCGCGAGTCCCGGAAATACATTAAACCGGGACAAAACACGCTAGCATATCAAAGAAATCACCTGATAAAGAGATCCCGCTCCTTCCAAAGGTGAATCCTCCCTTTCCGACATGCTTCCAACGTACAAGAATCGTCAAATTTGAGTAAAAAACAAGGTAACGTGCAGAAAAGTATAGATAACACAAAACCGCATGTAACCCTTTGCCAATAAATGAGCAAAGAGGAAGTAGTAGTCGGCGCATGCGCGGTGGTGGGGCGAGCATCCGCCGGACTACCTCTGACTCCCTGCCCAGTAGGGGCACCTAACTGTTTTTAATCTGAGTGTTTTATTGAGTGAAAGCCGATATTTAGCAATATCAAAAGTATTAGGGAGGTAAGTATACTCTTGATGTGAAATATGCAAATGCAGCAAATCAATGCTAATAAATTCTTGGTAAATTCACCCCTCCACCTCACTAGCCAAAGCCATGTATTAGTTCCACAGGCTATAGGAAAATCCTTAATTTCACAGGGTACAAAACCATTCCAAAAACTAAAGAAATCTGAAAGGTTTTATACTTTTCAAGATAGGGCGATACTAACAGCGTACTGACGGTGTGGCCTGTGGTTGGACATGTGTCAGGGAAACAGGGTCCTTTCCAGCCGGACTGGTTAGTGCCTATGTTCTTGAATGCACAGTTTACATGGGTGTGGCGTTCCTCCTATGTACTGTTTGCGGCATATGCAGCATCTGAGGAAATACCGGGTTTCCTATTTGACAGTTGCCAATGGTTTTGCGGTGCAGGCTCTTGTGCACATGCCCACGCAAGATGCACTAGGATATGCTTCTGGTTATGCTTAGATGTGCGTGCGTGTGCACGCACACACTTATCCATGCACCATAATGCCCATGCATCAAAAAAGCATCCGCTTTTGTTTCTACGAGAATTATTAATACTTACCAGATGTACTATTATGATAATGTCTATTATCTAGTCTAGCTCAAAATAAACAATTAAAACTCCGCACTCTCCTGGTCCTGCCCATACTGTGTCCGGGAATTACCATAGTCCCAGGTACCGAGTCAATTCCCAATCACAGTCAGATTCGTCTTATATTTGCCTTGACAAACAGCATAAGCAGCTCAGCCTCACCTCAGCGGGGAGGCTGAGGAAGGGTCATTGTACATCTGGTAAGTATTAAGAATTCTCGTAGAAACAAAAGCAGATGCTTTTTTTATTCTACTTCGAATAATACTTACCAGAGGTACTATTATGATAAACTCCGGATTTCAACAGCCAAGAAATACCGGTGGGAGGTGAGGTTCGAACCAGCACTTATCAACCATCCAACAGAGAAGGTTGTGAAGAGACTAGAACCATGGCATACGCTTGGGTTCTGCTATCTGACTCATAGAGTGCTAAACTTCCAAGGTCCAGACCGCGCAGCCCCCCCCCCCTTTTGTCCGCACAAAATCCAAAGGGCTGTCGAAAAAAGTGGATGCAACACCCACCAGACCCTTGTCAGCCCCAAGTCTCAGCTAGGGCAGTCCAGTAGAGTGCAAAGAAGCTACTACAACTTCTAATTTTGAAAAAATATCAGTATATCGATTAAGTTTTCAAATTGGAATGAGTCTAATGTCTGTTTGAGAGGATAAGTATACTCTTACACCAGACTATTTACATAAGCAGTCCGGTATTTCGACTGTAAGTAAATTATTATTATTAGTCACTTAATTAATGTAAACACTCACCATTTTGAGTGCTTGTTCATTCTTGATCATCCCAGGAGCTCGGCCCAATCCACAGTCGTTCACTGGTCATGTGCATGGCTCTTGCTCAGTGCAGGAGGAAGTAACGTGCGATGTTTGTGAAATAGTGGTCGGATGTGGCTTAACTAAGGTTCGACAAATTGGTGACGGCTACCGGATTAAGTGCGCTGGAGATGTCGCAAAGGTAGAAATCAGTAAATGACGACTCGGCATGCCATTGTGCTACAGACATCACCTCCACTAATGAGACACCCTTAAAAAGGGCCGATGCTGCTGCTAATGCTCGTACCTGATAGGCGTTCGCATGATCAATCTGCTTTCCTGTAGCAATTTTATGCGACATCTGAATAGCATCAACTATCCAACGAGAAATAGTATCTTTCGAGGCGCACAAATGAGGAGTTTTGAGACATAACCACAGAGATTTCGGGTCGTCTCTCCACTCCTCAGTACGTATCTTATACATTTTCACACATCTGACAGGACACCAAGCAGAAGAGTTTGGGTCATGTCTAACTAAACTTGGCAAATTGATCGGTTGACCTGGATATTTAAGTGACTGATTCTTTGCTAGGAAACAAAGACGTGGAAGTCTCCTTAAACCCTCACCCATGATGACAAAACGGTCTTGCTCGGCAGATAGCGCATGAATCTCGCTTCTCCTTCTCGCCGACGCTGCTGCAACCAAGAAAACTGATTTAATAGTTAACAGTTTAATATATATATAGATCTAATCGGTTCAAAGGGAGCATGCCCTAAAACCTGTAGAACAAGAGATAGACTCCATGCTGGGAGAGGAATTGGCTGTCTAGGTCGCAGATTGCTCATTCCTTTAATAACTTCATTCAAAGTGTCATTCTCCACTCCTTCAATAGATAGACTGGGAATGACTGAAGCTAATGCAGACTTATATGCTGCTAGGGTTGATGGTACAAGTTTTTCAACTTCGTATAAATGACAGATAAAATCTGCTACATGTTGAACAGATGCAGATAAGGGATTAATATCTCTTTCCTGGCACCATTCTGCAAATTTGTTGATTCTATAATTATATGTTTTGGTGGTTGACCCTCTTCTGGCTGATGCGACAAACTTCGCTGCTTGCTCAGAAAAGCCACCCTCAATTGCACGCTGCTTAACAACATCCATGCAGTCAATTTGAATATTTCCGGCCTGTCGTGAAGACACAGACCCTTGTCCGGAGTGATTAGATCCCTTCGGTCTGGAAGACGGATTGGATTGCAGACCAGAAGGTTCAGCAGATCCGTAAACCATGATCGGCCTGGCCAATGAGGGGCGATCAGTAGTACTTGGCATACTCCCTCTCTTATCTTTGCCAGAACTTTCGGGATGAGAATCGTTGGAGGATACGCATACGCGTACATTCCTTTCCAACTTATCGCCAGTGCGTCTACTGCCAAGGCTAGCGGGTCTGGGATCGGTGACACGTATGTGACCATCTTTGCATTTAGTTTGATCGCAAATAGATCCACATTTCGTTTGCCCCAATGTTTGAATAGAACCTCCGCTACCGATTGGTTGAGCTGCCATTCTGTCGGACGACAAACCATCCTTCGACTGAGCGCATCTGCTAAGATGTTCAGTCTTCCTGGAATGTGTGCTGCCCGAAGAATAATATTCCTCTCTTGGCACCACAGCAGAAGGTTCCAAATCATCATGCACAACTCTGGTGACCTCGTCCCGCCTTGGGGGTTCAAATAAGATACCACTGTTGAGTTGTCTGTCCTTATTAGGACAATCTTGTCTTGGATTAAATTCTCGAACTTTCGAAGTGCTAATATTACCGCTAATAATTCGAGAACATTGATATGTTTCTGCGCATTGGTCCGATCCCATTTCCCTGACACTGGTCGATTGGCCAATACCGCTCCCCAACCCATCGTCGATGCATCTGTAAAAATGGACATCTGTCGTTGAAGAGGTTGTAGAGGAACACCTCGCAGGAGATTCTGTTCTGATAACCACCACTGAAGATGGAATATCAATGGTTCTTTTACTGGAATTCTGAGAGATAACGGATCCGTTTTGTGAGACCAGAACGACATTAAATACATCTGAATCAAAAAAGCATCCGCTTTTGTTTCTACGAGAATTCTTAATACTTACCAGATGTACTATTATGATAATGTCTATTATCCAGTCTAGGTCAAAATAAACAATTAAAACTCCGCACTCTCCTGGTCCTGCCCACACTGTGTCCGGGAATACCATAGCCGCAGGTACCGAGTCCATTCCCAATCACAGTCAGATTCGTCTTATGTTTGCCTTGGCAAACTGCGAAAGCAGCTCAGCCTCACCTCAGCGGGGCGGCTGAGGCAGGGCCATAGTACATCTGGTAAGTATTAAGAATTCTCGTAGAAACAAAAGCGGATGCTTTTTTGATTCTACTTCGAATAATACTTACCAGATGTACTATTATGATAAACTCCGGATTTCGACAGCCAGGAAATGCCGGTGGGAGGAGGTGAGGCTCGAACCAGCACTCATCAACCATCCAACAGAGAAGGTTGTGAAGAGACTAAAACCCTGGCATACGCTTGGGTTCTGCTATCTGACTCATAGAGTGCTAAACTTCCATGGTCTAGACCGCGCTCCCCCCCCCTCTTTTGTCCGCACAAAACCAGAGGGATGTCCATGGGGATGCAACACCCACCAGACCCGTGTCAGCCCCAAGTCTCAGCTAGGGCAGTCCAGTAGAGTGCAAAGAAGCTACTACAACTTCAAATCTTTGAAAAAAACTATCAGTATATCGATTAGATTTTCAAATTGGAATGAGTCTCATGTCTGTATGAGAGGATAAATATACTCTTGTACCAGACTATTCACTTACTCAGTCTGGTATTTCGACTGGAAGTAAATATATTTATAGTCACTTAATTAATGTAAACACTCACCATTTTTGAGTGGTCGATCTGTTATTGATCATCACAGGAGCTAGGCCCAATCCACGGTCGTACTCAGTCATGTGCATAGCGCTTGGTCAGTGTAGGCGGAAGTCCTTTGTGATGTGTGCGAAGTAGTGGTCGGATGTGGCTTAGTTTAGGTTCGACAGATTGGCGACGGCTACTGGATTAAGTGTGCTGGAGATGTCTCGAAGGTAGAAATCAGTGAATGACGACTCGGCATGCCATTGTGCTACAGACATCACCTGCTCTAAAGAGACACCCTTATAAAGGGCCGATGATGCTGCTAGTGCTCGGACCTCATGGGCATTCGCACGATCAATCTGCTTTCCTGTAGCGATCTTGTGCGACATCTGAATAGCGTCAACTATCCAACGAGAAATAGTATCTTTCGAAGCACGTAAATGGGGAGCTTTGAGACATAACCACAGAGATTTCGGGTCGTCTCTCCACTCAGAAGTACGTTTCTTATACATCTTTAGACATCTGACAGGACACCAAGCACAAGAATTTGGGTCATGTCTAGTTAAACTTGGCAAATTGATCGGCTGTCCTGGATATTTAAGTGACTGATTCTTTGCCAGGAAACAAAGACGTGGAAGTAATCTTAAACCTTCACCCGTGACGACAAAACGGTCTTGTTCGGCAGAAAGCGCATGGATCTCGCTTCTCCTTCTCGCCGACGCTGCTGCAACCAAGAAAACTGATTTAATAGTTAACAGTTTAATGTCAATAGTTCTAATCGGTTCAAAGGGAGCATGCCCTAAAACCTGTAGAACAAGAGATAGATTCCATGATGGGATAGGAATTGGCTGTCTAGGTCGCAGATTGCTCATTCCTTTAATAACTTCATTCAAGGTGTCATTCTCTACTCCCCCAACGGTGAGACTAGGAATGACAGAAGCTAATGCAGACTTATATGCTGCTAGGGTAGAAGGTACAAGTTTGTCAACTTCGTATAAATGACAGATAAAATCTGCTACGTGTTGAACAGATGCAGAAAAGGGATCAATATCTCTTCTCTCACACCACTGTGCAAATTTGTTGATTCTATAATTATATGTTTTTGTGGTAGAAACTCTTCTGGCCGAAGCAACAAACTTCGCTGCTTGCTCAGAAAAGCCACCCTCAATTGCACGCTGCTTGACAACATCCATGCAGTCAATTTGAACATTTCTGGTCTGTCGTGAAGGTACAGACCCTTGTTCTGAGAGATTACATCTCTTGTGTCTGGAAGAGGGATTGGACTGCAGACCAGAAGGTCCAGCAGATCCGTAAACCATGATCGGCCTGGCCAATAAGGAGCGATCAGTAGTACTTGGCACATCCCCTCTCTTATCTTTGCCAGAACTTTCGGGATGAGAATTGTTGGAGGATACGCATACGCGTACATTCCCTTCCAACTTATCGCCAGTGCGTCTACTGCTAGAGCCAACGGGTCCGGGATCGGTGACACGTACGTGACCATCTTTGCGTTTGTCTTCATCGCAAATAGGTCAACATTCGGCTTCCCCCATTGTTTGAATAGAACCTCTGCTACCACTTGGTTGAGCTGCCATTCCGTCGGACGACAAACCGTCCTTCGACTGAGAGCATCCGCTAAGATGTTCAATCTTCCTGGAATGTGTGCTGCCCGAAGAATAATATTCCTCTCTTGGCACCACAGCAGAAGGTTCCAAACCATCATACACAACTCCGGTGATCTTGTCCCGCCTTGGCGGTTTAAATAAGACACCACTGTTGAGTTGTCTGTCCTTACCAGGACAATTTTGTCTTGAACTCGACCATCGAACGTCTGCAGTGCTAATACCACCGCTAATAGCTCGAGTACATTGATATGTTTCTGCGCATTGGTCCGATCCCATTCCCCGGACACTGACTGATTGTCCAATACCGCTCCCCAACCTGTCAACGAGGCATCCGTGAACATGGACATCTGAGGTTGAGGAGGTTGTAGAGAAACACCTCGCAGGAGATTCTGTTCCGACAACCACCACTGAAGGTGGAATATCAATGGTTCTTTTACTGGTATTCTCAGAGATAACGGACCAGAACGACATCAAATACATCTGAATCGGCCTGCGCCTGAGCGCCGCATATGGCACCACCTTCTCCAGAGATACTAGCAAACCGAGTATTCTGAGAAATTGACGTGCCGTCAGATAGGCTCCTAGAGAAACTGACTCCAATACTGCAATCAGGCTTCTGACTCTGCTCTCCGCCGGAAAAGCTACGCCGTCCCTGAGATTGAAAAAAAAATTCCCAGATAAACAAACTCCTGGGATGGAGTCAGTTCTGATTTCTCTAGATTCACAATCCATCCTAGCTTCTTTAATAAGTCTAGGACTACCTTCAGATTGCTGCGCAGAGTGACTGGATTCCCCGCCTTTAGCAGCCAGTCGTCTATGTAAGTGTGAACAGCTATGTTTCTCCTGCGAAGTAAAGAAGTCATGGCGAGAACCACCTTGGTGAAGACCCTCGGAGCCGTGGTCAGGCCGAATGGAAGAGCATTGAATTCCCAAACATTGTCTTGGAATGCAAATCGCAGGTACTTCTGAAAGGGAATTGACATTGGAATATGAAAATAAGCATCCTTCAGATCTATTGATACCGCCCACATGCCTTTCCTGAGCCCTGTCATCACAGCTGCTACCGTCTCCATCTGAAACCTGGGAGAAAGAATAAATTTGTTCAACGGTTTGAGATTGAGAATTGGTCTCCACCCTCCGGTACGCTTCGGAACTAGGAACATAATCGAATAGAAGCCCAGTGATGACTGATCGGCTACCAGGTGAATCGCCTTCTTCAGACGAAGCGATTCTATCTCTGACTGAATGGCAACTAGACGGTCTAATTCCCTTGGAATAGGAGTCCATATTGGAGTCGAGGTTAACGGAATTAACGATTGATGGATGAGCCAGTCCGGATCATAGCCGTTTCTTATCCACTGACAGACTAAATAGTCACGCACGACCTGTTCCCATTGGCTTAGGAATAGCTGAAGTCTGCCTCCGACGGAAGGAATCTGCACACAGTTGTCGGTCGAGATTAGCCGACAAGACGCTACATCGCATGGGTGAAGATTCTCGACTCCATTTGTTTCCAAAGCCGCCGGTATTGATTCCGCCGGAAACCCGTCAGGAACGAGCCCCATGGCCGCCCCGCGGCTTCTTGTGGTATGACGGTCCGGAACCGCCGCCGCGACTATCCTTACGGTAGCCGCCACGGCCCGAACCGCCACCCTTCCTGTCGTCCTCATATGGCCTCTTACTAGAGGGCTTGTATGTGGACGAACGGCCAGGCCCTTGTGCTCCGGATGGCCTATGGGCATCACGGGCAGAAGGACGGAAGGGCGATCTAGGACGCTGCCTCTGCTGGTCCTGTCTGTGTTGACGGTAGGACTGTTGCGGCTGAGTCCTCTTGGTCGACTTCCACGACTTGCCGACCACCTCTTGCTCCGCCACCATCGATGCAACTTTAGAAAGCGCTTGTCGTGCCGAGCCGCCGAACAAGCCTGGACCAATGAAAGGCGCAGAAGATAACGCTGCCCTCATTTCCGGTCCTGGTTCCACACAATCGAGAACCATTCTCCGCCGCTCTGCTAAAGTTCTTGTGATCACCCTGGCCAGGCAATCCTGAGACAGGCGCATGGTGTCCCGAACAACTCCGGGAGCAGCCTCTGGCACCTGTCCGCCTTCCGCCGTGCAGTCCAGCATACCCTGCAGGACGGTACACCCGTGCGACAGCGCAGCCATGGCTGCCCTAGCCGCATCCTCAATGAGCGTGAGCTCATTAAACGGGTCTTTGTTGGTCTGGGAAACCAAGGGACGTGACCGCCCCTTGGCCTTCCCAGCCAACGGCCTATTCAGCGCCTCACGTTCCGCAACGGAAAGCCGTGGAACCCTGGCGTATTGATGATAGGCCTGCTCCGGAAAACGGACCCTACTCCTTATCCCCTTCGGGGCCTTGGGCAATGCATAGTCTGGCTGAACCAGACGATATGCCGCAACTTCCAACATGTCAGAAGTCTGCGAGTCCAAGGGGAGTGTAGGCATGGCCGAAGAGCCACTGGACAGAGCGCTAGCCGCACGCTCTGACATCCGCTCCATCGCCGGATCGCGCTGAGATCCTAGATCTGATGCCAACCCGAGACGATTGGTCATCCATCCAAGGACCTGCACCCATTCAGCCTCGGCGCAGAAAGCGGAATCGTCCATTAAAGAACTTCCGTTTTCATCTTCCCTCTCTCCCTTAGATGAGAGGGCCACCGACGATCCATGCTGAGCGCTACGATAAACGTCTCTGCCAGGACAGAGCGCATCCGTAGCGCGACTACCAGCGGCACCGGTATCCAACGAACCGTCGGATACGGATTCTCCGCAGTCCATCGGCTCCAACACGGGATCCGGGACTACGACCGCCTCAATCACGGCTGGCACGGTAACTCCGATAGGAGCCGCACCCAACGCCGTCGGGATAGCCGTCGGAACCGCAAACCACGGCCCCGCCGGCATATCCGGTTGCACAAGTGACGGATGAAAAATGCCCGACGGAACGTCGACATCACCATCCGCCTGGCAAACCCGTACAAATCCCGAGGGAGACCCCTGGGACGTACTCGGCATTGCCGACATTGAAAGATCCGGCATGCCGGAATCTTCCATCAACAGGAATTCTTCTTCCTCTACCGACGGCTCTTGAGCCGAGGACAGAGAAAGGTCAGGTGCATGGCCCTCAGCAAAACTAGCCGGACCACCTAATGGTTGCCCTGCACCAGCTTGCCTCACCGGACCCGTGGACTGTAATGAATCAAACATGGCCTTGAACTGGGCCGCCCATACGCCCAGTGCTGAATCCATCCTCTCATTCAGCCGACCTTCCAGTCCAACCAACGACGCCTGCTGACGCTTCACTGTCTTATCCTTCTCTATGCGCTCCAGCCTCGCCCGTCGATCCCTGTCAAACTCAGCCACCATTGCCGACGACCACTTGGCGCACACATCACACGGACTGCCGACCTTACACCTCGCACACGCCACACAGTGATGTCCAAGATACTTGCGTTTCATGAACCTATTACACTTCTGGCACAACGTGTCCGGGTTCTTCGGTTTCTGCGAACACAGAGGAGAATTAAAACGCTGCACATGACAAGTGATGACGAGCAATACGCACAATAGACTTGATAGTTAAGATTTCTTAAACACATTAACTTTCTCTTAAATTAATGATAACAAGTCTTAGGCAGGAAATATTTGAAACTTTTTTGAGTGAAAATTTTACAAAACACAACTCAGCCTTTAACTAGCGTTAAATAACCAAGAAAACCTCGCCGATCACTACAAACACCCTCGACAATGAAGCGAGAGCTAAAATCGGCGATAACAGAGTGCCTGGATACCCCAAGCCAATAACGACATATTACATGGGCGCCGCCATCTTGGCTAAGGACGCATCCATCTTAGAGGAACCGAGTCGCAAGAGAAATTAACCGAGTACCCGAATTAAAACTAAAAGTTAACGGGTACAGAAGCGACTCCAACAATGGCTACCATTATAAAGCAATGTGCCAATTTAAGGAAATTTCAAACAGTCATTATGGCACGAATGTATAAATTCTAGATTGATACAACCTGCCCCTGTGATGATTTTCCAAGTTCCTCCATTAGTCCAGCGATGGTTTTCACAAACACGCGCTAAAACTGCTTAATTTATCAATTAAATGACACTCTAAACACATGCGACTTGAAACAAGCGCAAAATAGACGAATCTGACTGTGATTGGGAATGGACTCGGTACCTGCGGCTATGGTATTCCCGGACACAGTATGGGCAGGACCAGGAGAGTGCGGAGTTTTAATTGTTTATTTTGACCTAGACTGGATAATAGACATTATCATAATAGTACATCTGGTAAGTATTATTCGAAGTAGAATCGGCCTGCACCTGAGTGCCGCATAAGGAACCACTTTCTCCCGACACTAGTAAACCCAGTATTCTGAGAAATTGGCGCGCCGTCAGATAGGCTCCTAGAGAAACCGACTCCAAATCTGCAATCAGGCTCTTGACGCTGCTCTCCGCCGGAAAAGCTACGCCATCCCTGAGATTGAAAAATATTCCAAGATAAACAAACTCCTGGGATGGAGTCAATTCTGATTTCTCTAGATTCACAATCCATCCTAGATCCTTTAGTAAGGCTAGGACTACCTGAAGATTGTTGCGCAGATTGACTGGATTCCCCCGCCTTCAGCAGCCAGTCGTCTATGTAAGTATGAACAGCTATGTTTCTCCTGCGAAGATAAGAAGTAATGGCGAGGACCACTTTGGTGAAGACCCTCGGAGCTGTGGTCAAGCCGAATGGAAGCGCATTGAATTCCGAAACATTGTCTTGGAACGCAAAGCGAAGGTATTTCTGAAAAGGAATTGACATTGGAATATGCAAATATGCATCCTTCAGATCTATCGACACTGTCCACATGCCTTTCCTCAAACCTGACATCACTGCCGCTACAGTCTCCATCTGAAACTTTGGTGACAGAATAAACTTGTTTAACGGTTTGAGATTGAGATTCGGTCTCCACCCTCCGGTGCGTTTCGGAACGAGGAACATCATCGAATAGAAGCCCGGGGATGACTGATTGCGGACTAAGTGAATCGCATTCTTCCGCTGAAGACTTTCGATTTCTGAGCAAAAGGCCTCTAGACGATCGGATTCCCTTGGAACGGGAGTCCACACTGAAGTCGATGTTAACGGAACTAATGATTGACGGATGAGCCAGTCCGGTTCATAGCCATTTCTTAACCATTGACAGACCAAACAATCTTGCACGACCTGTTCTCACTGGTTTGAGAACAGTTGAAGTCTGCCTCCGACGGAAGGAATCTGCACACAATTCGCGATCGATATTGCACGAGACGACATTAATTCGCCTAGGTGAAGATCCTCGACTCCCCTCGTTCCCAGTGATACCGGAGCGGATCCCGCCGGAAACCCGTCAGGACCGTCCCCCACAGCCACCCCGTGGTTTCTTGTCAAACGACGGTCCGGAACCGCCACCACAGCTATCCTTACGGTGGCCGCCGCCACCCGATCCGCCACCATTCCTATCCTCCTCATACGGCCTCTTATTAGAGGACTTGTATGAGGAAGAACGACCAGGACCGTGCGAACCGGATGCCCAATGGGTATCAAGGCCAGAAGGATGGAAGGGCGATCTTTGGCGCTGCCTCTGCTGCTCCTGTCGGTGCTGCTTGTAGGACTGGTGCGGCCGAGTCATTTTCGTCGACTTCCACGACTTGCCGACTACCTCTTGTTCCGCAACCATTGACGCGACCTTGTATAAGGCTTGCCGTGCCGAGCCGCCGAACAAGCTTGGACCTATGAATGGCGCAGAAGACAACGCAGCCCTCATTTCAGGTCCGGTTCTACAAAATCGAGAACCATTCTCCGTCGCTCAGCCAATGATCTCGTGATCACTGTGGCCAGGCAATCCTGAGATAGGCGCATGGTGTCCCGGATAATTCCGGAAGCAGCCTCTGGCACTACCCCAGATTCCGCCGCGCAGGTCAGCATACCCTGCAGGACGGTACAGCCATGCGAAAGCGCCGCCATGCCAGCTCTCGCTGCATCCTCAATGAGGGTCAACTCATTGAAAGGATCTTTATTAGTCTGGGAAACTAATGGACGAGAACGCCCCTTAGCCATGCCAGCCAATGGCCTATTCAGTGCCTCTCTCCCCGATGGAAAGCCGTGGGACTCGGGCATACTGATGATAGGCTTGCTCCGGAAAATGGACCCTACTCCTAATCCCTTTTGGGGCCTTCGGAAGCGTAAAGTCTGGCTGGACCATACGATATGCTGCCACCTCCAACATGTCAGAGGTCAATGTATCCAAAGGCAGAGCAGGCATGGCCGAAGAGCCACTGGACAGAGAACTAGCCGCTTGCTCTGACATCCGCTCCATTGCCGGATCGCGCTGAGATCCTTGATCCGATGCCAACCCTCGACGGCCGGACATCCATTCAAGGACCTGCACCCATTCAGCCTCGGTGGAGAATGACGACTCATCCCCCCCCCCCCACCCACACCCGGTACAACCATCGCGGAAAGATCCGGCATGCCGGAATCCTCCATGAGCAAAAACTCTTCCTCCTCTGCCGTCGGCTCTTGAGCCAACGCAACAGGAGGTACAGGTGCAACACCCTCCGCAGCACTGACCGGACCACCGAAAGGTAGTCCTGCACCAGCCTGCATCGACGGGATCGTGGATTGCAGGGACTCAAACATGGCTTTAAACTGGGCCGCCCATACACCCAAAGCCGAGTCCATTCTCTCATTCAGGCGCCCCTCCAAGCCTCTGTTGGACGCCTGATCTGCCTTGGCCACCTTGTCCCTCGCGATTCTGTCCAGTCGCGCACCCCGATCACGGTCGAACTCTGCCACTAACTCCGATGACCACTTCACACAAACATCGCACGGACTTCCCACCTTGCACTTCGCGCAAGCTACGCAGTGGTGACCAGCAAGTCTCCGTTTCATGAACCGATTGCATTTGGTACACAAAGTATCCACGCCTTTAGCCCTCTGAGAACACAAAGCAAGAATTAAAATGCTGCACATGACATAGATGACGAGCAAACGCACAATGACTTGATTGTTATATTAAAATTACTTAGAAACATTAACAATCTCTTAAATTAATGATAATCAAGACTTAAGGCAAGAGATATTTGAAATTTTTCATAGAGTGAAAATTAATAAACACAGCTTGGTAATTAACTAACCGTTAAAATAACCAAGAAAAAACGTACCGATCGCTACAAACACCTTCATCAATGAAGTGAAGACTAAAGACCAGCACAATTAGAGTGCACAGATACGCCAAGCCGAAGGCAAACATAACTCATGGGCGCCACCATCTTGGCTAAGAGCGCATCCATCTTGGAAGGAACCGAGTCGCAAGAGAAATTAACCGAGTACCCGCATAATGCTTAAACAGTTAAGGGTACCGGACAAACTCCAACAATGGCTACCATTTTAAAAGAATGTGCCAATTTAAGGAAAATTCAATCATTCATTACGGCACGAAAGTATAAATTCTAGATTGATACAACATGCCCCTGAGATGATTTCCCTTTCTCTTCCATGATGCCAGTAACAGAACACTCCAACAATGTTGAATTCCGTTCAAAATTGAATTTTAACGAGCTTAGAAAACGTGACTTTCCAAGTCAGCAAAATAGACGAATCTGACTGTGATTGGGAATTGACTTGGTACCTGGGGCTATGGTAATTCCCGGACACCGTATGGGCAGGACCAGGAGAGTGTGGAGTTTTAATTGTTTATTTTGAGCTAGACTAGATAATAGACATTATCATAATAGTACATCTGATAAGTATTATTGGAAGTAGAATAGGTGAACACTGTTTTAGAGCCTGTTTTGGTTTTGGCCGGTGCTATGGGTAAAGGTTGCCGGTGATACTGCTTCATCGATGCGGCACCATTTAGTGGCGCGCTCTCCTCTCTACGGTGTAGGATCCACTGCTGATGAACTGGCGGTGTTATGAACATTTCCTTGGTCACCCCATTGTTGGGTGACCTTGGCGGTGTTAGTGTCCATGTTGGACGATGCAAGGAGTAGCTCTGTTACTACAGAGTCCAGGGTTAGTGCTGGTAAGATAGTGGCACTACTACCTCCTTTTCTGGGCCTGGCATCTGTGTGGTCATAGAACTCATTGATGATTAAAAGGGTACTAACAACATAGTCTATTGGATTGACTTCTCTAGTAGCCTGATGCATGTTCACTCTGTGAGACAAAAAGTCTGAATGATCTGCGATCTGCAAGTCGACTCCTTTTATACTCTCCCTCCTGCGGACAGGAAGTAGGGTCGGATATGCCCACATCACATATGGGCATATATGTACCCTTTTGTGGAGTTCATTGGTTTTTGGGAGCGCTAGGCCAACCTCTTTTGGCTGTTTGGCGGTTCAGATTTTTTGGCGGTGCATCATGTTTTGGCGGTGCAGGAATATTTTTTGGGGGTGCACTTTTTTGGTGGTGCATGGAAAATTCCTGGCAGTGCAAAACATATATTTGGGGGGGGGGCGTGCAACTTTTTGGTGGCGCAGGTGTATTTTGGCGGTACAGACACTGGCCATATTTTTTGGCTGTTTGGCGGTGCAGAAATTTTTGGCGGTACAAGCATATTTTGAGGACCTGCATCCAAAATATTAAGTTTTTTACATGGAATATTTGATTTTTTTCCAATTTTTGTACAGGAAAACCATGCTGACTGTCTTTTTCCACATTTTTTTTTAAATGGTACTCTTTGGTGTATAATTGTTTTAAGGTGTGATCCAGTCTTTGAGGCCTTTTTACAGTATAACTCATCAGAGGCGCAGTCGTTGTCTGCTGAAGACAGAGTTTGTTGGGACCTTGTCTATGTGGGGGGGGGGGGGGGGTTGGGGAAGTCGGGGGGGGGGGGGCTTCACAGAGACAAGTTGGTGTCTTTGCAAATAAAGCTTTGATGCAATGGATACTCGCATTGTGCGAGCAACAGATTTGCGTGCTATAAGTATTGTGAATGAATGGTGGATGGTCCTTGTGACGTCGGCTTTTCAAGATAATTTTCGTAGTGTTAAACACTGACCTTGCTCGGAGAGAGAGATGAGCTTGCCTTTCTTGACTGACCACTGTCCTTCGATGTTACCAGTAGTGGAGAATGCCCAGCATGAACCACAAGAACCCTGTAAGCAAGAATTCTATGTAACAATTCACATTGTACCACACACATTCATGTTGTACCACACACTAGGACATAATAAATATGTTCATGTCAGTTAAGCACAATTTAGTTGCATTAATTTTTCTTTTTAATTTTGTATTAACTTTAAAATTGCTTTTATTAGTGGTTATGACAATTGACCTCTTGATGATACAAATATCAACCACCTCTATTTATCTCCATCTTGGTAAGTCATACACAAGTCTGGACAGGCCAAATAAAATAAAAGTAAACCAAGGAGAGAAATTGCAATTCTATAGTACCGGGTGACAATAATTGATCAATCAGAAAAGATATATGCTAACTACATGTATTATGAGATTACCAAACTCTGAAAGTTTTCTGAAAATATATCTGGATTTTTTAGTTTCGACTTGGAAGTAGTATAAAATCTTAGTCAATCTGTCGATCCAGTAACAGTTATTCAGTTGATTTGTCAACATTTCTGACATTTCTAACAAGGTAAGTTGCCTATATTGCAACTACAGAGGATTAAACTTTTAACACTCAAATCGGTCCAAGGAAATTTTGATTTTCTCAAAGATAATGTCAGTCAATTTGCAGACCAAGGGAAGACTTTTGAAAATTTATCACTGGACTGACAGGCTCCCTTATCGACCCAGTGATCAGTTTTCAAAAACGATCTCCTCTTGATCTGTAAATGGACATTTCAAAGACCACTGCATAAGCTGTTCCTGGCCAGCTGAAGGCTTACAAGGTTACTGACCTTGTTTTTCTTTCAGCATCTCAAAATTGTATTTAAATTAAATCAAACCTGATTCTTGACAACAGTAACAGCATTATGATCCCGCCAATCAAAACTCTCTGGGAAAGATCCTTTAGGAATCTCCGCTTGTTTCATATTCTCAAGCTGCGTGATATCCCATTTTGAACCTACATATGCTGAGAATTCAGCGGCTGAAGAACAAACACACAATAATCATGAGAAATAATACCACACCCTCCCTCCCTCCCTCATACACTCACTAACTCATGCTCACTCCCTCTCTCACTAGAGCGCAGATAAAAAATAACTTTAAATGTTTCTAAAACAAAATAAAACTTACTGTTCACTATTTTGAGCATAATTGGATTGGAAGGCATTGCTGCCTATAAGGCAGTAATACCTTCCAATCCGATTATAAAATATTCAACAAAACATTTCTTACTAACTAACTAACATGTTTCTGTTTTTGTTTTGGAAACATTTTAGGTTAATTCTGAGCTGTATTGCACTAGTACTTTGCAAACAGAGATACCAAGTACTATCACATACCTCTTGCAATAAGGCCATGGTACATCAAGACCACTATTAACTACTAAATAATCTGACTGGAGAGTTCCAGTAAGATTAGTTTCAAAATATTCAACAGAATATGTCTTCTATTCACTAAGAATCTGCGGCATCGGGTCTGTTAGATTGAATGCGATTAGAAGTCTAAAATGCTTCTTATCCATTTAAAGGTCAAGCCAGCCAAAATCGGCCAATGGTCTTGTCAGATGTCCATTTGCCGGTCAAGAGACAAAATTGTTTGGAAATATACTAGCGAAATGCATGGCTCGGTACCAGTGCATGTAATTCCAGTGGTAAGGTTTATGAAACCAATTTCTGTACAGGTGTGCAAATGGGCATTTACTAAGCAAAAGTTTAGATTTCCATGACCAATCTTGCGAAATGTCCATTTGCAGGGTTACTAACAGAGAGGGTGTGTCTTAGTAGTACTAGTAGAGTAGTAGACACAATCAGGAGTCATGGTCTTAATACAAAGATGGAGCCTGTCAATTTTCAGTCTGTCACTCCTTTCATAAACCATCTGACATCACAATCAACCAATACAATAAAAGAACATTACATGTAACTATTTGTTACAGTAAATAACTAAGCATGACATACAGTTAATTAATTTGAACAAGTGCGTGTATGCGTGTGTGTGTGTCTGGAGCAGTATCTAACAATTCTAAAATGACTATAGATCTGATTTGGTTAAGATTTTAACACATCAAACGAACTTACAGTACAGCTCAGAGTTAACTTAACATAAAATGCGTCTGCAATGCGTGCATGACGCATACATAGCGGGTCTATTTTAAAATAATGGATGCATCACTTTCCCGTTGTGAACGGTAAAGCAATGCGGTGTGAAAGTAAAACAAATGAGTTGGAAACAGTTTGACAAAGCGTCAGAACTTATTACACAACGCATTTATGATATTGGCTAGACAAGCCGTTTGAAATCTGATAACGTGAAACGCGTTCATAATTACGCCGCGCTGGTATAACGACATTATGCGAGTCGACCAAGAAGGGCAACCGATTACTCGGTCATACACACATTATGCAATTATATTTTTCTAGGGTACTGTAAATTTTCCTGTCATGATTTTAGGGGGAGGCCTCATTCAATGATGACGTTATTTATTTTAACCAGTCTCTGAGCGACTCACGATCAACAATGGCGGAACACAAAATGCACACGTATTCACGGTGCCACTTTTAAAAGCAATAAAGCAATATCTTAACGCCCACTTTGACTTTTAAATTAATAAAACAATGTCTGGTTCATGAAATATAGTGAAATTAGCTCCCTGACTATTTATAACGTTAACTTTCACAGCTTTATTAAGGCACTATTTATCATCTAGCTATGTTATTGCTACGTAGCGTTTTATTTCCGCGAAAAGTCAATGAGATATCGGTACATGTTACAGCTTTAGTATTTCATAACTAGCCCTGAACTAGGTTTTTTTCGTGTAGAGCACCGATGGGGATATTGCGATAGCGGACACGAATCTGCTAATTTGTGCGTCATATTATCAATAAAAACCACACCATCTGCATGTTTTAATAAAAAAGCGTCTACATTAGTCGCGCATTGGTACACATAAGCTATATTTTGACATCTTTAATCCATCATTTTGCGTTTATTCGCTGTCTGTTCATCACGAACACAGGTGATGCGTAGAAGTGATAATGAAGTTGCTTACGGACAAGTTTCACTATGATTAACCTATGTCAAATATTGCCAGTCAGCATGTTTCGCTGCGCTGGATGTTTATAAAAGTTAAATGCGAAACGAACTGATGCTTACGATTCTTGCAAAACGTTCAGGGGCGCCAAATGTTCAGGGGCGCATCGTTACATTAATTCTCAACCGGGAATCATGATTTTGTGTTTCGTAATATTTATAATTTAGATTTTTAATATTATGCCCCGCTGTCTTTTTTAGGAAAACTCTCTCATATTTACCTTTGCCCTTCTAGGAAATGTAATGTACCGCTAAGTTTGATTGGATCCCGGGTAGTTGAAGGCGTGGAGTTGGTATGTACGCCGGGTATTACGCAATGCACATATGAATCTTTTAAACGCATTTAAAATTTGGCGTCTATCCCGTTTTGCTTTTAACAACGCGTTTGGCACTATCTCTGGGGGACATCAAACAAGTTCAAACTTGCCTATTTACACATTTAAAGCTCGTTCTCAACGCATATATTTATTATTTTAAATGCATCAAAAAAATTAACTAGATGCGTTGTGAATGCATTGTGTTTTTAAAACCGATGCGATGGAAACGGGCCTTCAACGCATCATGCACGCATTTCAGACCCGTTCGTACAATAAGTTAACTCTGAGCTGTACTGTACCTGAATAAACGAAATCTAGGATTTCTTTTTTCACGAGAGAGTTGATACTTACCTCCCTAATACTTTTGATATTGCTAAATATCGGCTTTCACTCAATAAAACACTCAGATTAAAAACAGTTAGGTGCCCCTACTGGGCAGGGAGTCAGAGGTAGTCCGGCGGATGCTCGCCCCACCACCGCGCATGCGCCGACTACTACTTCCTCTGGCTCATTTATTGGCTAACACATGCAACTACCAAGAGCCTGAAGACCGAGCCTCTGTGGGGCGGAGAGGCCGGGTCAGTATCTAGGGAGGTAAGTATCAACTCTCTCGTGAAAAAAGAAATCCTAGATTTCGTTTATTTCACATCAAGAGTATACTTACCTCCCTAATACTTTTGATATTGCCAGAATTCGAAAGTGAATCTGGCGGGAGGGAGGCGAGGTCAAAAGACCAGCTCTTCCCTATACGCTTTCAAGCGTTTAAGGCACTTATGACGTCTGAAACTGTGTGAAAACACAGTCAGGATTTGATAAACCATCGGATAACACAACCGATGTTTGAGAGATGACCGATTTGTCATATGCGCTCCCCCCCCCCCTTGGGAGGAAGATTAAATGACCTCAATGTCCTACACGCTCTCTACGTACTAGTGCCAAGTACTATAGGACAGAGACGAAAAGGCTCCATTTTCGTATACTCTCTCTAAAGAACCACAACCCACATAAACCATCACCATATTAATAACACTGGGTAACGTGACAATACAAACAATGAACAACACATGAACAAGACTGACCTTGTTGTACTAGGAAGCTGTCATCATGAATCCAGTAGAGAAGGATGATACAGTCCCGACAAGTGGTTGTCACCGTCGCTGAATGGCGAAGTATATAAGCAATGCGGAAGCACTCTTCACAAACATAAAGCGGTTATTGTTTCAAAATCGACAAGGCGAGAGGGTTAGAGGTGTCACGGAGGTAATGGTCTGTAAAACTTGACTCACAGTGCCACTGAGCCACTGACATAATATCATCCACAGGGACCCCACTAAACAGGGCAGTGGATGCCACGACACCGCGGACACTGTGAGCCTTGGCCACGTCAACCTGTCGCCCGGTGGCGGATTTGTGACAAAATTGAATACATTCCACAATCCACCTAGAAATGGTGTCCTTAGACGCCCTACCATGGGGTTCAATATATGACAACCATAACGCTGACTGGTCGGTACGCCACTCCGAAGTACGCTGTTTGTACCGGAGCAGCGCCCGTACGGGGCACCATACTTTAGAATTAGGATCATATCTAGTTAAAGATGGCAAAAAAATAGGCTGACCTGGATATTTCAATGACTGATTTTTAGACAAGAAATTAATCCTAGGTAGAAGCTTAAGGCCTTCCCCTGTAACCACAAACCGGTCAACCTCGGCTGATAAGGCGTGAATTTCACTCCTACGCCTTGCCGAGGCCGCAGCAATTAAAAATACAGTTTTAAGAGTTAACATTTTCATAGAAATGGAACTAAGTGGTTCAAAAGGCTTATCACCTAGTACCTGGAGCACCAGTGATAAACTCCAAGACGGAATCAGTGGAGGATTCCTTGGTCTTAGATTGCCCATGCCTTTAATTAATACATTTAATGTACTTACTTCATCACTCCCCCTATTAGCCAAGCAAGGAATAACAGTCATTAAAGCTGACTTATAACCAGCAATAGAGTTAGGCTTGAGGCTATAGGCATCATATAGGTGACAGAGGAAATCAGCCACTACCTGAATAGATGATTCCATTGGATCAATACATCTTTTTGAGCACCATTCTGCAAATCTGTTGATTTTATAATTATATGCTCTGGAGGTTGACCCCCTCCTGGCTTTGGCCATAAACATGGCCGCTTGCTCAGAAAAGCCCTCCTTAATTCTAGATTCCTTGACAACATCCACGCAGTCAATCGGAACATTGACGGATTGTCGTGAAGGGCCTTGCCCTGGAAGATAAGGTTGTCCATCAGAGGCAGCGGAACCGGATTGCAGACCAGAAGGTCCAGCAGATCCGTATACCACGATCGGCTTGGCCAATCCGGGGCGATCAGAAGCACTTGGCACTCCTGCTGCCTGATTTTCTGAAGCACCTTTGGAATCAGGATTGCTGGGGGGAATGCGTATGCATACATTCCCTCCCAGCTGATAGCTAACGCATCTGTTGCGAAAGCGCTTGGGTCTGGAATCGGAGAGACGTACGTCGTCATCTTCGCATTCTTCTTCATCGCGAACAAATCTATGTTGGGTTTCCCCCAATGGTCGAACAGACGATCCGCCACACATTGATTTAGTTGCCATTCCGTGGGTAAAACACTCATCCTTCGGCTCAATGAGTCTGCTAGCAGATTTAACCTCCCCGGAATATGAACTGCTTTCAAGGTGATCCCATGATCCAGGCACCAACAAAGCAGTTTCCATGTCATCATACAGAGACTGGGCGACTTCGTTCCGCCCTGGCGGTTTATGTAAGTCACTACTGTTGAGTTGTCTGAACGAATTAGAACAATCTTGCCCTGAACTTTCTGTAAGAAATGTTCCAGGCCCAGGACTACTGCTCTTAGCTCTAGTAGATTGATATGTTCCTTGGACTGATCCAGATCCCAAAGCCCTGATACTGTGGACTCTTCCAGACAAGCTCCCCACCCCTCCATCGATGCATCTGTATACACAGTCACCTGAGGGTGGGGAGGGGTTAGCAAAACCCCCGGCAAGAGATTCTCTGTATTCAACCACCATTGCAGGTGGTGAATCAGAGGCGCCAATACTGACACGTTCGAGTCCAGCGAACCTGAACTCTGGGTCCACTGTGTCATGAGAAACAACTGGATCGGGCGCCTGCGCAAGGCGGCCTGCGGAATGACTGGTTCCAAAGAAACCATCAAGCCCAGCATTCTCAAGTAAACCCGTGCCAGGACATGACGACTGTCGGACACCGACTGTATTACCGAGATGAGTATTTGAACCCTCTCCTGAGTGGGGTACACATACCCCGTCTCCAGATCGAAGAACATGCCCAGGTAAACAAACTTCTGGGATGGAGTTAGCTCTGATTTCGGGAAATTGATCATCCAGCCCAAGTCCGAGAGAGTTTTCAAAACAATCTCCAGATTGGCTGACAATGATTCCCGGGTGTGTGCTTTCAACAGCCAGTCGTCTATGTACGTGTGGACTGCTATGCTTCTCCTGCGGAGGTATGCAGTGATCGCGAGAACCACACGGGTGAAGACCCGAGGAGCCGTGGAAATCCCGAAGGGTAACACCCTGAATTCCCACCGCCGGCCCTGAAATGCAAATCTTAGGAAGCGACGGAAACTCCTCTCTATGGGAATGTGGAAATAAGCATCCTTCAAATCTATTGACGCTGTCCACATTCCTCGCTCTAACCCCGCCAACACCGAGCGCACAGTCTCCATCTTGAAACTGGGCGTCTCTATGAACTTGTTCAATGGCTTGAGGTTGAGAATCGGCCTCCACCCTCCGGTGTTTTTTGGTACTAAGAACAGGGTTGAATAAAAGCCCGGGCACCTTAGTGCCGGCTGAATGGCTCCTTTTTGTATGAGGGAATTTATTTCCTCCTCTATACACAACCTCTGATCCGGATCCCGTGGAATAGGAGTCCAGATCGGCGCGAGAGACAGTCGCGATGGCGGGCCTGTCAGCCAGTCGGGACGATACCCGACTGAAAGCCATCGCAAGACTAAACGGTCCTGAGTCAACCGTTTCCACTCTGGCAAGTGGCCGGCCAAACGGCCGCCCACCGGTCCACCTAGGGATAGAGGTGGACATAAGGAGTGCCAGAGTGGCACTGTTCTCTCGGCGTGAAACACCGGAGTGGTTCCCACCGCGGTAACCGGGCCATCAGGCCCGATTACCGCGACCAGATCCCCGCGCGCCCCGCCCAGCGCCGCGCGCACCACGGTGCGCGGGCGGCTGTCTGGCTGGGTGCGGCTGAGGAGCCTGCACCCCCCTCACTGCTGGCCGAATCGCCCGTGGCCTAGGCCTACGTTGCGACGGTGGCTGGCCTCTGACCTGGCCAGCACCACCTCGAGCCTGCAGAGGACGAAACGCAGGGGGTGCCGCGCGAACACGCTCCCGCCGGAGCACCTCAAATTGCTCACGCAGCGCCCTCTGGTTGTTAACCAGAGTGACCGTCTCCTGGAGGTGCCTGCATCCCTCACCTCCAAAGAGACCAGGACCTGTCATAGGCGTCCGCAGCAGCCTATTATACAGGTCCTGGGACGGGCACAGATTGTCAAGTGCAAACGTGCGCCGCGCCCGGACACTTCTGGTCACCGCCCGCGTCAAACAGTCCAAAGCCAGGTTGATACCATCCTGAATGGCTCTCTGAACTGTTACCGGGCTTGGCTGGCGTGATGCGGAGGCCGCTACCACCCCCTGTAGCAGCTGGGAGACATGGGACAGAGCGGCAATCGACGCTCTCCCACTCTCCTCCGCATCACGCAGCGCGGCATTCGCCGAACGCAACGCGTTCGAGCACAAGACTCCCGTGTCAGAACGGGAGCCCGGCCGCGCATCTTCGCCTAAAGCCGCGCGATCATCAACGCTTGGCTTCGGCACCACACCGTACCGCTGGTAATCCAGGGGCACGATGCGGCAACGCTTCGCCACCTCGCGAGGGGCCTTCGCGAGACGTCCATTAACCTTAATGGACGCCTCCGCCGCTTCGAACATGTCCACGACATGTTCAGCCAGCGGCAGAGATGGCATAGCGGTAGCCGCCGGCCTACCAGCTAACCACGGCCTATGGTCACGCTGGCTAGCCGGCAGCTCCACGGGTAGATCGGGCCGAACACTTACCAGCCACTGGCAAGCGTCCGACCAATCCTCCTCCGTGGCTAACTGCGAGCGCTCTACTAGACGAGGGCCTTCGTCTTCCTCCAGAGCACTCGCAGTTGACGTCGACGGCGGGTAAGCTGATACCCCTGGCAAGCCTGGAAAAGCATGCGGGCCCGAGAGAGCAGGCATGCTAAACTCCGCGGCTTGACCAGGAGCAGGCGCCGTGGCAGAGCGTGGGGTAAACACCGCTCTACCACGGGCCTGACCAGCACCAGCGATACCATCGGCAAGCCGAGGTATGCGGTATCCGTGGTCAACAGCACCGCCCGGGGACACCTTCTGGACCGTGAAATCTACTCCTGCGAGAGTAGAACCACGGAACACGTCGCCTGTATTCCCCGCGAGGGGTGCACAGACGTCGTATTCCATGGCCACGTCCTCAGAAGGCGACCCTAGCAGGAGATCCTCTTCCTCCTGGCCAGAAAGATTAGACTCCGGGTCAGCAAAGAGAGCTAACCCGGACTGGCCAGGGAAGGTGCCATAGGAGGCTTTGACACCTTCGGCGCGCGGATACCCGGGGTCTGATGAGCAGACCGCGGGTCCCAGCAACAACCGTTGTCCACGGCCCCTCGGCGCGGCGCCATGCCTGCTGCCAGGGTCGTGGACTGCCCCCAACAAAGGGGCCACCTCTGAATCCACAAACGGACCGGACCTAAAGAGACCGGATTCAGAGGCGGGGATCACCTGCTCGCAAGCAGATGCCGAGGACAACAAAGGAGCTGGCCCAGGGAGCATGCCGCGAAGCAACTCTGGGACCAAATCCTTTATTGTCCTCTGCATCTCTTGTAACATTTCGGACCTGAAGGCCTCCAAATCCACCGCGGATGAGGCCTTCCTCTTACCCTTCTTACAACCCTCCTTCTTCTTCTTCCTCTCTTCCTCCATCACCTTCTCCCTTGCCTGCAAAGATAAAAACTCAGACATTAGGTCTCCCCCCCACTGCTTACATACGTCGCACTTCAGCAACGGTCCACAGGGACTGCAGCTGAAGCACAAGTGCGGAACGAAACGGTTTTTCAAAAACCTCCCGCAGGACGGGCAACCAGGTCTCTGAAACAGGACAAAGGACAGGGACAATGAGCAAGATAGTTAAGGTTAGCGAACTCAAAACCAACTAAAAAAGAGAGGGACAGGATCCTCAAGATCGCAAATCAAGAAGAACCAGCCTTGGACAAAACGTTAAATGTTAATAAAGGCCAAGGCCGATTATGACGTCATCACTCCTGTGACCAAATTAATCGATCCGCAACAAGCACCAAGTGCAAGAACGAATTGTATAAGTAACCGGAACATTCCCGTTGAATAGGCATATCGAGTACACAACAATCAGATATACAGAGATAACTCCTTCCAATTCTAGCATTGGCAAAAAGGGAAATTATCTCCCCTTTTGTTTATCAATAATTAGATACCTGACACTTGTACAGACAAACCATCCAACGCGATGTACCGGAGAACTCCACCATAGTACGCCTCTACATTCTCTCCACCGAAGGGAAAGGAATTGGATCAAGAGGGCAAAGTGAGAAGACCTTTATAACAGGCCTCCAACTCACTGAACATATTCTTTTGGTTAGATAACCTAACAGTATTAGTAGGAAATGGAACCGTGGTGGAGAGAAAACATATCCTCTTGTGCCGAGAAGTCCATCAAAGCTTCTACGTGATACCTGTGGACAAAACACAAAGAGAAATGAGACTTATGAAGCACCATGTTGTAAAAAAACCAACACAAACAGGCGCTAATCACGGTAAGCGCGAGTCCCGGAAATACATTAAACCGGGACAAAACACGCTAGCATATCAAAGAAGTCACCTGATAAAGAGATCCCGCTCCTTCTAAAGGTGAATCCTCCCTTTCCGACATGCTTCCCACGTACAAGAATCGTCAAATTTGAGTAAAACACAAGGTAACGCGCAGAAAAGTATAGACAACACAAAACCGCATGTAACCCTTTGCCAATAAATGAGCAAAGAGGAAGTAGTAGTCGGCGCATGCGCGGTGGTGGGGCGAGCATCCGCCGGACTACCTCTGACTCCCTGCCCAGTAGGGGCACCTAACTGTTTTTAATCTGAGTGTTTTATTGAGTGAAAGCCGATATTTAGCAATATCAAAAGTATTAGGGAGGTAAGTATACTCTTGATGTGAAAAGACAATTTCCAGTGTTTGGCTGTTTATCCAGATAAAAATCAAGATGAGGAATGAATCAAATTCTAGATGTATTGATATTTCAGAAACACCTGGTGCAATTTGGCGACAGATTTAATACAAGAAAGTTGTGACAGTGCGCGAGAATTCCACAACTTTGTCCATATTCCGAAAAATCTGTAAAAATGTTTACCATGTGAAAAAAATTGAAGAGTGAAGTGTTACAATCTCTGATCACTCTTGTTAGTATTACTAAACTATTGCAGTTACCACACCTTCGGGTCCGATATTTTAATTATACCTGTCAAGTCAGCAAACACTGTTGCTCCATATGTAGCTGTACCCTGCTCGTTTTTCTGTAGCTCACGTACTTTCTTCATGTTCTCACAGAATATCTTGAATCGGTCAAGTTCCTCTGGATGAAGTTAAAAATACAGCAACATTATGCCTTTCAATGACAAATCATTGAAAAGGTACATTCTTTACAATGCATAGCATATTCTGTTGAATATTTTGAAATTAATATGACTGGAAGCCTTTGCTGCCTAAGGCAGCAACGGCTTCCAGTCCTATTAACTTCAAAATATTCAGCAGCTTTCCTGTTTGTTGGCAAATCTTCATAACTGGGTCACTGTGCCCTTGAAATCCGAGCTTGGAAATCAAATTTCAATAATTAGGCATATCATACCTTGATCTTTGACCTCTTGACTCAACATCAATAGGATACTCTGGGGGTGTCATCACTAACACCATGGTCAGACATGGTGAAGATGTGGTGAAAACATTAAATTCCAGAGACTTACTTTCAAAGATTCATCACTATACTATGACTTTAACACTTTAACTACCAAATTTATTAGAGAAAATTAAGAAAATGTTAATTTTCTTATAGAAAATTTGCAGACCAAGAGATAATTTTTTGGACAATTTACCACTGGAATGACTAGCTCAATTATTGAGTTAGTAAATTGAGACAGTATTTTCAGTTGTAAATTTTCCAAAATATGCATCAGTTAGTCTGCAAATCAACATTTGCAAAGATCATTGCCGAAGCAGTTTTGGCCAGAGACAAGGGGTGCCACAAGGCGGGGTATTATCACCAACTCTGTTCATACTCTTCATTAATGACATTGTAGCAGAGCTGCCCAATGGGATCCAAGCAGCCCTCTATGCAGATGACCTCGTACTCTGGTGCACCGAGGAGTACACAACGACTGCCACGTACAGAATGCAGCTCGCCTTGGACAGAATTACAGCTTGGGCCAATCGCTGGTGTATTACCATCAACAAAGAAAAATCATCAGCCATGCTATTCGCACTGTCCACCAAAACCAAGGTTGGCAATCTGACACTGGGCGGTACTCCACTCGAGTACGAGGACCAGCAGACATACCTGTGGGTCACATATGACAGAAGATTAACATGGAAGGAGCACATCCAGAACGCAGAGGCAAAGGTCAGAAGAAAGCTAAACATCATGAGGAAGCTGGCAGGAACAAAGTGGGGTGCCAATGAAAGGATCCTCAAGACCATCTAACTAGGTGCCGTACGACCACACCTTGAGTATGGATTCAGCTCATGGACGACAGCAGCTAAATCTCATCAACAGAACCTCGACAGAGTACAAAACCAGGCACTGCGCATCATCACTGGTGGAATGAGATCAACACCAATAGAAAAAATGGAGCAGACAGCAGGCATCCCCCCCCACTTAGTAAAGGAAGGGAACGCAAAGCACTGATCCAAGCTGCAAAGTTCAAATCGTTCAACAACCACCCGATGAAGATCAGGCAAGCATAGCTGTTATCAGGAAGACTTAAAAGATCAAGTTTTGTGAAAGAGACAGAAGCACTTCAAAGGAAACACCAAGAAATGTTACCAGCACAAATAGAGGACCCAAACCACACCCTTGATCCTACTCCCTGGGAAAACAAACTAGAGAGCATAGCTATTCGCACCACAGTACCTCATCTCACAACCTAAGATGAACACAGTGATGTGAGCAAGAAGGCCCTGACCCTAGCCATGCTGGAAGAAATGTACCCTCAGGAGACATGGATAAGGATCTACACAGATGGATCAGCCAAAGATGCAATTAGGAGCGGAGGTGCCGGACTGCACATACAGTATCCAAATGGACAACATGAGTCAGCTGCAAAACCGACAGGAAAACACTGCACAAACTACAGAGCTGAAGTCGAAGCACTGGTTCGTGCAGCTAATACCATCAGCAGAACAGCAGACCATATTGCACAGATTGTCTTTTTATCTGATGCCCGCTCTGTCCTTGAGGCTATCACCAAAGGTAAGCTGCCACAACTTGAAGAAGCACTACAAACCATCAAATGCTTTCGGATAGCACTGCAGTGGATCCGCTCACACTGTGGAGTCCAAGGAAATGAGGAAGCAGACAAGATGGCAAAGGTGGGTGCAGAAGAGAATCAGACAGAAAACATGGTTACCCATACAGAGATGAAGACTATCATCAAGTCACTCTATAGAGCACCTCAATCAGAAGATGCCTACCATCATCTCTCGAGGCCCAAGCAAGTGACCATTTTTCGTCTCAGAACTGGACACAACAGACTAAACCAACACATGTACAGGCGGTTCCAACTTACGACATCGCCCGCTTGTCCTTGTGGAGAAGCAGAACAGACCACAGAGCACATACTTCAATGTTGCAGTACGTATCAGCTGCTGAGAGAAGAGATCTGGCCTTTGTCAACCTCTTTTCTTGAAAAGCTGTATGGACCTGTGGAAGAACTGCAGAAAACCACGGACTTCATCTTGAGAATTTGCTTGTCCTTGTGGAGAAGCAGAACAGACCACAGAGCACATACTTCAATGTTGCAGTACGTATCAGCTGCTGAGAGAAGAGATCTGGCCTTTGTCAACCTCTTTTCTTGAAAAGCTGTATGGACCTGTGGAAGAACTGCAGAAAACCACGGACTTCATCTTGAGAATGGCTCTCCAAGTGTGATACCAGCGATCGAAAAGAAGAAGATACCTTGATCTTTGCCCTCTTGACTCAACATCAATAGGATACTCTGGGGGTGTCATCACTAACACCATGGACAGACATGGTGAAGATGTGGTGAATCATGTGGTGAAGATGTGGTGAAAACATTAAATTCCAGAGACTTACTTTCAAAGATTCATCACTATACTATGACTTTAACACTTTAACTACCAAATTTATTAGAGAAAATTAAGAAAATATTAATTTTCTTATAGAAAATTTGCAGACCGAGAGAACATTTTTGACAATTTACCACTGGAATGACTCGCTCAATTATTGAGTTAGTACATTGAGACAGTATTTTCAGATTTCCAAATATGCATGTTAGTCTGCAAATCAACATTTGCAAAGATCATTGCCGAAGCCGTTTTGGCCAGCCTAAGTATTAAAGGGTTAACATCTAACATTTTGACTACAATATCAGTATGCACATGTTCTTCAGGGCAGAATGGGCAACTCTAGGGCAACAATTAGTGGGATACATTCAGTAGGTATCACCCGCAAATACATTGTTGATATTGGACATTTCCAGTTTTGGTTATGCCCCGCACATCTCTATCTAAGCTCCACTCGTACATCGCTCGTGTTGGGATCGATCGATCTCTGAACATACTGATTATTAATTTCCAGAAAATTATACAGGCAAGCTGTTCAATATTTTGAAACTAATTTGACTGGGTGCTGTTGCTGCCTATGGCAGGGTTAGGGTTCGTAAAATAATCGACAGCATGTTTCTTAAATAGCAAAACCATACAATTTGTACATGTCAGACTATTAAGCATAAAGGGCGTTCTTAATCGAATCATTCAGGACATTGTGCTGTCTTGACCTATTCTGATGATATTGACTTCAAATATATGATTGACTTGCATTTGCATCCATGGTAGTATTAATCACGCAAAACAATGTACTAACCTTCCTTTGACTTGTACTTCTTGTTATGACGCTCCATAAACTCCACAAACATTCCCCCATGGCACAGATCATGGTCGTCGCCACCCAATGGGTTGACGTGAGTTGCTACAATGGGCTCCTAAATCAACAAGAAATATTTAACAAATTTATATATATACATATACAGTACAGCTCCGAATTAAGTTAACATACAACACGACAGCAGCAAAACATATGCGCGCCAAATGAAAAACACAAACGTACCAAATGAAAAACATTGCGCACCAAATGAAAAACAGAAACAGGACGAGGTTGAAATGCCAGGTGACCTTTTCCGTGATGTACATGAATTAATTACGAACAGGACAAGCCTAAACGCGCCAAAACACTTCCTGAAAAGATTGTTTTTCTAAAATGCAGTCGTGTTTTTCTCTGGCTCGCCGATAATAGTACGTTATTCTCGATATATAATGTATGGAGGGATTGAAATGAATAAATGTGCTAAAATCGTCGGCAGTCCTACTATTTGTCTATCACGCAAAAATGATCTACATTTATGTCAAATCCCGCAAATCGGCATGTTCCACTGCGCTGAATGTTTATAGAAACTAAATGCGAAAGCAACCGGATGAGAATAAACTATGCCAAATCTCATCAGGTCGGCATGTTTCGCTGCGCTGGATGTTTTTAAAAAGTAAATGCGACAGCAACCGAATGAGAACACGGGGAAGATTTGCGGGACTAATATGGGGGGGGGGGGGTGCGGCGATTGCTCATTTCCTCGACCTGGTTCCCGAGTGAGGCAACAACAATGTGTTATACTCGGCTACATTACATTGCAATATAGTGAATCCGAAAGCTACCGAATGTCACAAAAAGAAAATCATTAAATCGTTACTGGCGATTTATTTCCGCGAAAAGCCAATGAGATATCGGTACATGTTACAGCTTAAGGGGCACATAGTATTTGTATATCTAGCCCTGAACCAGTCTTTTTTCGTGTAGAGCACCGATGGGGATATTGTGCTAGCGGACACGAATCTGATAATTTGTACATCATATTATCAATAAAAACCACACCATCTGCATGGTTTAATAAAAAATTAAATACATTAGTCGAGCATTGGTACACATAAGCTATATTTTGACATCTTTAATCCATCATTTTGCGTTTATTCGCTGTTTGTTCATCGCGAACACAGGTGATGTGTAGAAGTGATAATGAAGTTGCTTACGCCTAATTTTCAGTACTATTAATCTATGTCAAATCTCGCCAGTCGGCATGTTCCGCTGCACTGGATGTTTATAAAAGTTAAATGCGAAACGAACTGGTGCTTACGGTTCTTGCATTATTTTGCAAAACTTTCAGGGGCGCATCGTTACATTAATTCTCAACCAGGAATCATGATTTTGTGTTTCGTAATATTTATAATTTTGATTTTTAATATTATGTCCGGCTGTCTTTTTTAGGAAAACTTTCTCATATTTACCTTTGCCCCTTCTAGGAAATGTAATGTACCGCTAAGTTTGATTGGATCCCGGGTAGTTGGAGCCGTGGAGTTGGTATGTACACCGGGTATTACACAACACACATACGAATCTTTTAAACGCATTTAAAATTTGGCGTCTGTTCGGTTTTGCTTTTAACAACGCGTTTGACACTATCTCTGGGGGACATCAAACAAGTTCAAACTTGCTTATTTACGCATTTAATGCTCGTTCTCAACGCATATATTTATTATTTTAAATGCATCAAAGAAATTAACTAGATGTGTTGTGAATGCATTGTTTTTAAAACCGATGCGTTGGAAACGGGCCTTCAACGCATCATGCATGCATTTCAGACCCATTCGTACATTAAGTTATCTCTGAGCTGTACTGTATGTAAGTTTGAACAGCTATGTTTCTCCTGCGAAGATAAGAAGTCATGGCGAGAACCACTTTGGTGAAGATCCTCAGGGCCAAATGAATTGAATTCCCAGATCTTGTCTTCTGAAAAGGAATTAACATTGGAATATGAAAATATCCATCATTCAGATCTATCGACACTGCCCGCATGCCTTTTCTCAGCCCTGTCATCACCGCTGCCAGTCTCCATCTGAAATTTTGGTGAAAGAATGAATTTGTTCAGCGGTTTGAGGTTCAGAATCAGAAACCTCTGGTGTGTTTCAGAACGAGGAAAATTATCGAATAGACGCCCATGGAGGACTGATTGCGAACTAAATGAATTGCATTCTTTCATTGAAGATCTTTGATTTCTGAGCAAATAACATCTAGACAATCAGATTCCCTTGGAATGGGAGTCCACACGGGAATCAACGTTAATGGAACTAACGATTGACGGATGAGCCAGTCTGGTTCGTAGCCATTTCTTAGCCAATGACAGACTAAACAATCTTGCACAACCTGTTCCCACTGGTTTGAGAACAGCCGAAGTCTTATTAGAGGACTTATATGATGACGAATGGCCAGGTCCCTGAGAACTGGATGCCTGATGGGCATCATGGCCAGGCGGATGGAATTGTCGCTGTCTCTGTTGCTCCTGATGGTGCTGCTTATAGTACTGCTGCGGCCGAGTCCTTTTCGTCGACTTCCACGACTTGCTCTGCAACCATGGACGCAACCGTGGAGAGATTGTCTTGCCGAGCGGCCAAACAAGCCCGGACCAATGAAGGGTGCAGAAAAAGCAACCCTCATCTCTGGTCCTGGTTCTACATAATCGAGAACCATTCTCTTCCGCTCCGCCAATGATCTTGTGATCATCCTGGCCAGGCAATCTTGGGATAAGCGGATGGTGTCACGGATAACTCCGGGAGCAGCCTCTGCCAGTTCCCCACCTTCCGCCACGCAGGTCAGAATCCCCTGCAAGATGGTACAGCCATGGGAGAGAGCAGCCATAGATGCTCTCGCCGCATCCTCAATAAGCGTTAGCTCATTGAAGGCATCTTTATTAGTCAGAGAAACGACCCTTTGATTTCCCAGCTAATGGCCTATTCAGTGCTTCACGTTCTCCGACTGAAAGCTGAAGAACACGGCACACTGATGATAGGCCTGCTCTGGAAAGCGGCCCCTACGCCTTATCCACTTAGGGGCATTGGGTAACGTGTACTCCAGCTGAACCAAACGGTACGCCATGACTTCCAACATGTCAGAAGTCTGAGTGTTCATGGATAGAGTTGGCATGGCCGAAGAGCCACTCGGCAGAGCGCTAGCCGCACCCTCTGACATCTGCTCCATCGCCGGATCACGCTGAGACCCTTGGTCAGATGTCAACCCGAGATGGTCGGACATCCATCCAAGAACCTGCACCCATTCAGCTTCGGTGCAGAATGATGATTCGTCCATTAAAGGACTAACATTTTCATCATCCTTCTTACCCTTGGATGAGAAGGCCACCGACGACCCATGCTGAGAGCTACGAACCAAACTTCTAATTCGAAGCGGGTCCATGGCTCGACCACTTGCGGCTACAGTATCTAGCGAATCACCAGATACAGAATCACCGCAATCCATCAGCTACAGCACAGAAGCCGGGACTGTGGCCGCTAACATGGCAGGACATGGGACTCCGAGAGGAGCCGCCATACTCGCATCAGCGATGCCGACAGGAGCCGTAAAAGACGGCTCTGATGGCACTCCGGATGGAAGATGCCCGACGGAACATCGACATCCCCACCCGGCTGACAGATCCAAACAAAACCCGGGGGTGAGTCGCGGAAAAATGCTGGATGTCCGCCACCTGTGAAAGCTCTGGCATGCCAGAGTCTTCCATCAGGAGAATATCCTCTTCCACCGCCGTCGGCTCTTGAGCCAATGCGAGAGAAAGGTCAGGTGCATGTTCCTCCGCAGAACTGGCTGGACCACCGATAGGTTGTCCTGCATCAGGCTGCATCGACAGAACCGTGGACTGAAATGACTCGAACATCACCTTGAATTGGGCCACCCAAACACCTACTGCCGAGTCCATCCGCTCATTCAGACGCTCCTCCAGACCTTTAACTGACGCCTGGACATCCATCTTGGCCGCCTTGCCCTTTGTGATTCTCTCCACACGCGCACGCAGATCGTTTTCAAGCTCCGCCACTAAGTCCGACGACCACTTTACACATACATCGCAAGGACTTCCAACCTTGTGATACAGTGGTGCCCCGCAAACTTCCGCTTCATGAAGCGATTGCAGCGGGAGCATAATGTATCTGGCGGGGCCTTGCCTTGAATAAGAATTAAAACGCTGCACATGATAACATGATGACGAACAACACGCACAATTTAGTTGATTGCAATTTTAAAATTACTTAAAACTTTCTCTTAGATTAATGATAATCAAGTTCCAGGCTTTATAAACATGACTTGGTAATTAACTAATGTTAAAATAGCCAAGAAATTAAGACCGATCGCAACAAACACCCTCGACAATGAAGCGAGAGCTAATGATCGGCTTAAAACTGAGTACATAGACATGCCAAGCCAAAACAAAATGTTAATCACGGGTGCTGCCATCTTGGCTACGGGCGCATCCATCTTGGAAGGAACTGAGTCGCAATAGAAATTAAACAAGTACCCGGATAAGATTAAAAAGTTAACGGGTACCGGAGTGACCCTAACAATGGCTACCAGAAGGAAATTTCAAACAGTCATTATGGCACGAATGTATAAATTCTAGATTGATACAATCTGCACCTGCGATGATCTTCCTTTTCCTTCCATAGTTCCACGAAAGAAAACTTGAATGGATCACTCAATTTGCAAAAGTTGGCTGATATTTGAGAGCTCAAAAACGTGACCGCTTTCAAAAGCAAAATAGACGAATCTGACTGTTGTTGGGAATTGACTCGGTACCTGGAGGCTGTAGCAATTTCCGGACACCGTATGGGCAGGACCATGGAGAGTGCAGAGTTTCAATTGTCTATTTTGAGCTAGACTAGATAATAGACATTATTATAATAGTACATCTGGTAAGTATTATTCTACGTAGAATCAATATTCACCTATTAAAGCCTGAACACCTTTCTTTGACGCCATGATCTATATTGTACGGTATACCTAACCGATGTAGCAAATATAAAATGAAGTGAGTTCTCCTTTAACCCTTTAACACTCATACTAACCAAAAACAGCTTCTACAGTGGTCTTGAGAAATGTCCATTTCTAGACCAAGAGAAGACTATTTTTGAAAATTTACCACTGGAATAACTGGCTAATAGTCTTCTCTTCGTCTGCAAATTGAAATTTCATGTGTTAAAGGGTTAAGCCCTATTCTGTTAAAGCCCTCAAAATGCCACTCATATCAATTAAACATCTAATGTTCAAGACTTTTCAACAGCATTTTTATTTCTGCATGTCTAGAGATTATTTTATAAATTTACGACTGGAATTTACAAAAATAACATTCCGTGGTCCTGCAGTTGGATATGCCTCAAGACCGCTGCACAGGCTCTGTCTGACAGGCTTTACTATCACATGGTTATGGTCAGGAAAATTCATGATGGCTGCCGGAAGATATTTTCAAAAATTTACCATTGGAATGACTGGCTCGGTAACCGAGGCAGTTATTCCAGAGGTAAATTGTCAAACGATCCTCTTCTCTTGGTCTGCAAATGGACATTTGGCAAGACCTCTTCAGAGGCTGTTTTGGTCAGCTTGACCATTAAACGCTTAACTTGACACAAAGCGGGTTAAATGCTTAAATGGGTGACTTACCTCATAAATCTGACATGAAGAATGCAGTAAATGGAACGTAGGACCAACTCCTGTAGCCCAGACAATCACCAGGCAGTCATACTCCTAAAATAAAGAAAACAAGCAAAGTTGTTGACTTATTTTAATGCATGACTCAGGTCTAAAGTTATGTCCCGGAAATAAATCATTCTAGATTGATGACATAGACCTGATTGATGACAATAGACCTTTCCAGCATTAGCATATTTTGGGGAAATACCTTTCAATATTGCATTGCGCACAACACTTCTGGCTGGTAATCATGCCAGCAAACAGCATTACTTTACCATTTCCTAGGCTTAGATACAACGTAATTTAAATGCAGAAGTAAGATCAGATTATTGAAATTTTATCATATACATGTATCACATGAAAGCTAAGCCAATTATCAATACATTGATATTACTTTTTATATTTTTGTAAAATTTAATCCAGTTAATTGTAATTTTAAAATACCGCTTATTGGCCACTTGAGTTAATGAAACTAAGCATAATGGTATATTTTACATATGTAAATAACTGTGAAAATTTACAAAAATATAAAAAAAAATTTAATTAATGCTTAGGCAATTGGATGTGCTATCAAATGATGTACTGCATGACTTCAATAATATTATGATCTTAGTTTATCATAGGATCAATTTTAATTGTGGCGTATTTTAGAGCAATAGTAACTTAATGTACATGTAGGTCGGCTGCCTGTTGTCAGTTTTTTCAGCCAGCAGCTCTGAGCATTGATTTAAGGGAATCCAGATGTAATGACATCAATGTGGGAAAGGTTTATTGTCATACAGGATTCGCACACTTTTTTGTGTTTGAAATTCAATGACTTTTCCCGACAAAAATAAATAAATTCCATGACCTCTAAGAATTAATATCCAGGAGATTAGTGTATATGACATAGCTACTAAATTACGATCTGACTTTCTTCCACAAAATGTTCGAATATTGCACCTTTTAACACCCAATCCAAAGCCTTGTCTTGATAAGCTGTTGGCATACTTTTATTGCATAGAATTAACAAAAGAAATTTATGCCAACATATTGCTTTTATTTTGCATGATTACCATTTTCCATGACATTTCAGATAAACATACATCAAGAGTGGACATAATTTTAATTGTATGGAACAATATTTTAGAAAAACTAATTAATGAAAAATGAAATCCTGACACTGCATCTCGCCTTTAAGAAAGATAGATTTGTAAGTGCAAGTTCAATTCCGTTCAACTATTATGCCCGGACAAGAGAATTTTGGTGAATCTTAAGTTTTTCCAGGGAGTTAACTCAGGAAAATAAGGATTAATTTCTTCAAAATGTAACCATAGCACTGCTTCTTCAAGTAATATATCCAGTGATAAAGGAATTGAGAGCACAGGTTCCAAATTCTTCAAGACCTGGCACGAACAAGACAATTTTGATGAATTTTAAGTATTTCATGAGAGATAATGACCACAGGGGTTGGTCTGTAGTTTTATTAACGACATAAATATACTTATCGTTGAATCACTACTTGTTAAATAAATCTACTTACATTTAGCGCCAGAAAGATTTATAATCTTGTTTTTAATGCCTTCTAATGCAAGAACCACAACTCTCTACTCTAGTCCAGGTTTCTGGATGGAGTAGACTCCCTTAATGTCAATCAAACAGAGACTTCTGGAATCGTAGCTAAACTGTAGAAGTTGGGTTGACATCTTGAAATGATTGTTAGAGATGGACAGACAGACAGACGGACATACACACATTCTATACTGACGCATGGATGTACAGGCATATGGATAGAACATGCACATCTTCAAGTGGTAATGAGAACCCTTACCAAGCTTCAAAAGAATCGCAGCTAACCTGTACGAGGAGTTGTGTTGACAAGAAATCATTGGCAATGCAGTTTATGCATCAGCTTTAGGATATTTAAAGGCTGATAACTCTGTAATGAATAATTTTTTAGCCGCTAAAAAGCACAATTGCACATCTGCACATGATACTGATAAGGTGGACAAAAATATTTAAGTTAATCCATTGAGACCTCTAGGAGTTGCGCTGATAAGAAATGATGTTCAGAGATGGATGGACTGACAGACGGACATACATACATTTTGGACAGACAGATGGATGTACAGGTATACAGATAACATATGCACATCTTCATGTGGTAATGATACTACTTACCAAGTTTCAAGAGTTGCAGCTAAATTGTAGTAGTTGCTTTGACAAGAAATGATTGGCAATGCTGTTTATGTATTAGCTTTAAGATATTTAAAGAGGGATAACTCTGTAATGAACAATTTTTGGGCCGCGAAAAAGGCACATGCACATCTTCAGATGGTAATCACTAGATTTACCACATTTTAAAAGAATTGTAACTGAACTAAACTGTATGACGAGTCGCGTTGACAAGACAGGGACAGATGGACAGACAGATGGCAAGATGGACACACATGCTGATCACTATATCCCGTCTTCCAGACCGGGGGGGGGAATACAAATTCTGATTTTCCAGGCCTGGAATTTTAATTTTTAAATTCCATGAATTTCCATGACCAGTACGAACCCTGGCCATTATAGGCAGCAACAATACCAAGTCAGGTTAAAAATACTCAACAGCTTATTTGTATAGTTACCGTGAAAGTTAGTTTCTGTAAATTCAGGTTTCCAAGTTTTAAATCTTTTCCAACACACATAAAAATACATTATGAATGTGTGTATGTGTCCACACTCATGCCACTATACCAACAGACTTCTTAAAAAATTGGGAAATATGATTACGGTGTATATAAATATACATGTAAAGACCTCCTTTGTACTATATATTCAGATATTGTCTATAGTGATATTGTGAAACTTACTTTCCTTACATGTTACACAATAGTAAGCAGGCTTGTGCGACTATTGCTTTGATTGATCAGGACCAATTATTTCAGAATAATCGTGATTACTTGATTAATCAGCTTGGGTACAAATTACCCAAGCATAACAACAAACGCATATCAATGACGAAAGCTGCAATGATGTTTAGACGAGTCCATCTGCAGGCCAAGCGAACTATTTTTGAAAATGTATCACTGCAATGCCTGGCTCGATTCTTGAGCCAGTCATTCCAGTGAAACATTAAAAAAAAAAAATTTCTTCTTTTATCCTACAAACGGACATAAATTCACTGAGCAAAATGTAAATTTTCGCAACTTACATATGCATCACTTTAAAATTTAACAAGAGCTCCGCAAACGGTGCATAATACCCTGCCATGATGACAAACCAATGAATGACAACTATCAGAAAATATTTATTTGTTCCTCAACCCCATCAGACCTGTCATCCTTATGAAGTGTCAAAGCGATCTGTTAAACGGTCAAGGAGGTATCAATCGGAAACCAATTTTCAAGATGGCAGCCCATGTCTTCTCCACACCTAGTCCAACCACCGTATGAAATTTCAAAGGGATCTGATAAACGGTAACGGAGTTATCATTTGGAAACCAATTTTCAAGATTGCCACCGGTGGCTGGCAGCCATCTTGGAGTTCGTATCATTGTCAATCTCGATAGGTTTCTTCCCCAGAGGTAGTCGAACCACCCTATGAAATTTCATAGTGATCCGATAAACGATAACAGAGTTATCATCTGGAAACCAATTTTCAAGATGGCCACCAGTGGCTGGTGGCCATCTTGGATTTCGGATCATTGTCGATTTCGATAAGTTTCTTCCTCAGACCGAGTCCAACCATTCTATGAAGGTTCAAAGCGACCCGATAAACGGTAACAGAGTTTTCATCCAGAAACCAAGTTTCAAGATGGCTACCGGTGGCTGGCGGCCATCTTGGATTTTGGATCATTGTCAGTTTCGATAGGTTTTTTCCCCACACCTAGTCCAACCACTCTATAAAGTTTCAACGCGATCCAATAAACGGTAACGGAGTTATCATCCAGAAACCAATTTTCAAGATGGCTACCGGTGGCTGGCAGCCATCTTGGATTTCGGATCATTGTCAATTTCGATAGGTTTCTTCCCCAGACCTAGTCCAACCACTCTATGAAATTTCAGTGATCCGCTAAACGGTAACAGAGTTATCATTCGGAAACCAATTTTCAAGATGGCCGCCTGTGGCTGGCAGCCATCTTGGATTTCAGATCATCACCGATTTCGATAGGTTTCTTCTACAGACCTAGTCCAACCACTCTATGAAGTTTCAAAGCAATTCGATAAACGGTAACGCAATTATCATCCAGAAACCAACTTTCAAGATGGCTACCCGTGGCTGGCAGCCATCTTGGATTTCGGATCATTGTCAATTTCGATAGGTTTCCTTCCCAGTCCTAGTCCAACCACCCCATGAAGTTTCAAAACGATCCGATTAACGGTAACAGAATTATCATCCGGAAACCAATTTTCAAGATGGCCACCGGTGGCTGGCGGCTATCTTGGATTTCGGATCATCGTCGATTTTGATAGGTTTCTTCCTCAGGTCTAGACCCACCACCATATGAAGTATTAATGCGATCCGACAAACGGTAACAGAGTTATCATTCGGAAACCAATTTTCAAGATGGCCGCCGGTGGCTGGCGGCCATCTTGGATTTTGGATCATCGTCGATTTCAATAGGTTTCTTCCCAAGTCCTAGTCCAACCACCCTATGAAGTTTCAATGTGATCCGACAAACGGTAACGGAGTTATCATCCGGAAGCCACTCTGCCGCCCGCACGCCCAACCGCCCGCCCGGACGCTGCCATTACATAATACCCCGCCAAATTTTTTGGCAGGGTATAAAAAGTAATTAAAATGTAAGATTTGAAATATTTTATGCAGTAGAAATTATTCACGATTATTCAATTATATAATTTTTAATCATATAAATTCACGATTTAAAAAATAATCATGATTTTCGATAAAATCAGGTAATCGCACAAGTCTAATAGTAAGGAATTACATCATAAGTATGTTCTGCCAATCACACGCCACTATGTAATAGGTTACTGTATAAAATGAGAATGCATAGTTCTACCTATATTTATATAATTATAAAACAGGCTCACATGGCTTGCCATTGGTGGGACCGTGATACCAAAGACTTCATGAGTATCATTTGGACACTCCGCCCTAAGCATCCGCAGTGTGATCTTATACATGATTGCACCGGCTTCACTCTGTAATGTCATAAAATTACAAACCACATTAATGTTAAACTACTCAGATCTGTATAAATTATATATTTCAAAATTTGCATGGGGTTTTGGGCTCAGATCACCTGAGATTTATCTTCCACTCTGGTTCTACGTCACTATTTAATACCAAAATCAATAGGATTTCTCTGACTTGCTTGACTTGCCACTCATGACCTTTAAAGCTAGTTTCATATCAAATTATTAAAATATTTATTTTAAAACATGTTTATACAAGAGGCCAAAGGGCCTGTGGCGCTCACCTGGACCACTAGCATTTGAACCGTTTGCATTTAAATAGATATGATGGATAATTTTCGGAAAATCCAAGATGGCCATCCAAAAAAATTGACCAATCAAAATTCTGAATAGAAGTTCTAGAGGATACTATGATAGGGTCACTCTAGCCAAATTTAGTTGAAATATGTTAAGCAGCTATGGACGAGTAGCATTTTGACCATTTCCATTAGATTTCCATTAAATTTTTATAAAATTTAAGATTTTCACCAAAAAAATTGTCCAATCAAAATTCTGAATGGCTGTTCTAGAGCCTATGTCACTAGTATGCTTTCAGGCAAATTTGGTTGAAATCAGTCAAAATCGTAAGAACCATTTTGACAATTTCCGATAAATTTTTAATAAAATCTAAGATTTTGACCCAAAAAATTGAGGAATCAAAATTACAAATGGAATTTCCAGAGCCAACCCCAACAGGATCCTTTGACCCAAATTTGGTTAAAATCTGTCTATTGGTTAAGGAGGAGTAGCATTTTAAAGCAAAAGTTGAATGACGACGGACAGTCGCCATGGCATAAAGCTCACTTAGTCTTTCAGGCCAGGTGAGCTAATAATGCAATTTTTTACAGCCACATTGCTTTCAATTTCAATGATAAATATAGGATGGACAGACAGACAGACAGAGTGACCACATTCTATCTATTTAAATAGCCTGGGGTATATAGAAAATATGATATTATATATAGAAACTCAACCTCACTTCTATTTATATTACATTTACTGTTGACCATTAACCCTTCAACACTCACATCAGCCCAAAATGGCTTCTGCCGTGGTCTTGAGAAATGTCCATTTGCAGACCAAGAAAAGAATATTTTTGAAAATTTACTACTGGAATGAATGGCTCAATAACCGAGCCAGTCATTCCAGTGGTAAACTTTCAAAAATTGTCTTCTCTTGGTCTGCAAATGGAGATATTCTATGAGAAAATTGAAATTTTCTTGAACAAATTTGCCGGTTAAAGGTTTAATGTGTGAATACTTACTTGTTGTGATGAGTTGAATACTTTAATGAGCGTGTCACAGAAAAACTCATTGATACTATTCACAGCAAAATTGGCTACTTTAATCACCATCTCATTATCTGTATCTGCTTTGAGTATCTCCTTTGGCTGAGAATCATCAATTGTTACACAGGAACCTACTGTAGCCGATCTTTTGTCTTCCCACGGTCGCTCATACACCATAACATGGCAACGTTCAACCTTGTACAAAATATGATATAAACAGCATCTTAGATAGCAGCCTGAAGAAAAATATGTCATATATACACGTTGTACATGTATGTACATACGCATACTTATCCAAAACGCATTACAATGTATTGTAATTTTCATTAATCGTCTCACCCACAAATTCCTGAAAAAGGATATTCTTTATGATATAAAACTTATTTTGTTAAATATTTTGAAAATGAGATATGGTGAATTCATCGGGGAAAGGGATAAGCTACAATATCAGATCATCTATTATTATTCGTTTGGATAACCAACTAAACTGACACTCATATCAGCCAAAAATGGCTTCTGCAGTGGTCTTGCGAAATGCCGTTTGCAAACTAAGAGTAGAGTATTTTTGAAAATTTACCACTCGAATGACTGGCTCGATAACCGAGCCAGTCAAGTGGGAAATCTTCAAAAACAGTCTTCCCTTGGTCTGTAATTGGACATTTCTGCAAGACCACTGCAGAAGCCATTTTTGGCTGAAAAAAATTGTAAGGACTACATTGACAAAAGACAAAATCAGACTTTGTCATTGAGCATGAGACATCTAATCCGGCGATTAACATTAAAAACTAGTTTTCCCTTAGCCTGCAAATTAACATTTCTCACGTCGACATGGCCATCATAATCAACTACGTGACGTGTATGACAATGTCATAATCAGGACATCATGAATGACTCGATATAGTCCATCTTTAATGCTTAATAGTCTGACATTTATTAAACATTCTGTTGAATATTTTGAAACTAATTTGACTTGGCGCTGTTGCTGTAATAGCATATGGCAGCAACAACATCGAGTCAAATTAGTTTCAAAATATTTAACAGCTTACCTGTATAGTTTTCTGGAAATTGATAGTCGGGGAGTTCAGAGATCGATCGATCACAACACGGACGAGGCATGGGTGGAGCTTAGATAGAGATTGGCGGGGCATAAATGTAGGTAATACTGGAAAAGTCTATTGCAAGCTAAACGAAGACGATTTATTTGTATTTACCACTAGAATGATTGGCGTGGAACTACAGTTTCGAGTTATGAACCTTCCAAGTCTTCTCTTGGCCTGCGCAACCAGACATTTCTAGCGGCCACTACAATGGCCGCTTTGACCCTCAAAAGGTTAAACTAAGGGTACTCAAATGAGGGGTGGACTCACGTTATTCAGTCATTGAGATAAAACTAACATAAATTATTGAAAACAGACTCTCACCAGACAAGTGTTACAATCAGCTTCTATAACCTCCAGAGTCAAATCATACCGCATGCCAGCAACAAGCTAGAATACAAAGACAACAAAAACCTGGATACATGGCAGGGACAGATCTGGTTTTTGCAATGTCCTAGCCAGCAGATTAGCCAAATACCATTTTTGTTAGCAAAATCGTAAATATTTTAGCCACATCTATACATGTACTTCAATGTAGCATACGTCAAACATGGTTGCAGTCTGCCAGTCATCATCAGTCACATGTTATACTATAAATTTACCATCCAGATACAATATGGTCTTAATATATGAAATGTGTTGAATATTTTGAAATTAATGACTGAAAGCTGTTGCTGCCTGTGTGTGTGCGTGCGTGCGTGCGTGCATACGTGTGTGTGTGTAAAGGTCAAGAAATTAATTTAATTAACGCAACTCCTAAAAAACCATTGGACAGAATTCAACCAAATCTGGTATGTCAATTACCCTTATGATTGCGGAGTACAAGAGGACATCTACATTTGGATCCGGGGCGGGGGTGAGTTTTGTGGATAAGATTGCTTACATAAGCCCTTATTTGTTATTCCCATGTTTTTGAAGAATAGTGGGGATTATGTTGTTCTGCTCATCTGTCTCTCTGTGCAGAAATTGATGTAAATGCAGCTCCATCGAAACCATTGGTCGGAATTCAACCAAATTTGGTATGTTAGTTACCCACATGATTGTGGAATGCAAGGAGCCATCTAGATGTACAGTTGATTCTGCCACCCTTCACCCCCCCCCCCCAAAGGTCAAAGCATTGAATGTGGAGAAATTGATCGTAACACAACTCCTCAAAACTAATTGGATAGAATTAAACAAAATCTGCTACCTGTAAGTGAGTTATCGGGGTACTCATGAGTGTGTACTACATAGGACAAGAGCATATTTACATTTGGCTCCACTCCTAGGAGGGAGGGGGAGGGGTCAAACCTGTGAAGATGGTGAAATTGCTGGAACATGTCGAAATTTCTCCGACACTGTTGGATGGAATTCAAACAAATTTAGGGGGGGGGGGGAAGATGAACTAAACATTAATCACAGACCGTCACCCAAACATTGATTGCTCAAAATAAACGTGCATGCGTGATAGCTCACCTTTCTGACTTCCAAAAAATTAAATGTCTATCGATTCCTGATCTACACTCAAAGGCATTTTTTCACAAAATTGTAACAATATAGATCCTACATGTATTGGGAATGCACCAATAAATGTAATTGCTTTAGTGTGGAAGCTTTTGGCGGGTAAATGGTCCAAGATGGCCGCTAAACCGTTTATCAGACAGTTTCGAAAATGGCAAATTTGAAATACGCAAAAAAATATATATAAAATCAATTTCGGCCTCAAAATCCATCAAATAAAACAATCCAATATAGCCACCAAAACATGCTAGCTATATTTTGATTGGCCCACGGCGGCCATCTTTTTTTATGGATCACCTTCCATTGAAAAAACTTTAATAGCCCTTAGTCCCTAATCATATATCACAAATTTTGGCCTAATTGCTTCAGCGGTTCTGGGGAAGAAGTCATTTTTGCGAAAACTAGGTCATCCGAGAAAGCCGCTGTCAATCAAGTTCCCTTGAACAAACTTGGTTTATCTCTTACCCTAGATCACATTTCATGAGTTCTGAATCGATCCCTCAAACGGTTTCGGAGAAGGTTTTTAAAGACATTTCTAAAAATCCAAGATGGCCACGCGGCAAATTGGCCAAAAAATGTGCAACTTTAATGGCCCTTAGGCCCTAATCATATCTGCCAAATTTCGGCCCGATCCCTTCAGTGGTTCTGGAGAAGAAGTCATTTTCGCTACAACTAGGTCAACAAAGATGGCCACTGAACCATTTGACCAATCAAGTTCCCTTGAACAAACTTGGTTCAACTCTTGCCCTAGATCATATTTCATGAGATTTGCATCAATTCCCTACGCAGTTTCGGAGAAGAGGATTTTTAGACGTTTCCTAAAATCGGACTAAATCCAAGCTGGCCGCCAGCCAAATTGGCCGATTGGGTTCATTTGAACAAACTTGGATTCCTATGCTCTAAGGATGTTTCCTACCAAATATAATTGAAATCGGCCCAGTGGTTCTTGAGAAGTCATTTAAAGGAAAAGTTGACGGACGGACGATGGACGGTCACCATGGCATAAGCTCACTTGGCCTTTCAATGTAACATGTTGTCTCGCAAAAGCTGTGAAGAGAAAGAGTCTGATCTCCACTCCAGCGCCACCGACTGGGTGTGGGAGAATTCTGGAATGATTAGGACGGGCCTAGCATGAATATTTCTGTTTTATTCTGTTGTTTTTAATGAATCTCGCAAAAGCTTGATAAATCACTTAGTATCAATGGGTAAGTATGGACTGAAGTAGAAACCCACACACCAAATTTGGTTGAATTCCACACAACGATTTGGGGTGAGATGCATTATAATAAATTTTACCTTTTGACCCCTGCCACACACCCTTGGGCGTGGAGCCTAATCTCAATATTGTCTTGCAAATTGCATTCCTATGGGTAAACTACTTACCAAATTTGGTTGAATTCCACCTAACAGTTAAGGGAGGAGTTAGCATGATGGAGAGGGAAAATCAATTTGATCTTTTGACCTCTGCTACGCCACCTTGAGGGAGGCGCCTAATCTATATCGCGTCTTGCAAAGCGCATGCCAATTAGTAACCCACATACTGAATTTGGTTGAGTTCCACGCAACGCTTTGGGGCAAGATGCATTATAATCAACTTGACCACTTGACCCCTGCCACGCCCCATTGGGGGAGGAGCCTAATCTAAATGGTGTCTTGCAAAGCGCATTTCTATGCGTAACCCACACAGCAAAAATTTGGTCCAATTCCACCCAACGGTTTGGGAGGAGTTAGCGTGACGGATGGGCGGACGGCGACGATTACAATATCCCCGACGTTTTTTCAAATCGTGGGGATAAAGATGTAGTTGTCCACGCATGATGCCACTTTATGCATTTTCAGGTTGCCCGCTGCAGATTAAGGTTGCCCATAATCCCATATATATGTTAAGCTAAATGACAAAGAAAATTAGAATCACTATTGCTTTGTCAAGAATGGCCACAATTATTGAGAAATTGCATTAAGTATACTGGTTACTATTTCTAATAATTAAATAAATAATTGCCTTAAACCGAAGAGTCAGTCAGTAGGTATCAAAAACACAGTATAATACTATTAGTCTTGAGTATTTATCATGGTTTTGGTACGTGTACCATTAACAGCCAAAGATTAGTTGCCCTTTTGAAAATCTGGTTGCCCCGGGCAACTGAGGGCAAATGGACATTTTGATCCCTGAGCAGAGTCCGAAAATTTGGACTAGTCAAAATATACCACTTAAATACTTATGATTCTTAGCCTGTCTTAAAAAGCAAGGATGAGCTGCTGCTGCTGCTGGCTGATACTGAAATGAAAATGTGTCCACCACAAATAAAATATGGAATGATTTGAGAGCCATATGTATGAATAAGATACACAAAAACTGGCTATATGTATCATGGGGTATTCACGGTCGTCGACATATTGCTCGTAACAAACTCTCTTGTAAATCTAAATTCTCCTATAGGGGGATATGGCTATTGATCATTGCCTCGTCATTAGTTAGCGTTATGATAAACTTTAAAAATACAAGTTTATCTAGGCTGATTCTGGTCGATTTAGACAACGTTTGTCTCAGAAACTGAGTTATATCATCGCGAATGCTAAACTCCTGTTAGCGCATCCCAAAATCAAGGCCGACACAGTATAGTTAGCCATGCTACGGCGGCGTATTGCACTTGATTCGTGTAAGCGACAGATTTAGAATGGCATGTCGCAAAGATCGACGCATGCACGAGAGTGTTCTTGAGTACTCTTCTCCAAAGTCAGGAACATACTTTCTCGCAAGATTATTGGTTAATAAATATAACAATATAGAGAACAACCAATGAATCGCAAGGTAACTACCGACGGTAAAGAAAATAAACAATGTTCTACGAGGTAATTTTAAGAATGATGTAGTAGTATCTCTATATATAGCATTCGTAGTACAACTAGTAACACGGTGGACCGATTGATACACGCTGATCACAGTAAAACTTTTTATCATTCACTATTTAAGCCAGAGAAAACAACCCTGTTATTTCATCTTAATAAGCTGTTGAATATGTTGCAAGTTTTTGAGGGGGGGGGGGGGGGGGGCTGTTGCTCACAGCTGCCATAGCCTGCAACAGCTACTAGTTAAGCACTAACACTATTCAGCCTTCTTACATTGTATTGAATGAAATCACAGTATTGGGAGGTATATTATTGATTTTTTGAAAAATAATTTGACTGGGATATGTTGCTGCCTTAAGCAGCAACAGCTTCCAATCAATGGAATTGCCAAATCTTCCTATACGTATTATTTTATGTTTCCTATACTCCCTGACCTTGGCCAGTACATGCATATTCTGAATCTGACATATGTTATACTGACAAATAACAATACTGGCTACTGTAGACCTGAAGACTGATACACTATCCTCAATAACATTCTCAGAAGTCCAATATTAATTATTCAACCATCTGTTCATGTTAGATTTGTGCAATTTGTGTAAACTATTTGTCGCATATTACACGCCTTACGGACTACTAATTTTTTAGACAGACTACTGATTTGCCAAGTCTGGTAGTCCTTCAGCCCCATTAGAACACAAACCAGTTTCAACACAGTGTGTTTGCTATGCAAGCGCTATAAACTGCTATGCATTATTCAATTTGTTTAGCAGTTACTGCTATGCAATCTTTTTCCAACAAAATATTCCCTGTTTGAACTTTGCAATTATAAATCATGTTTTAGTATTTCATTATTATATGGGAGTGTGTTATAGATTAAACCTTTACATTTAACGAAATCATTTGCTTTTCTGGCAGTATCCAAATCATTTCTTACTTCAGTGATAAGCAAATAGTGACTACCGTGGGTCTGTATACAAGCACAAGTAACAACCATCAAACAATTTGTGTGTTATCTTGGAGAGAGCAGCAAAGATTTTATTTAGAATTTATAAGGGATAGCTTGCTAATATTATTTAATTATGACAAGAATTATAATGTTACTGGAATAATTAGAATTTTGGTATTTCCCATCAGGCGATTTAAAACTGCCTCCATTATTTAATGATTTTAACTGAAGGTTCATTTTACACAAAATCATTCACAGAAACAAAATTGCGTGATTAAGTCAAAGATTAGGCATCAAACAGTTGCTCGATTCATTCTGTTGAAGCAACCATGTGTAAATTTCCCTGTACTTTACTTTTTGTCTTCAATGAAGCATTTATATGACCGATACCTCTTAAACACATTATTTAACATAGCAAATTAGTCACCTAAAATGGTGGTGGCTCTACTTAAATAACTTGATATCAATAATAATAAATTGCAGTGAAAATGTTTTTGCTGAGCACTAAGAAACAACAATTAAAATTATAGAAATGTAGCGTGATAATTCTCTTAGAATTTTACTGTTAATTCTGAGTGTCTAAAATGGTGTATGACGATAACAGCCGCCGTCGAAAACAGCCGCCGGTAGATCAATAACAGCCGCCAGATTATATCCCGGCCTATTCCTATAGGCGTTTTGCGTATTGTTCCTACTATTATTACCTGTTATGTATGTCTCACTATATTGTTAATCATTTAATTGTCAAGTATAAAGGTCCATTAGAAGAGGAAAGAAAAGGTTATTTTTTTAAATTTATCATTGGAAATGGCTGGCTTACTTGATCTAGACACTCAGTCCACTGATAAAATCTCATTGAACAAATTTAGATCAATACTGGTTTCTAACTTAACTTCCTATTTCTAACTTATCGTTCCTATTCTTTTCCAGATGACTAAGAGACGGTGGCATTGCTAAAGATCGGACCCTGTTTCAGTAATTTAATTTCTGTAATCCAAATGTTTGAAATCAATAAAATCTGCTTGGTAATTTTGTATACTATCATGATTCGGATTCATTTTTATATGCGGAAATGAGCAAAATATACTGCCGTATGTTTGAATAAAAATAATTTTGAATGTAAGAGTAAATTTAAGACATACAAATATTTGATTAACAGTTAAATAGACATACTATGGAAAATGTGAATCTACAATATTTGAAAAAGATCCATTAAAGAATTGAATCAATTTCGTCAAAAACGGTAGATTTGGAATGTAGGCGATTGTACTGTACGGAATTTAAAATGAGGAAAATAAATTTGAAAAACTTGAAAGAGAATTTGGATCTTACAAGTTTGCGTCTGTTTGTCTTGAAAGACTAATACAGACTGATCAGCAATCTAAGGCCAGTGGACGTCCAGCAAGTTCACGTGCGTTTCTATTTGCCGAAGACGTTTCTGATAGCTGATTGGCTAGAGCAATGTTCATTGTATTTGTCGAGGATATTCATCCCATTGTAATGGTTTCCTGCAATTAAATCGCCTAGCCTATTTGATACAACGCTGTGGGTGCTAACAATTAAATAATCCCCGTTGTTTTTTTTACGCCAAAAATTAAAATTTTGAAACCTTTCGCCCAATGAATGCCAACAACATTTAACGCACACATTGCGGTGGTTCAACATGAATAACCATTGTTGATGGTGGTTGTAAAAGACCCCGTTCATATGTATGATGATGATGAGGTAGTTGGGCTTTTACAAAAATATTAGTGAATAATTAGCCTAATGCATAGCACCACCTACTATATCTAAGGCGAACCACTTGAGGTTTCCTGATGGTGGTTAAAAAACATGTGAAATAGCACCTGGTGGTTCTAAAAATAGATCTGTTTGTCTGAGGAGTATCACTTAAGTTAATGCGAGGTAGCGGTGACTTTCACTAAGAGATATGATGTATGATGATGGTGGTTCTTAACCCATTCAATGATGAATTCCCCTATTTGCCGAAGACGTTTCTGATAGCTGATTGGCTAGAGCAATGTTCATTGTATTTGTCGAGGATATTCATCCCATTGTAATGGTTTCCTGCAATTAAATCGCCTAGCCTATTTGATACAATGCTGTGGGTGCTAACAATTAAATAATCCCCGTTGTTTTTTTTACGCCAAAAATTAAAATTTTGAAACCTTTCGCCCAATGAATGCCAACAACATTTAACGCACACATTGCGGTGGTTCAACATGAATAACCATTGTTGATGGTGGTTGTAAAAGACCCCGTTCATATGTATGATGATGATGAGGTAGTTGGGCTTTTACAAAAATATTAGTGAATAATTAGCCTAATGCATAGCACCACCTACTATATCTAAGGCGAACCACTTGAGGTTTCCTGATGGTGGTTAAAAAACATGTGAAATAGCACCTGGTGGTTCTAAAAATAGATCTGTTTGTCTGAGGAGTATCACTTAAGTTAATGCGAGGTAGCGGTGACTTTCACTAAGAGATATGATGTATGATGATGGTGGTTCTTAACCCATTCAATGATGAATTCCCCATATCCCATTTTCAGTGCTGTCATGCAGAAAAACGGTTGCATAATTAGAAATTAATTTGACTGGAAGCTGTTGCTGCATTAGGCAGAATATATTTTATCCTTACAGAATTTACTTTTTCATGGAGTTGTCGGTGAAAGGGGTAAGTTGACCAATCGCGTGGTGGTTCTTAAAAACGTCCATACAGTTTCCTATTCACGTCACTGTCTGGGAATCCCAAATCTAATTAAATCTAACGTATGATGATGGTGGATCTTAAGTATTGGCGGTTAATTAGCTAACTGTATAGGACACCTACCTAATGGTGGACCACTAAAACACGTTTACGTGAGGCAGCAACATGATTCTAGGACATATGACGAATTCTGGCAGTTCTTAAATTTAGTTGAACACTTGAGTGGTTGTTGGTTCTCAAAAAACATTTCTATGCCACTTTCAATAAGAATTAGCATACGCAATGCAAAGGTTCCTACTATTAATATAGTTTGTTGAAAATCCACCCTCTCTCTCTCTCTCTCTCTCAACAATAATAAACACTCATACATAGCATATTGTTATCATAATCATATATATATAGGCCTCTGCTTATAAGATGAACAGACACCGCATCACATATTGTAAAATATTTATAATAATTCATGTGCCGGTGCTTAAGTGTGCGTGTGTGCGTGCGTGAGCTTGAAATTGTATATACACGTGAGAAAACGTAACTGTAATATATGTTTCAGTTTGGTACTTCCGATACGCCGGATCAGTAGGTCTACGTGGTTTCGACTTCTGCATGCCAATTCATTATACTAACATTCGTAACCCGCATCTCATATCACTTACGCAAATTCACAGCAAAGTGGATGCTGAAGTAGCTGATGCCGTTGTAGATGATGATGCAGTCTAGTTGAACATCACCTAAGAGATTGATGACACGGCTCCATTTTTAGATTGCTGGATATCTCATAATTATTATCTTCATGCGCGTGATTCATGGCGAGTTCTCTTATTTGTTCTGGTCCGACCGTAATAGTTTGCGCGGCGATGACCGCTTAATTATTTTAATAAACAGCCAACGGAACTCCAAATAACTACTCTAAATAAGTACTATTTTTTTGCTGGAGGACTGCGTACAAAACATGTTTATCATTCCTTCTGCAGATGAAAGTACTCAAGCACACGCCCACTCGCGACGTCTCTTATATGTTCACTGTAGCACTCTATCAAACTGATCACAAATGGCTTCTTGCGGTGATCGTGAGAAATGTACATTTGCATTAGCTACTCTCCGGAGAACTCGTTTTGACAGTTTACCACTGGAATGACTTGTTGGATAACCGATCCTATAATTCCAGTAGTAAATTGCAAAAGAAAAACCACAATGGTCTCTTGGACGGCAAGAGAGCACCCATATTATAGGTCACATATTTTAACAAGGCCAATCATAGATTGTAGACCCTTGCCATCCCGAACGCACGTAGGCCAGAATACAATACACTCATCCTCTGACGGAGCGAGGGTAATTAATACCACTTGCTAATGGGCCTTTTCAGGTTGTCTATCCATAATATTACGTCATATAACATCAAAATTAATTAAGTGATGCGTAGGACAATGTCAGAGTAATGACGTCATGACTGACTCGATTTAGTCCATCTTAAATGCTTAATAATCCGACAGGTTGTACGAATTGTATGTTTTTGTTATTTAATAAAAATGCTGTTGAAAATTTTGAAAGTAATTTGACTGGGCGCTGTTGCTGTCATAGGCAGCAACAGGACCCAGTCAATTTAGTGCCAAAATATTCCACGGCTTACCTGTATAGTCTTCTTGAAATTTATCGTCTAAAAGTTCAGAAATCCATCGATCCCAACACGTGAGTGGTATGGGTGGAGTTTAGCTAGAGATACCTAATCACCCAAATTTGATCTGTTACGCTCTGTTGATGCAGTAGTGCAATTTTCTCATCACTGGCTGCTCTTAATTTCGTCTGTTCCTCTCTCTGTTAAGGAGTTTGGCCTGGAGAAAAAGGATGGATGGAAAAATTGTTGGACTGACCAAAAATATAAGCTGCTTTTCCTAGCCCATAGCTAATACTTCCCATAGTTTTTTGCAAGAAATATTCCTTCTTTTGTGGTATTGTCCGCCTATATTTTTGTCATGAGTGGCTTGTATATAACTTCATTTTTTCATGAAACAGTTGAGTTTATTCTCAGAATTATAATAACCTCCGGCCACGCTATTTACCATTGATGCCTTGCATCAATATGTGTACTTGTATGATTATTGATGAGGACAGTGCCTCGTATGCTTCTTGAACCCGCAGCTCGTCTGATCTGTCCAAAGCATCTGTAGCGGAATATGCGGATGACCAAACATCGTCACACAATTGATTTGTCACAATGACGATTTTCAGGGCCAACATATGTGAGAGACCAGACGACATCGTCAGACAGAAAATATATGTTGCACATATTACTAATTATCAATACTGCATGCTAATATACTAGTTGAAGAAGAAAAGCACTTTCGGATGAATTGCCAATAAAGTTTGATTGATTGAAATAAAATACAATCTAACGTATAGCACACAAATACATAACAATCAACATATGTAACGGCACCCGAATGCATGGTACTGCGCATGGCTATCAATAGACGGTTCCAGTTTATCCATCATGACATCATAATCAACTACGTGATGTGTAGGATGATGTCATGAATGATGTAGATAAGTCGTCACGAATGCGTAATTGATGACGGACTAAGCGTTGTTGTGCGAATTATATGTCTTTAATAGGCCTATTCAATAAAGATTCTCTTGAATATTTTGGAACCAATTTGACTGGGCACTGTTGTTGCCATAGGTTTCAAGATATTCAACAGCTTACCCGTATATTTATATATGCAAATTACATAATTAATTCTGTCATAAATGTTTAATAGTCCGTCAACTGGCGCCAAATTGTAGTCACCGAATTGTACGTCTTTATTACAGCAACAGTGCCCAGTCAACTTAGTTTCAAAATAGTAAACAGCTTACCTGCAGTTTTCAGGAAATTGAGATTCGGGGAGGGCATGGATCAATCGATCCCAATACTGGCAAAGTGTGGGTGGAGCTTAAGCTGCTTAACTAGAGATGGGCGGGCCAAAACAAAAAACTGTATTCATCCATTCCTAAAACTTTGTAATTTACAAACCTATATGTCTATGGATTACATATCCATGGTAGTAGGCCCTACCAGGGTGGTACGCGGGCATCGGATTAACCACCGCCTGAAAAAAAGAAACAAATATTATTGACGGTAATAAATTATCAAATAATATAATTCTCACAGTAAAAACATAATTATAATCTTAGATGATAAAATAACTAGACACGAGATACAACACGCAACAGCGCCTGTTATCGGTATACCGGCGGCTGTTTTGGGTCTATTGGCGGCTGTTTTCGACCGCGGCTGTTATCGACTCTCTAAAATAACCCAATTGAAAACTACCTCCCCTTGAAAATACCTTCCACTACCCTAAATGTCTTTCATATATGGATTTTGAAAAAGGAACAATTAGTATTATCCACAATTCACAAGTGAATCAATAAGGATGTTAAGTCCGATATACAGACCTGAGTGCGTGCTTTGATTATTCGAATCAACTGAAGGGTTTGTCCATTTTTTGTTTTTGACAGTTCTGATGTTGCAAAGCCAGCAAGCCTCTGAACGTTAGCGTCTGTAATGTCAGCATCCTGAAATCCGCCCATCATCTGTGCTTCAATCAATTGGCACAGAACCAACAATAACACAGCGAACACGAATATATGTAAACGTAACATGCTGACTACAAGAATAAACAATAATAAACTGCGTAGTTGTTATTTTCTAATGTGTTTCCGTGAATTTCCTGAAGTGCCGTCAGGGGCAGATAATCGTCGTCATCATCATTATCATCAATCATCATCAACATCATCATTTTACGAGGCATAAGCCATTGGCTTGTTATTGCCTTAGTGTTTTTTTATTATAGTATGGCTAGCTCTGTTCAATTCAAAAGATTGTTCTTTGAAATAGATCTATGTAGTTTGTTCTTGAATGATTTGGCCATTGTCGCTTAATTAAGTCTCCTTGAAACCGTCAGTATATCAGTGATATTAGATTTAAAACTTTAACTCTGTTTTGGGGAATGCGGTGATGCAGATGTGTGTTCCCCGCGTTAGCTTCGGTGTGCCGCCTACACTCATGGTCACACCCTACTGTGCATTTGTTTGCATGTTCACTTGTGGAGGCCGTGGTTGGTCTAATTGCTGTTAGGAGATAAGATAAGATTGGTTTGTAGAACGCAGGCTAAAGAGCCTCTATGTTCCGTTTTATGCTAGGCTGCTATAGAGTTGGGCTGCTTTGATAGTTAAATTTTATTTCTTGGTTTGCCCAGTATGTGTCCAATGTGTTATTGAATATCTCTAAATTTTCCTATGTTACAATGTGGTCAGATTGTGAATTCCATGCAGGCATCGATTATTCTACTGGTAATGTAATGTTTTCTGAAATCATGTGAAAAGCGATGTTTCTCTATAGTTTATATGCTATGTTATATTATCTTGCTATTGAATTGCTTAATGTGAAATGATGCTTTGTTAGATGTGTGTCGTAATACATGTGTATGATTTTATATAATTCAATCATATCTCCCGGGTGTCGTCTATATTTTAGAGTTGGGAGATTTAGTATTTTAGCCTGTCAGAATAGCTCAGTCCCCTCAATGATGGAAGCTGTCTGGTTGCCCTCCTTTGAACATTGTAGATAGTATAAATATCTTTTTCTTTGTATGGGCACCATACACTGTTCTTCGCCTTCTTCCAAAATAATGGGAAGGCCTCTTATGAGAGGGTAAATTACTCATCAATGTATATGTACATACAGTGGCAGGTGGCTGTTTCTGTTAGCGTATTCAATGCGAGGCTCACATTGTGAGGGTGTACTAATGCTTTGTAGCAGGGTGAAATTGTCATTATCTAAGTATGTGTAGGTTGTACGAATTATTCCCATTATCCTGTTGGCCTTATTTATCTGTTCCCGTATATGTTTTCGAAAGTTAAGTTGTCTGTCTATAAATATGCCTAGATCTTTTTCAAACTCAACAGATTCAAGTGGTATTTATTGGGAGACCGTCCTCTCTATGTGATATAGGATTTGTTTTAAACATTTTGTTTGCTTTTTATTTCCAGAACTCTACATTTGTTTGGATGGAATTTTAGTAGCCATGTAGAAGTCCAGTTGCTCATGGAGTCAAGAGCCTTCTGTATTATTTTACTGTCTGTTTTGTCTTGAATTTCTTTATAAATCTTTGTGTCATCTGCAAATAAGTAGATTTCAGAACTGACATTATCCAGTAGGTCATTTATATAAATACCAAGCAGGATAGGGCCTATCACACTACCTTGTAGTACCCAACTGGATATATTTTGCCAGGCAGAAAATTTGTTATTAATCCGGACTCTCTGTTTACGATTTTTTTAAGAATTCCCTTATCCATCAGTACATTGTATCACTAAATCCATATGCCTTCAATTTGAGCAGGAGTCATTCATGTGGGACCCTATCGAATGCCTTCACTAGGTCCATAAATACTATACTTTTATTTCACTATTGTTGTCCAATATTTTTGTCCAATGGTCGAAAACATTTAATAATTGCAGTGTTGTTGACCTGGAAATAAACCCAAATTGTTTACTAGTGAGTAGAACATTTGACGTTATGTGCTTTACTATCTTATCCCAAATGAGCTTTTCCATGAGTTTGTAAACTACACTTGTAACGCTTATTGCTATGTAGTTGCCTGGGTCCTTTTTATCCCCCTTTTTAAAAATCTGTGTAACATTTGCAAGTTTCCAATGGGTAGGTGCACATCCTGAGACAAATGATTTGTTGAATATGATGTTAAGCGGTTTATGTAGTACTTCTCTAAATTCATATATTAGGTGAGGATGTACCTCATCATGCCCAGGTGATTTGGAAATGTTTATTGATTCCATAATTTTATGTGTTTCGCTGAGGCTGAAGGTAGTGTCACTAGACAGAGTTGTGTAATTTCGCCTACTAAGGTGTGAAAGCGTATTAGTGTCTTCATCAAAACAGTAGTATAGACATTTGCTAATACGTTAGCCATGTCAATATAATTTTGTACTCTCAGGACTGTACCTGCATTTGCTTCAACCTCAAGTTCAGGTATTCTGGAGGTGAGCTTTCTTGTACGGTTGACATGATAACTTTTTGGGATTCGTTTTTACACTTCTGGCTATATTTCTTTTTCTTTTTCTCGTTTAGCATTTCTTGTGAGTGTCTTAAGTTGTTTTGCAGGTGTGTATATTTAAGCATGTCTTTGTCTGTTCTGGTTTTCATATAGTTCATCCAACCTCCATTTTTAGCCTTTATTAATTTAAGAATTTCTGATGTGATAACTACTTTCTTTCCCTTGTTGCCCACACGTGCCTTGTATCTGGGGATATGTGCTGTTTCTGCTAACTTTACATGTTGTTTTCATTTTCTGTGTTCATCGCTATCCGAGTCACCTCCTCTACGCAAGTGTCTCTTCATGCAACCACAAAGTGCGGACGTGGAAGCAGAGATTATCAACCGGTAATTGGAATCACTACCGAGTATGTTCTTGTCTGTGCAGACTACTCCAAGATCAGTCCACTGTATTGACAGAATTGCAGTATGACTTTGTGATGGTCTGATAAACATATGGCCTGTTCAATGTGTTTATCGCTTTCTGGGTCTCCTTCTCTACGCTAGTGTCTCTTTATTCAAAAACTGTACATAATTGATTCTTGAGAGCAACACACTCCGGAAAGATGAATATCCAATCTACCTTGGAATAAAATTTAGGAGGAGACAGAATAAGGCCATCCTATGTCTCAGGAAAATAACACAATTAGTGAGAAGTACCTTATACGCAGTGGCTGCAAATCCCAACATACAGAAAGTTGACACAATTCAGAACGCAAATGAAATGACCATATTGAATTAATGGAAGAGGAATCTGTGGAGTCAAAACCTTTAAAATGACTCAATACAAAGGCCTGTATGCAGTCTGAATAATACAAATATCTAAACAAACATTTCATGCATTAATAAAAATCCAAGATCTTGGCCTAAATATCAAATGCGAGTGAACAAGACTACACAAATTGAGTTGGCCATCTGACTAGGCAAACATCATCCTAAAGGCAAATGCACATCTACCGCAGCAAGAAAGGATGCATGGGCAACACCGATAGATCATCAGAGCGGGCCATCGAGATGGAGTAGGAAATAATCCGACAGTATATACGGATTTTAAACTGCTCAAAGGTTCTCTACAGAACTAAAAATAAGCTCTTGAATAGATCAATTTTGAGTGACGATTTGAAGGAATGTTTTTGCTACGATTTCTAATGTTTGATGGAAGATTGTTCCAAAGATTAGGTCCCGCTTGCAAAAAGGCATAATATCAAGCAGGAAAATTTAAAAGTGGCATGACAGTAATTTTGCTCAGTCCAAGCTGTTATTTGCACAATTAATGATGGTAAATAAGATGGTGCCTGATTGTGTAGACAATTGAATAATGGAAGTGCAGCCTTGTAACAAACGCACTCCTTGACTGGCAATCAATTAAGCTACCGGAGGACAGGTTTCATGTACTTTTTTATAATTTCGCATGTCTGATTAATCTATATCATCCTAACCGACTGCAAAGCAATGATTTATGTCCTTGAGAGAGGCAGTAGACAACTAGGAAGGTGTGTCGAATACTAAATACACTCACCAGTGGCTGCAGTATACTCTAACATGAATTCCTTCCTGTCCATTGTGGCAGCTGCCAAAGGTGTGTGCCAAGCTGAACGATTCCTGGACAAAATCCTACCGGACAAAATCCCACCAGACATAATCCCACAGGACAAAATCCTACTGGACATAATACCACCCAGATAAAATCCCTCCAAGACATAATCCCACCGGACATAATCCCACCTGGACAAAATCTCACTAGACAAAATCCAACCTGGACAAAATCCCACCAGACAATCCTACCCGGACAAATTCCCACTGGACAAAATCCCACTTGGACAAAATCTCACCCATACATACTGGCAACAGCAAATTGCAAAAATCGCTACCATTGATACATTATCATTGAGACAGGTCAGATCACACGGATAACCATTCCATTTTAAAGTCGATATCGTTCGAATCACTTCAAGAAAGGTAGTAGTAGTAGTAGTAGTAGTAGTAGTAGTAGTAGTAGTAGTAGTAGTAGTAGTAGCCTTTGATCTCCACCACCTTTTGTGTCGGTTTCCCTTTGAAGCAACCCTATCTATGTCATTCAAACTGGATGTTAGATGTAGAGGGGTGTCATAAGCCCCTCCGTTCATTAAATCATGTGACTCCTGTCATCCAATGAGGTGAGCTTACGGGTAATTAGCGTAATGTTGAGTGACAACTTGGGTTAATGCATAGCGCAAGGATGGTTGACAGGGTACATGACTGGACTCATTTTTTCCTGGGAACTCATTCAATCACGAAGCCCCGACCTCTCGTTAAATCATGTGCCTTCTGGCATCCAATGAGGTGAGCTTACGGGTAATTAGCGTAATGACGCATGACAAGTGTTAATCGATCAGTAATTATTATTATTATTCTTTATGGGTTGTAATGTGCCCGTCGTGCTTGGTAGCAATGTGCACGTACACGTCATGAAACGTAATGACGAATTTGTGGTAGACATATGACGAGGCCTCGGTGAGGATTGCGTTTCAGCGACACGCATCCAGATGTGATGGAGTTATCACCCTTGAATGACATAGAATTCAAGGAAAATTTGGTTTCCGTTCAATACCTTTAGCTAGTCTGCATGAATTTATTTCAGATTTGGCATATTCATTCCTTGTCGTTAGTCCTCGTTGGGGATTGCATTGCAGAGACATGCGTCTGGGCACAACAGAGTTGTCCCCCTTAAATAATGACCAAATTTGTCAGAAAAACTCAACATATAACTGGACCAACCCACCAACTTGGTGCAAACTTACTTAATTTTTACATCGCATGCTCTATCTAAGACTTCTTTTAAGTCTGCTGGAAAATTCTCATTTCCATACACTGATCATTATCTGACATGGATTTCACTTTTGAATTAGGTATGTACAAGATTATATATTTATTCATTATTAATCCAAGTATTTTTGTTTCAGGATTAATAGGTTAAGAATCCCATTAAATATTCTAAATGTGACTTGACTATAATTGATTTATGCCTGCACTTATTGCATATTTTCTGTGTTTCTTTAATAGTTAGCTTATATAATAATGCATAGCTTTACCATAAACAGCTCTGCTTTACATGCATGCATTACTGCTTCATATATTGCATAATTTTGCTATTTCATAAATGCTGACACAAACTACTTGTCTGCTTTATATGCATGTGCTATTAGTTTAGTAGATATTAGCATTGTGTTCTACAATGGATTGTGATTGCACTCCCTCATCTCATTATGTATGTAGTGTTGTAGCCACCATAGATTCACATGCATATACACACACGCAATTTTGTAAAGGCAGGAATCTCAAAAATTTGTTTTACTAACAACACCCATCGGGGGACATGTGATCAGCACTGATCTTCTTGTTACCTATATGAATTAAACCTCAATTAAAGGTCACTATCAGTACTAAATATCTGTACGTCAAGCTAACTTGGTACTTTACTTTGCCAGGTCAAACTGAGGTGAAACCATCGTGCAGATGCCTAACATTCCCTAGCGACTCGTGGAGAATTCTGAAAGAGAACTTGCACGAAATTCTCGGAGCTATAACAACCTCTACGCTCGTGTAAGCGTTTATGCACGAAAAACAACGGTACCAATCAATTTTAACGTGTCTCGGTCGGGCCACGCACGGCCACGTTTTAGGTAATCTGTAACAGCAACAGCTCCCAATTAAATTAGTTTCAAAATATTCAACACAATCTTTACTAAATTGTAAATTCACCAAACACATACAATTCACACAATTTAGTGAGAAACTTTGCCACTTTTGCGAGTCTTTTCATTTTGATTAGGACTTCAGCTAACATGGGACATATTTGATTATGATGTCAGATACAGGAGTATCAGATCTGATGGATCCCTCTATTGTTCAACAGGGATCAAAACGCAAGGTGCATGGCCCTGGCAATATGCGCACATAGGCACACAATATGGCCCTGACAATATGCGCATGCACAATATGCGCCTCTATCAACAGACATGGCACAAACAACAAGAACAGTTTAATATGACATGATTTTATTTATGTTTTCAATATGCATTTGAAAAAATAAAGAAAACTTTACTGTACACGAGGGCCCAAGTAAGGCCTACATCATCGCTCACCTGGTATAACTCTGCTATACAAGAGAACAGCACTCACCTGACAAATAGAAGGGACAATAGGCATAATTGCTCACCTGACATTGTCAGTTGATGGGATGGACAAACAGAATGATTAGATAACTAAGCTTTCTTAACCCTTTCAAGGACAAATTCCTGATAAAAGTAAATTCTTTACAATTTATAACAAATTTGGTTGAATAAGTTGAAATTAATATGACTGAAAACCATCCAATCATATTAATTTCAAAATATTCAACAGCCTTCTGGTTTGTTTGTCCCAAGAATTCATCGGTGAAGTCGATAAAATAAAGTTAGTTCTTGTAAACCCATAAATAGCTTGTAAGTTCCATAGAATGTGGTTATTTGATGGTTTATGTGTACTTGAATAGCAAGCTGCCAAAGGTTAACCCTTACCACTCTGGTGTCAATATTCTATCTTTTACTGTGTCAGCAGCAAAGAAACTGGTGTTAATTTTTCAACAAATTTGGCGGACGATGTTGCTGTCGTAGACAGCAACATCGTCCGCCAAATTTGTTGAAAAATTAACACCAGTTCATCTTTTAATTTAACTTGAAAAATAAAAATTTTGACATCAGAGTGGTAAGGGTTAATAGACACTATATTAGTTATAACCATTAGATGTCATATTTTCTTATCCTATCTACACTGACTAGGCAATCTAAAAGTGATAATGTCATAATTAGGTTGAACATTTATCCTAGCATTGAAGTGCAAAATCTAGTAAATATAAATCTTCCTTATCAAATGTTCATTTGTATGCTAAGAGAATGCTTTTTTTGAAAATTGAGCGCAGGAATAATTGGCATGGTTATAGAACCAGTTATTCCAGGAGCCAATCTTCAAAAATCGTCTTCTCTTGGCCTACAAAAGGGCCTTTCGCAAAACCAATGTAAAGGCCATTTTAGCCGACATGAAGGAAAGGTTTAAAGAAGTTATTTAAAGAATGATGAGAGGATGGCACGATGATGGGAGAAAACAATGGACATGTGTTGTGACATACCCCAAACTGACTCTTTGTGCCAGATGAGCTAATAATACAGCAGAAAATGATTTCATTCAGAAGCATTCGTGTTACGTGTACTGTATGTATGTAGTTAGTAAAACCTGCCTAAAGCTACCACCTTATAGTTTATACAAACAATTAGTAAATATAGACAGGTGCTCTTGTAAGACAAATGACCTGTTTTAGGATATGGCTGGTGTAGTCAAATGGTGGCAGTTCACCTGTCTTAAACTATTCGTAGCGAAGCCAGCCAAAACCAGCCTCTGCAGTGGTATTTAGGAATGTCCATTTGCAAGTCAAGAGGACTATTTTTGAAAATTTCCAACTGGAATGACTGGTTTGATAACTGAGCCAGTCATTCAAGTGGGAAATTAAAAAAAAATAGTCTTCTCTTGCAAGTGGACATTTTTCAAGAGGACTGCAGAACCCTTTGTTAGTCGCTTTGAGTGTTAAATGCTTAACCCTTTACTGGTTAGAAAATTGAAATATTTGTTTATTGAATGTCCATTTGCAGGCCAACAGGCCATTTTTGGAAATTTATCACTGGAATGACTGGCTCAGTTATCGAGCCAGGCGTTCCAGTAATAAATTTTCAAAAATGTCTTTTCTTGGCCTGCAAATGGACATTCCTCAAGACAACTGCAGAGGCCGGTTTTGGCTGGCTTGACGATTATAGGGTTAACAAGTACTTGTCCATGGACATACATATTGTACACACTCACACTTTGTCACTGTGAGCCAGAATGTGTAACAATAACGGTAGTGAAGCGCATTCATTCAAGTAATTTCACATAGACAATACTATGATATAAGATTGAGATTCTTTTAGTACATATAAAATAAATTAAAGAAACTAATTATTATTTAACCCTTTAACCCTCAAATTTGTTCAAGAAAATTTCTATTTTTTTCACATCCTATGACCACTGAAGACTAATAAGATTATTTTTTTTAATTCAACTCTAGAATGACTGGTTCGGGTACCGATCCAGTAATTCCAATGAAATTTTTTTTTTAATATTCTTTTGGTCTACAGATGTACATTTATCAGGATCACTGCAAAAGCTGTTCCTGGCTAGCTTAAGTGGTAAATGGTAACATTTTTTTGCCACACAACAAACCAAACATGATAAGTTCTTTACTTATGCACCAAAGAAATTATATTTTGCGGTAGTTTGGATATAATACAAAAACCGGGACAATTGATAGAACCAGTGTTGATTAAAGCCATTGTGCGCTAAGTCTTCAATATTACACTAGTTCTACAACTGAATAATACTTAACTCACAACTCTATGGTATAATCACTAAAAGTAATGGCTTAATCTCAATGTTAGTACATAAACATTAACCACAGTTGAACTTACTTGTCATTAGACCCAGGTTAGCCTGCTTATATGGGCAACTAATGCCTGAATCTGATCTGTCACTCAAGTATATGATGTCATAGTGAATTATGTCACATGTAGGCTGATGTCACAATCATAAGTGAGAGAGAATATTCTGTCATGAAGCTGGAATAGTGTACAAATTGGATGTCTTTGATGGATTTAATATTTCTGTTCAATCTTTTGAACCTAATTTGACTACCATAGGCATTGCTGCTGCCATAGCACCCAGGCAAATTAGTTTCAAAATATTCAACAGCTTACCTGTATAGTTACATTGAAATTGGGATTCTGAGAATTCCTGGTTCACAGTATCTAAATGGATCTCAACATGTGCAAAGCGTGGGTGGAGATTAGCTAAAAATGGGTGGGGCATAGCTAGAATTGAATCTCTCTATTACACCTTTAAGACTAGTCATACATAGACAAGTCTGGGACTCAAACAAATTTAACTCTTTGATGGTAAAGCAAGCCAGAAATGATGTATGTAGTGTTCTTGAGGAATGTCAATTTGCAGTCCAAGACCAAACTATTTCCGAAAATGTACCACCAGAATGGCTGGCTCGTAAGCCGAGCCAGTCATTCTAGTAGTAAAGTTCAAAAGTTGTCTTCACTTGGCCTTCAAATGAAAGTTGACTATGCAAAGATCATGACTAAAAACCAAATTTTTAACATTGACGAGTCATTACATAACACATTTCCATGCTGAATATACACCATTAACCATGACATCATCAACTATATATCTCGCCTTTGCATAAACCACACCTATTGTTATGGCAGCAACATAGAAAGCATTTAATATATGCTAAAGAGAACTTGATTAACTTAGGCAGCAATGACTTTCAGATAAATTGTCTTCAAAACAATCAGCAGTAATTTAATTAAATTCAGCATGCAGTAAATCGCTTTTGAAATAGACCATAAGCCATGGTAGACCGACCTCTTTATGCATCCATTTCTATATGGCATTCCTTCACCTAAATTTAATTTACCATTGATCTCCCCATAACCCAACACCTCTCTTCACAAAGTGTTGGGGGGGGGGGAGGTGAGAATAAGAGAAAGCAAGATTTGAGCTGATGATCGAAAATCTGGACCATATAAGTATGAAAGAATATTTTCTAATTGATGAAACAAGTACTATTGAACACAAGTATCAGTAAATGCTGCCATGTGCGATGTTCAGTATCATAGTGGAATGTTTTGTGTACATAGTCAGAATGGATTTAACCCTTTAACACTCAAATGTTTCAGAAACTTTACATTTTCTCATAAGAAATGTCCACTTGCAAACCGAGAGAAGAGTATTTTTGAAAATGTAACACTGGTATTACTGGCTCGGATTATCAAGCCAGTTATTCCACCGGTAAATTTTCAAAAGTACTCGTCACTTGGTCTGTAATCAGACATTTCCCAAGATCACGGCCGAAGCCGTTTTCGGATGTTTTGAGTGTTAGAAGGTTAACGGACCACCGCATGAATCACAAATCCTGGACATCAAAGCCTGGTGATGTCTTAACACTTTAATGGTCAAGTCAGCCAAAACCAACCTCTGCAGTTGTCTTGAGGAATGTCCATTTGTAAGTCAAGAGAAGACTTATTTTTGAAAATATACCACTGGAATGCCTGGCTCGATAGCCGAGCCAATCATTCCAGTGGTAAATTTGCAAAAATATCCTTCTCTTGACCCACAAATTGGCATTCAATAAGGAAACATTTGAATTTCTTCACCAAATTTGACCAGTGAAAGGTTAATACAGATCAGTTGATAAGTAAAATATAGTTATGGGCCGAAATATGATGGTTAACGCTTTGATTGTCAAACCACCCAGAAATAGCTTCTACAGTGGACATGACAGATGCCAATTTGCAGGTAAAGAGATGACTATATCTAGAAATGTGCCACTGCAATAGCTGGCTCATTAAACAGGCCAGTCATTATAGCGGGGAAATTTTCATAAAAACATTCACTTTACCTGCAAATTGACATTTCTTATGACATTTGCAGAAGCAGGTTTTGGCTATTAACCCTTTAACATAGAAAATGTTCATTTGCAGACCAAGAGAAGACTGTTTTTGAAAATTTACCACTGGAATTACTGGCTCGGTTATCGAGCAAGTCATTCCAGTAGTAAATTTTCAAAAATAGTCTTCTCTTGGTCTGTAAATGGACATTTATCTATACCACTGCACACAGGTTTTGGCTTATATGAGGGTTAAAGGGTAAAATAACGATCACCTTTCAGCCTCAAACATTCGGTGGTCTCTTGATCAGATTTGACTTAGTGTGCGCTTTTCTTTGAAAGAGGTATGTGTATGAAATTATATTCAAAGCACCATATAAACTATGCCAATAATATTGTAATGTATGAACTTTGTGAACTGCAAAATATCTTTAACTATCAATTGACAATCGATGTGCAGAAACAAGCCTACAAATTTCTCTGAATGAGCATGTTTTAGCAAAGCATTTCCCTTGTAGCACCATTTTCGCGATATATTTATGACAAGACATGCATGCCTATGATACATGTCATTGGCTCATGTGTAATTACGCCAAACTTAGAAAATATTTTATCTTCGCGAATCAATGTGACATGAGAAATGCATTCCTCATGACTACTACAGTAACTGTCCGACTGCTGGCAAGCCACCAGAGTATAATTTAAATGAGCAAAAACTCTTGACTTAGTGAATATTTTGAAAAAAAATTGAGTATAAGTTGCTGGTGGCTTAGCACCAAAAACTTTCAGTCAAATTGTTTTCAGAATATTTAGCAGGTTAAATGACATAACCGCTGGAATATATTGTCTGAAAAAATCTCAAGGTTAACCATTAAATTATCAGATGGTAAAGAATATTACACTTGTTGATCACTCTATCAATTTCCAAGCCAAGAACTATTATTGAAAATTTTATCACTGGAATGACTGCCTCGATAACTGACCATTAAAGGGTTAATCATGTGGGTTAACCCTTTCACTGATGAGTTCCCCTATCTCATTTTCAACGCAACCATACAGGGCAACTGTTGAATATTTTGAAATTAATTTGACTGGATGGTGTTGCTACCACCTTAGATAGCAACTGCTTCCAGTCAAATTCATTTCAAAATATTCAAAAGAATATTATATTTCATTAAAAATTCACTTTTTCAGGGAATTGTCAGTGAAAGGGGTAAACAGCATCTGTGTTCAGCTATACATGTCATAACTGACTGCCTTATAGAGCACAAATCAGTATAAACTGAATTACAATTGATTTGCTGTGGGATATATGACTTTTGCAGCAAAAACAGGCTGGTGCTTTAACCCTTGCTTGACGAAAACGGCCATATCCGGCCTCTGAAGTGGCCTTTAGGAATGTCAATTTGCAGACCAAGAGAATCCTATTTTTGACAATTTACCGCAAGAATGACTGGCTCGGTTAACGAGCCAGTCATTCTTGTGGTGAATTAAAAAAAATATTATTCTCTTGGCCTGCAAATGGACATTCAAATAGGAAAGATTTTGATTTTCCAGACCAAATTTCGTCATCAAAGGGTTAAAGCAGAACACAAACAAGAATTTAAATAAAATTTGACAAGAACAACAATTTTATCATATTTTGTGACCCAAAAATGTTTTCCGTTTCAATTTTGGTTGAAGTCATCGATTTTCACACCACATAAAATTCATGGTATCACATCATTGTGCGAATTGTCAACTATGTGGGTTCAGATCACACCACACGTTTTCAGATTAGAATAAATTAAATGAAGTTAAGTGACAAACCTACTCAAGTCCCCATTTATCAGAGACTAGTGTTTCGCTGACATCTCATTATACTGGCATGGATGGCGAGGAGCTTCATGTAAATTATATTAACCGTTTAATGGTCAAATTTAATCAAGAAAATTAAAATATTTACTTATTGGATATTTATTAGCATTACAAGAGAAGACTATTTTTGAAAATTTAACACTGGAATGACTGGCTCGGTTACCGAGCCAGTCATTCCAGTGGCAAATTTTCAAAAATTATTTTCTCTTGTCCTGCAAATGGACATTTTCACAAGACCACTACAGAGGGCAGTGTTGGTCAGCTTGACCATTAAAATCAATCAAGCGATGACATCATACCACAACAACCATTTAATTGAAAAAAATTACTCTCCATAGTGAAATTTACTACTTAGGAATTCGAAAATATACAAATTTAATTAAACTATACAAGACAGTTAGATCCATCTCTGTGTTCCCCTTTAAGACAGGTGGGATTTCAACCATGTATCTTAAAGAACCAACATCTTACTGTTCCAAAAGACATGTGGTTACACACTCTCCCGACAATATAGCAAAAACATACCAAAAAAAGATACATATAATTAAATAGCAGTAATATCAATGAATTTGTTGCAGGGATAGAAATCACAGTTTTAAATTTGAATAAGTGCTAAAATGCAGGGTATATTATTATTACTTTATTATTATTATAAAACTGTACAGATATAAATACACGCGGGAGCCATACAAGGCCTGATCGTTGTCAGTTCAATGCACTGCGTACCCATTTTGTGAAATAAGAGAATAAGATTAACGCATTTGAAAGAAAAACAACTGCTCTATGCGCTGAATCATATTAAAAAAAACTTAACAGACAATAACATGATTTTAGGAATATATATAATACATATAATACTGGAAGCAAATAGGTTCGTGGTATACCAAAATAGGCACTGATAGCAGCATCATTATAAACCTATCTAACAATTACACGGTTAGGCTACAAAAGGTACGACGTCTAATCTTTTTTACCATAACATTTACAATATCAACAATGAACCTTTCCAGTTTTAGCCATGCCCCGCCAATCTCTAGCTAAGCTCTGCCCACACCTCACTCGTCTTGGCATTAATCAATCCCTGAACTCCCTGACTATCCTAAAACTATACAGTTAACTGTTGAATATTTTGAAACAAATTTGACTATGGCAGCAACAGCGTCCAGTCAAATTAGTTTCAAAATATTCAACAGCATGTTATTAAATAGCAAAGACATACAATTCATAGACCGTCATGAATTATGCATTCATGATGAACTTATCTACAACATTCATGTCATACTACACATCAATGTAGTGGATTATGAAATCATATGATGGATGGATAAACTGGAAAGGTCCATTGCATTCATCTGTACAATTTAAAACCAAGTCCAGTACACCTCAGAAAGAACGTAACCTGTTTCCAAACAGGACAATTTTGATGTAAGAAATGTTCTGTGCAATATTTTGAACCTAATTTGTTTGGAAGACATTGGTGCCTTTGGCAGCAATGGCTTACAATCAATTACATCCAAGATATTCAACAATACGTTCTATTTTGTTTTGGAAACATGTTAAGTTATTTCTGAACTGTACTGTACCAGTAATGGAGGGGATCTGATATGTCACTCGAGTAACTGACATCATAATCAAATACGTCACTTATTAGCTAACATCACAATCAAAATGACGAATAGCTCAGCCATGAAAATCGAAATGTCTATCGCTAAGTGCACAAATTGTATGTCTGAGGAATTTAGTTTAATGAAAATTCTGTTGGAATATTTTGAAGCTAATTTGACTGGGAGCTGCTGCTGCCATAGACAGCAAGATCCCACAGTCAAATTAGTTTCAAAATATTCAAAGCTTCGCTGTGTAGTTACGTTGAAATTTAGATTCTGTGAATTCAGGTTTTAAAAGTTATAAATCAATTCAAAAACGCGTAAACAGTGGCTGAAGCATTACAGGTATCAAAATGGGTGGGGAATAACTAGAAATGGGTCTGTCTATTGTGCCTAACCAAGAAAACTAGCAGCAACCTGTAAAGCGCAACCAATGATTTATTCACCAATGCAAATCATAGACGGAGTGCAGCACCATAAACAAAAAAAGAAATTGGGTCATTTCGCTATTTTCTATTATGTACGGATAGTTTTATAATTTTAGGAGCACATCAAAAATAATAACAATCAGGTTGCAACTTCTCCAATAATAAAATCCCATGTATACAATCTGTCTTGCAAGGTATTATCAATATTTACATTTTCTCACTATACAAGTATAATATATATATATATATATGTACAGTAGTATATTAGTTATTCAAGCACAATGTGAAATCATAAACACAGTGGTGCATATGACACAAACTCATTTCCGTTACCTTAAGTTAAGCAAATTGCAAATATGAATGGGTACAGTGATGCTCCGGTTGGAAGACCGCATTAGTAATGGTGTGCTGGTCCTCTCCCCATTCAGAGAATCCCGATTCTGCCAAGTATAATTAGTTCTGCATGTGTTTTTTGGGTGTCCATGTTGATACAACCTTCGTAGATTGTATTTTCTGGGCGTAAGCTCTAGAAATACAATGTTTGTGAAGGTCATAGCAATCAGACAATCCATCAAAACACACATTTAGCAAATGTATTACTCCCCAATGAGGTGTATATTTTAAAACATCAGCATAAGCTTAGTTGAGTGAAGGGACACGCAGATAATGGCTTAAATTCTTTAACACTCATATCAGCCAAAAACGGCTTCAGCAGCGGTCTTGAGAAATGTCCATTTGCAGCGCAAGAGACTATTTTTGAAAATTTATCACTGGAATGACTGGCTCGATAACCGATCCAGTTATTGCAGTGGTCTTCTCTTGCTCTGCAAATGGCCATATCCTATGAGAATATTAAATTTTTTAAAAACAAATCAATGGTTAAATATGTGATATATACATGCTACATGTATATCATAATGGTAGGAGATCATTAGAGCATTGCAATACACCAGAGCTCACAAATAAGTTAACATATTTCCAAAATAAAAACAAGAGTGACGCTCATCTGGACCATTAGCATTTGAAACATTTGCCTTTAAAGATAGTACATGTTCTTTACATTAAACCAGGTGGCGTCTGGGAAAATTGACCAATCAAAATTCTGAATGGAAGTTCTGGAGCCTACCATTATAGTTATTCCAAACAAATTTGGTGGAAATCCATGAAGCGGTTAAGGAGGATGCGTTTTGACAATTCCCGGTAAATTTGTCATAAAATCACAAAAAAAAATTGATCAATCAAAATTCTGAATAGAAGATCTAGAAGAGCCTACCAACATAGACCGTATCTACTCAAATTTGGTTGAAATATGTCAAGCAGCCAAGGAAGAGTAGCATTTTGACCATTTCCGGTTGATTTTTCATAAAAATCTAGATTTTCACACAAAAACTTGATCAATCAAAATTCTGAAAAGAAGTTCTAGAGCCTACCACCATAGAATCGATCAAGTCAAATTTGGTTGAAATATGTCAAGCAGCTGAGGAGTAGCATTATTACCATTTCCGATAGATTTTTGATAAAATCTCAGATTTTCACCCAAAAAATTGATCAATCAAAATTCTGAAGACCTTTTAGACCATACCACCATAGAATGCCTCTAGTCAAATTTGGTTGAAATATGTCAAGTAGCTAAGGAGGAGTAGCATTTTGACCATTTTCTGTAGATTTTTCATAAAATCTCAGATTTTCCATAAAATCTCGGATTTTCAGCCAAAAATTGATAAATCAAAATTCTGAAAAGATGGTCTAGAGCCTGCGACCATAGAATGCATCTAGTCAAATTTGATTGAAATATGTCAAGTAGCTAAGGAGGAGTAGCATTTTGACCATTTCCGGTATATTTTTCATAAAATCTTAGATTTTCACCCAAAAAATTGATCAATCAAAATTGTGAAAAAAGGTCTGGCGGGTACCAGCTTAGAATCATTCCAGCCACATTTGGTTGAAATCGGTCAAAACGTTAAGAAGATGCGAGTTGACGGACGGATGGACAGACGATGGCCGGCTGCCATGGCATAAGCTCACTTGGCCTTTCAGGCCAGGTGAGCTAACAAAAAGATGTTAGGTTAGTACAATTTTGAAAAAGGAGTAAGAAATGTTCTATTGAATATTTTGGACTTAATTTGATTGAAAGGCATTGCTGCCTAGCAATGTTTTCCAATCAAATTAGGTCATAACTATTCAACAGTATGTTTTATTTGTTCTAGAAACATGATAACCCTTTAACCCTTATATCAGCCAAAATGGCTTCTGAAGCGTTCTTTATTAATGTCCATTTGCAGACCAAGAGAAGACTATTTTTGAGAATTAACTGGAATGAATGGCTTGATAACTGAGCCAGTCATTCCAGTGATAAATTTTCAAAAATTATCTCTTGGTCCGCAAATGGACGCTTTCTATCAAAAAATTCTAATTTTCATGAAAGAATTTAAGGGTTGAAGCTACATCTGAGCTGCACTGTACCATGCGCATATGTAGAAGATAAATCACATCTTTTGTGCAAATTTTTCGAAAATCATATTTCGCTCATATGGAGGTAAAATCTGACATTGGTGCACCAAATCTGAGCATGTGAAGGTAATACTGAGCATTACATCCTTCATGCATCCTTTATAGATGCATAGAGTAATACTAAAACATGATTTCTTCATTATGTGACGTTGCTGAAACATAATAAATGTATCTTGTAGTCATTGACTAGTAGTAAGATGAGCTAAATGGCACACAGTCCATTGTGTCATTAGATGTATTTTGTACACGGATTGTACTACGGGAATAACTTGGTAACCAAAAATTATGATCTATGGTGAATGGTGTGCGTGCAATAAGCACATATTTTGATTTTCTTGACCAAATTTGACCATAAAAGGATTAGCTGTAAACTGTTGTCTAATTAGTTGATAGCACCATACTGCCAAACAGGACTGCGCTTGTATGTCGAGATATGTACGTGATTGAAAATGAAATCATGGCAGCCGGAATAGGATTATCAGAATTCAGTGCCTGAAAACCAATTATTAGAATTCTGCAAATCCCATGCATTGTTTACTCATATCATATTCAGGCCTCTCCATGAGGATTTTGAAAAAGGGTGGCCAATCACTTGCTCTCCTGAATTCACAGTGAGGTGAGCAGTGTCAGTACTCACTTATATTTATTGTTATTAAGGGGATACTCAGCTAAAAGTTACGTTAGGTGAGCGATGATCAATCATTCGTCTGTCTATATTCCGTCACCTAGCATATAAGAAGAGTTGCGTATTCACTTAAGTACTAGACTTTCTTTTTGGCAGAAAACCTACTTTTCTGCATCATCTGCTTTAATTACCAATCTGTGTGCAAGTATATGAACCACCTCAAAACATACCGCATTGCATATTGCCAGGATAATTCACAAACAGTTAACAATTATATATGGATAAATAAACAGGAAAAATAAAGCTGATACCAACTGGTAAGTTCTACTATTCCACAAAACTATCAAGAAAATGTTGGGATTTTGCGGCAAAAAGCTCAGTCCTACAAAACAAGAGACAGAAATTTGTTCTGGTTATCAATTTGATTTAGGTAGTGTATAATATGTAGTCAGGTCTCAATGGATCAATCATGTCAATATTATTATGGAAGTGATAGTCATATTAAGATTTCACTTGAAATGATCAACGAAGGGGATGGATTTATCACGCAAGTATCTGACGTCACAATCAAATATGTCACTCGCTAACGTCTCCGTCGAAATGGCACAGTTCTGTCACGGAGGTTGGCAATAGAGCATTGCAAGTGTCTGAATTGTATGTCTTTGATAAATTCATAATTAAATAAACATTATGTTGAATATTTTAAAACTAAGTAGAATGGGAGCTTTTGCATTTCTGGTACTATCATGTCAATTTCAAACGAACCATAGAGCAAAGGTGTTGAATATTTTGAAACTACTTTGACTGGAACATGTTGCATGAACATTAACCCTTTAATGACTCAATTTCTTCGAAAAATTAAAATATTTACTTATTGAATATTACTGGCTCGGTTACCGAGCCAGTCATTTCAGCGGTAAAATTTCAAAAATAGTCTTCTCTTGGCCTGCCAATGGACATTACTAAAGACCACTACAGAGGCCGGTTTTGGCCGGTTTCGTTACGAAAGGGTTAAGGCATTAACTTTGTGAAAATATTACTAAACTGTCCTGAAAATGGAGATTTGTTGAGAAAACAATAACACCAATTTTCAGCCTGCTTGACTAGGTTATCTATATGCACCGAATCATATTTATTTTCATGAACATTAATTTACTGCACTGAAAAATACATTAAAGTGAGCGTGTGCGTAAGTGAATGCGTGCATGTGCTTTGTGCCGTGTATGTTCATTTAATGAACTGGAAATCATGCACTTTGGTCAGGTCATTCTTGGGTTGTATATTTTAACCATTTATTGGTCAAGACGGACAAAATTGGCCTTTGCAGTGGTTTGAGGAATGTCCATTTTCAGACCAAGAGGGCTTTTAAAAAAACTTTTACCACTCGAATGACTGGCTCGATAATTGAGCCAGTCATTTCAGTGGTAAATTTTAAAAAATAGTCCTCTCACGCCCTCCAAATGAACATTCTCTAATCAATTTTCTTATTAACCAATATTGGCCATTAAAGAGTTAAATCAAATAGCTGGCGTGGCCAGGAACAATATAATTATAATATGTCACATTTTGCTATAATACCCAATTGTAAAATGTACAAAACCTAAGACTCAATATCTAATCCGCTAGCCTGTCTGTTCTTGGAATATTAATTTGCGATATGGCGGATTGCCTTCTAGTGGTGTGGCACAGAAAGGACATATAGAGCGAAAACCATGACAGCCATGAGGCACTGGAACCTGTGACCAATATCTGTAATAAGACAACAAGAATGATAATTGAATTACATGTAGAGTGACATGGACAGAATGGGCAATGTGCTCTCACATCCGATCATTCTGTGGATATATTATGACATTAACACGTTTAATGCCTCTTGTGTGCACAATGCCTCAAAGCGCTCAATATACCACTTGTATCAGCCTATTAATTAACCATTTAACGGTTAAGATTTGTAAAAAAGAAGAAAGTGTTGCTCATCGAACGCACTCCATTTGCAGGCCAAGAAGACAATTTTTAAAAGTTTTCCAATGGAATTTACAAAAAAGTCTCAGTTGTCCTGTACATGAATGCTGTTTGAACATTTTATGGTCATGAAAATTCTAAATTGTGCATAATCAGTATCCATTTGCAGGACAAGACTATTTTTGAAAATGTATCACTGCAATGACTGACTCGGTAACTGAGCCAGTCATTCCAGTGGTAAATTTTCAAAAAAGTTTTCTCTTAGCCTGCAAATGGTCGCAAGTCAGAAGTTGGTACCCCAAAAATGGTGGACTCGTTACACTTTACATTTTTCTTGGTTTCAAAAGAAAGTAAGGTATCATTACTCTGCTTATTATCTTCCCCTTCAGATAAGACCATTCCCCATGTCATTTGACTTGATACTAAGAGAGTCATGCTGCAAATTGTCTACCTATGTCAGATGTGGACTAGGTGGCAGAGGAGACGGTGGCGGAGTAATTATTTAAATTTAGGTGAACATTGGAGTACAACTCTCCTATTATCAAATTCAAATGGCATGGGAATGGTCTTATCTGACGGTGAATATAATAAGCAGAGTAATGATACTTTACTTTCTTTACTAGGTGCAATACTTCAAAAGATAATCAAATTTCAAACCAACAAGAATGTATAAAAAGGGTAACGAGTGCAGAATCTTTAACTGTATGACCAAGTATCAGTATCGCTCAGACAAATCAGATATGAATTCAGACCGGGAACATGCACAATTTCTCACTGTAAAAGGAACACAAAAAATACCTTCTGTGGCATTGGCATATACCAAGGGAAAAGTGTACATTAGATTACATTCCTACTATTGTCTCCATCGCGTACAGGGAAATTATTCGGAATGTGAGAACACCAATATGTTAAACCTTTTAGTCTAGTTTCATTCTCCGACCATACTGGTGATGGTGATAACTCTCATGGCACAAAGACATGAGAAAGAAACACAAACTGAGGCTGTATACAACTCAATGTATGATGATTTATCAGGACAGTGCAGTGACGGTAAGACCAAATGTTGCATCGATGAGTGACTATTTTCTGTTTCATGTTATGTCTGATGTTGTAGGTTGTCTTTCATCTAGAAAATGTTACAAGGCCAGGACACTGGTCAGAAGGAACCAAAGTTGTTCATGGCTATTAGTATAATCTCATCAAATCAAACAGAAAATGTTCTATCTATAAACAGATGAGAGAGGAAGATGATGTGTTATTCCAGTTGGCTGCATTCTTTATGTTGGGATAGATTTAATTGAGGACGATGACACCTTTGTGCTCAGGATTCATGATCATGAAGATATCAGGTGCTCTATTTGCTACTCTGTGAAGCACTTTGTACAGGAAAAGGGTTTCAGATTATTGAGACATTTCTTTTTGCATATCATCATTTAGATATGAGTGAGTTACGTAATTTGTATTTTGCATTATAGTTCTCGACTTTTGATGAATAATATTAACGCCTAGCATTCCAACATTAAATTTTTTTTATTTTTAAAACATTATATTCAAAGACAAACTAATGCACATTTTGGAAACAATTATGGTGTGTTAGACGACAACACTTTCCACCAAAATTGTTTCCAAAATGTACGTGCCAGTATGTTCGCTAGGATCTCAGTAAAAAAAGAGAATTTTAACATGAGAGTAGTAAGAGTTAAGATTATATATACATGTTATTACGGACATTTCCTTATTTTGTAGATATAATGGACAAGAGGCCCAAGGGGCCTGTATCGCTCACCTGGACAATAGGCATTTCAACTAGAATGCTCTTTATCAACAAGATGGCCAGCAAACCGTTATCTGACAGTTTCGAAAATTGCAAATTTGAGATCAGACTACCCAAAAACACATAAAACCAATTTCGGCCTCAAAATCCATCAAACAAAAAAATCCAATATGGCCACCAAACATGCTATATTTTGATTGGCCCAAGGCGGCCATGTTTTTTGACGGATTAACTTCTCTTGAACAAAGTTTAATGGCCCTTAGGCCCTAATCATATCTGCCAAATTTCGGCCCGATCCCTTCAGCGCTTCTGGAGAATAAGTCGTCAACCAAGACGGCCGCCGAACCATTTGACCAATCAAGTTCCTTTGCCATAAATCATATTTCATGAGGTTTGCATCAATCCCCCAAGCCGTTTCTGAGATTTTTAAAGACGTTTCCTAAAAATCAGCCTAAATCTAAGATGGCCACCGGCCAAATTGGCCGATCGGGTTCATTTGAACAAACTTAGATCTCTATATGCCCTATGAATGCTTCCTCCCAAATATAATTGAAATCGGCCCAGTGGTTCTTGAGAAGAAGTCGTTTAAAGAATTCCCCATTGCTTTACTATGGGCCCATTGCTTTACTATGGGAGCCTATGGCGGGAAAACAAACCAAGATGGCAGCCAAACCGTTTATCCGACTTTCGAAAATTGCAAATTTGAGATCAGAATACCCAAAAACACATAAAACTAATTTCGGCCTCAAAATCCATCAAATAAAAAAATCCAATATGGCCACCAAACATGCTATATTTTGATTGGCCCACGGCGGCCATGTTTTTTGATGGATCAACCTCTCTTGAACAAACTTTAATGGCCCTCTTAGGCCCTGATCATATCTGCCAAATTTTGGCCCGATCCCTTCAGCGCTTCTGGAGAATAAGTCATTTTCGCTACAACTACGTCAACCAGGATGGCTGCCGAACCATTTGACCAATCAAGTTCCCTTGCCATAAATCATATTTCATGAGGTTTGCATCAATCCCCCAAGCCGTTTCGGAGAAGATTTTTAAAGACGTTTCCTAAAATCGGCCTACATCCAAGATGGCCTCCGGCCAAATTGGCCGATCGGGTTCATTTGAACAAACTTAGATCTCTATATGCCCTATGAATGCTTCCTCGCAAATATATTTGAAATCGGCCCAGTGGTTCTTGAGAAGAAGTCGTTTAAAGAATTCCCCATTGCTTTACTATGGGCCCATTACTTTACTATGGGAGCCTATGGCGGGAAAACAAACCAAGATGGCAGTCAAACCGTTTATCCGAGTCTTGAAAGGGGCATATTTGAACTCGCCACACTGATAAGGATATATAAAGCAATTTTCGTCATCAAAATACATCAAATACAAAAAAGCCAATATGACCAAGAAACGCTGAATTTTCAGGCCAGGTGAGCTAAAAATACAATCTTGTGGACATTTTGCAAAAAGCTAGAATCAATTTGGATGGAAAACAAAAATGTTATACATTTTTTATCTCACAAGGGGTCTTATTGAGAAAATGACAAAAACATTAAAGGTTTTCAATGCATTCCCAATGTACTGAAACATGTTCCCATCCACATATCGTCACAACTATAATAGATACACACATTTTGTTTGTGGTTTTTGGGAGGGAATCACGTCTATATTTAGCACAAAAATTATTTACAAATTGACCATTTTGACCATGAAACACTTTTTAGGACCTATTTATGACATGTGACCAAAAGGACATTCCTCAAAATCACTCAAGAGATTGCTTTGGCCATTTTTACCATTAAATGGTTAAGTTGACACAAGATGGGGTAACGTTTGAAATTTCGCCATCCCAATTTCAAGACAGCCAATATCTACATGACCGAGGGGAACTGTTGACTACTTTGAAACTAAGTTGACTGGAGCCTTTGGCTACTAACGATTATTTCCTACATCATAAAGAATTTGTTGTTTCTAGTCCACCAGGATTAACAGTTTAGTTCTCTCAACACCTTAGTCTTGATATGTCAAAAGCATTGTACAATTGTTAAAGTCTTCTGTTGAATATTTTGAAACAAATTCGACTGCAGAATGTTTATGTCATACAATGTCATAGGTAGCAAGAACTTCCAGAAAAATTAATTTCAAAGAATTTATATAATGTACATATTTATATAGTAAATCTTTCCATTAAAAATTATCAATAAAGTCTAGTAGAGATTATTGTGAACAAGCTTAGTAACCCTCAGTTAACCATTTAATAATTTGTTCAAGAAAATTTTGATTTTCTCATACGAAATGTCCATTTACTGACCAACCAGATTATTTTTGAAAATGTATCAGTGGCATGACTGGTATCGATCCAGTAATTCCAGTGGTAAATTTGTTTCAATAATATCTTTGCCTACAAATGGATATTCTTCCGGACCATTGAGGAGGCACGTTTTAGCCGGCTTGAACATAAAAGTGTAAAACAGTTATAACAGCGTATTCATGTTAATAAGAAATTTTACATTGAAGATTATCTGTAAACGTGATACAAACCTTGCAGTTTTATCAGGAGCCATATGACCACAAGGACTGAAGCAGTGGGTCGGTTTATCTGAGTCGACATAAAAACTTAACTCAGCACCGAGTACAAGAGGAACAAATGGCCCAACCTAAAACATAAGAGACATGTATCTTTTAAATTCCCTAGAACCTACATGCACACTTCAAAATAAACTGTGCCATTTCGATGAAATAAAAGTATGCATGAATTAGCCCGATAGCTACAAGCCAACATGAAATATGAGTGTCTCTATTTGTTAGTAAACATACAAGAAAGCGATTACATTATTTTGAAACTAACTTCCAGACAAATCCATTTCAAAAGATTAAATACTTCTGACATTGCAAAGAATGTGTTGAATCGAAAGAGTTAAACCCATCTTGATTAAATAGAAAACAATTAAATTGTAAGATTTAATCAGAATACATTGTCAGTTTCTTATTTGAAAACACATTCATTTGATACATGTAATTCGCAAGACAATTAATCAAAACAAAGAATTTAATTAAAATTACAGAAGCAGATAAAGTCCATTCACAAAAAGATATATTTTGTCGATTGCAATATTTGTACATGTATCACTCCAGTTTTGAAATTATATGCATCGCTAGACTGATAGACTATGGAGGCTAACTATGAGATGGTTAGGACTATTTCTGGGTTGTCCCGCACTATGTGACAATGGGAATTTGTATCAAAAACCTTCATCATCATCATCATCATACACTGATCTAACAGTCGCTATATGTATACACAATATGAAAATTAGTGCAATCTTTAACCCAAGTTACTTATTGAGCCAGGTTTCAAAAATATGTTTGCCTGGGCCTGCAAATGCCCATTCCTCAAGACAAAGGAAGAACAAGGACCAGCCTGAATACTTAAATGATTACGGGTGGACATGAAAATCTAAATTTTGTGCTTAGGGATGTCCAGTTTGTGAGCAAGTCATACAAGTTGTAAATGTTTATAATGGAGGATTCCAGTTTATCCATCAATCATATGATGTCATAATCAACTACATGATGTGTAGGCTGATGTCATACTCAATTATGTTATGAATGACGTAAGCTAAGTTCATCACGAACACATAATTGATGATGGACTAAGTGTTGTTGCACAAATTGTATGTCTTTACTATTTAATAAACATGCCGTTGAATATTTTGAAACAAAGTTGACTGGGCGCTGTTGCTGCCTATGTCCAGTTAAATTAGTTTCAAAATATTCAACCACTTACCGGGATAGTTTTCTGGACATTGATAGGGAGTTCAGGGATAAATCAACCCCAAGACGGGCGAAGTGTGGGTGGTGTTTAGCTAGAGATGGGTGGGGCATAGCTAAAAACTGGATTCCTCCATTGGTCTTCTCTTGACCTGTAAATGAAGATTTGCTAAGACCACTGGTACACTCCTAAATTTATGCATTTTTGACTGGCTTGACCATTACAGAGTTAAAGTACGAACCGTGAAGCAGAGTGGACATGTCCGGTCACTATTGTCCTTTTGTTGTCCCCACTCGTGCTGTCCATGTACATGGCCACACTTCAGATAGACATATGGCTGTTTGTCCATGGCTGGTGGTGTGCTATGATGCCGGCCAGGTAGCACTAACGTATTAAGTCCAACAGGGCACTGTGGTCGACCGGCATTGATTACTTGAATCTGATGCTCAAACTCATGCTCACTCTACAAATTAAAAAAGACAGACACATAAATTCTAATTTAGATTATTTTCATCAAAGACTCCTAAAATAAAAATCATTTATTGTGTTTCCAGAATGGCATTATGCCACAAAAATCATAAACTTCCAAATGTTTAGTTATGATTCTCGACTAATACTACATTCACGCCTGTGACATAAATGGTTACCAATTCCGACAAACCATCCTACTTCACATTACCATATATATAGTTCATATGCACTTGTTTTCACAAACATCTATTAACACAATGGAGGTATCCATTTCTAGCTTTGCCTCACCCATTTCCATCTACGCTCTGCCACTTTTTACGTATTCGTGAATCGATTTAAAACTTCAAAGCTTGAATTACAAGAATCTAAATTTCAAGGTAACTATACACTATACAGGTATGCTGTTGAATATTTTGAAACTAATGACTTGTGGCTGGTTCCTAGTCAAATTAGTTTCAAAATATTCAACAGTCTTCATTAAATAGGAAATTCATCAGACATCTAATTCGTACACTTTTGAGACACACATTTCAATTTTGATGACGAAGTTACATCATTTTGTTTTGATTGCAACATCAACTAAAATGTGAAAAATTTGACAATGACATCATCTACTTGAGTGACAGATTAGATCCCTCTATTCAATTGGCACCCTCCCACCACCCCCATCACCAATATCTTACAGCATACTTTGCAAAGGCAAGGGTAAGAAATCAACACTTACTGGTGATGCAATAAGTCCAAGCGCAGATCTCCATAACAATGTTGCACCACATAAATCAATCAATGTTCCATCATGTAGAATGTTATCTTCCTCCTCAATCTGAAAGGATGATAGTTGTATACATTGCATGTCATACATGGAGGCGCATAAATGAGTTCCCAGGTCTTGTCTCATGAGAAATTGATCATAAGAGGTATAGAAATTAAATGGATACCACAATGCAGCTCAGATCAGAAATAATTGAACATGTTTAATAATTTAAATTTAAGAATTATCTAACTCACCAGATTGCTCATATGAGGTGCTGATCGCGACTCTCGGAGAGCATATATACTACCACCCACTGACACCTCACGCCATAAGCTGGGCCGCGATAAATCTGAGAAGCCGCCTTTTGGATGCATAATGAACACACCATTTGTTGTTAAGCCGTCGATTTCTTCTTTAACATGAAACTTTACAGCCTTCTCCTGAAAGTACCATGCATAAGATTAGTATTTGAAGAGTTTAATTTTCACAAATAAGGCAATTGATGGAGCATCCATTTATCTGAGTCTTTACATATATGTATGTCATCGTTTGCGGTTAGGTTTTTAGTTTACAGATCTCTCTAGATATATGGCTTAGTTTTCAGGATTGGTGCCTCTTACTGCTAAGTGACTGCAACGAAACTTGAACACACACACACACTTACGTGTATGAGAAACGCAGAGACATGCCAGTGCTTTCATACAGGTAAGCCGTTAAAGGTCATGCAACATCTACAATGGCCTTGTGAATGCACATTTGCAGAGGCTATTTTTTTTTTAATTTACTACTGAAATACCTGGCTCAATAACAGAGTCAGTCATTCCAGTGCAGCTAAATTTAAGAGATAGTTCTCTCTTGTTTTGCAGATAGACATGCGCTGAGCATAAGTCTTGGTTCTCATGATCACTCTTGACTACCAGACAGTTATGGGTCACAGACGCATAGTAGTTTGTGATCTATACACCAAAAATTGGACACAAGATAGACTATTTTTGAAAATTCATCCGTGGAATGACAGGCTTGATTATCGAGCCAGTCATTCCAGCAGTAAATTTTCAAAAATAGATTTTTCTTGCTCTGCAAATTGGTATTTCTCAGGAGCACTGCAGAAGCTGTCTTTGTTAAACTACATGACAAAATCAAAGAATTCCCCTGCAAATACCCCTATTTGTCTTAGAACATGCGCAGAAGGACGACACATAGGACCCATTTCACTTACCCCGAGGAAGATATTCCTGCCCGAATCAAAGCCAGCTGCATAGATTCTCGATGTGTATGGTGGGTTCCTGTCGACGACAATCCGACAAGCAAACCTGGATATTGTGCTTTGAGCCACCTGCATATTCTCTTCCCGCTGATGGCCGGGTATTGTATCCATGACTACATAGTCGATCGGCAGTTCTGATGATCGGCCAATCTGGTAACGATGTATAAAATACCATTCTATTCATGTACATGTACTAAGTATTATCTTACAATTATCCTATTCATACTATTACACAGGTCACACAGCAAATCCAAGAAAAATGTAGGCCTTCATTACAAAGGAAGTGGACCTGACAACGACACTGAGGCAAATTGTATCGAAATTGAGATTAGCTATATATGTTATCAAATTTAGTTGTCACACTTGTTATAGATGGGCCCAGAGCCTTCATCTGTAGTGAGCCTGTCTTTTGGTCTGACTAATTGCAATCCCATGGTATTAATGGGCTTGTGGTCATGTACATGTAGGTTTGGATGTCATGTTGAATGAAAAAGGCATCTCAACACCAGTGTAGATGAAAACCTCAAAGCCAATTCCAACTCAACTGTGGTAGAGAAATCATTGAACATACATGTATTATCTCTGCCAGCAATGCCTCTGTCATTAACACTGAGACTAACCTATTCAAATGTAATTGAAATCTACAAACACAAACCAGTCATTAACCGAGATGATAGCTACTGTATGTCAATGGTCTATGTAGTGCTGAAGAAGTGACCGAGATTGTCTCGAAAGCTACATTGTACATTCCAACAAATTCTACATCCCGGAGAGGTACATACAGCAAATTTTCCATATAACTACATGTACATATACAAGTATGTCATTTTTCTTGGGATGTCAGCTAACATGTAGCGTATTTGGCTATGACTGTCAGATACGTTGTGAGTGACAGATTAGATCCCTCATTAAGACTGCTAAAGATAAATACCACCCAGAAATGGGGTTGCAATGCAACCATGACGCTTGACTCTACGACTTTGCAATGAACTATGAAGATGGACTTCAAACATAAAATAAATATAGAAGGCTTATCAATACCTTTATCAACATTAGGCCCAAGCACCTGGACCATTAGCATTTGAACCATTTGCATTTAAATACTGGTAGACATGATGGAAAGTTTTTTGGAAAAACCCAAGATGGCCACCAAAGAAATTAACCAATCAAAACTCTCATTTGTTATGTTGAATCCCACCACCATACGATCATTTCAACCAAGTTTCTTTGAAATCGGGATACTAATTAAGGAGTAGCATTTTAAAAGGTTCTGGAACATTTTCAAAAAATTCAAAGGCCACTAAAAATTGACCAACCAAAATTCTGAAAATAATCTTTAGAGCCTACATGTACCACTATAGAATTCTTTCAGCCAAATTTGGATAAAATCCATCAAGCGGTTATGGAGATGCATTTTGACAATTTCCGGTAAATTTGTCATAAAATTAATTTTCACCCAAAAAATCGACCCATTAAAATATTAAATAGATGTTCCGGAGCCTACCATGATAAGGTCTGTTCAGCCAATCTGTCAAGCGGTTAATGATGAGTAGCGTTTTGATAATTTCTACTTAATTTTTCATAAAGTCTAAGATTTTCACTTCAAAAAATTTATCAATCAAAATTCTATATACAAGCCCCAAAGGGCCATTCCACCCAAAGTAAGATGAAATCCGCCCAGCAGTTTATGAGGAATACTGTTTTGACAATTTCCAGTAAATTATTTATAAAATCTAAGATTTTCACAACAAAAGATTGACCAATCACAATTCTGTACACAATTCCTGAACCCTAGCCCCCTAGGGTCATTCCAGCCAGAGTAAATTGAAATCTGCCAAGCGGTTAATGAGTCTGAATAGTGTTTTGACAATTTCCTGTAGATTTTTCATAAAATCTAAGGATTTCACCAAAAACATTGGGCAATCAAACTTCTGTATACAAGTTCCAAAGTCGAGCCCCACTAGTGTCCTTCCCGCCAAAGTAAATTAAAATCTGAAGTTAAAGAGGAGCAGCGTTTTGACAATTTCCGGTAGATTTTTTATAAACTCAAAGATTTTCACACAAAAAAAATTGACCAATTAAAATGCTCGATAAAAGTTCTGAAGTCAAAAATTTTAGCGTCCTTCCAGCCAAATTTGGTTGAAATCCGCCAAGCGGTTAATGAAGAGTAGCGTTTTGACAATTTTCAGTTCATTTTTCATAAAAACTACGATTCACCCCCCCCCCAATTTACCAAACAAAATTCTGTATGTAATACTAGTTCTGAGGCTTACCACAATAGGGTCCTTCGACCCAAATTAGGTTGAACTTCGCCAAGCAGTTAATGAGCAGCGTTTTTAAACAAAAATTGACGGATGGACGCCAGATGACACGTGTCACTCAGTGACCGTGACCTTTGCCCCAACATCATTGTGCAATGCCGTTTCTTTATAAGGAGGCCTGTGTCTAAGTTTGGGTCCAGTATGATTAATCAAACGTGATATAAGAGAAAAATTGAGCTAAACGGAAATTGTTAAAGTTGAAAAGACCTAGGTTTTTACCAATGTCACAATGACTTTGACCTTTAGACCACAAGGTCATTGTGTGAGGCTGTGTCATTATAAGTATTGTGTCCAAGGTTGGGTCTAGTATGACTAACCAAATATATAAAAAGAATAAACGAAATCACAGATTTCTTTTTTCACTCTTTTTTCACGAGAGAGTTGATACTTACCTCCCTAATACTCTTTGATATTGCTAAATATCGGCTTTCACTTAATAAAACACTCAGATTTAAAAAGAAAGGTGCCCCTTATGGGCAGGTAGTCAGAAGTCAGTCAGGCGGATGCCAGCCCCACCACCACGCATGCGCCGACTAGTACTTCCTCTGACTAATTTATTGGCTGACACACATGCAACATAATAAGAGCCTGAAGAACGAGCCTCAGTGGGGCGGAGAGGCCGGGTCCGTATTAGGGAGGTAAGTATCAACTCTCTCGTGAAAAAAGAAATCCGTGATTTCGTTTATTGCACTTCAAGAGTATACTTACCTCCCTAATACTCTTTGATATTGCCAGAATTCGTAAGTGAATTCGGCGGGAGGGAGGCAAGGTCAAAAGACCAGTTCTTCCCTATACGCTTTTCTGCGATTAAGGCACTTAAACTTCTGAAATTGTGTGGAAACACAATCAGGAACAGATAGGAAAACATCGGCTAACACAAACCGATGGCTGAGAGATGACCAAAAGTCATAAGCGCTCCTCCCCACCCACCCTCCCACCTCCTCTTGGGAGGAAGACTGAATGACCTCAATGTCCCATACGCTCTCTACGTACAAGTGCCATGTACTATAGGACATTAAACGAAAAGGCTACATTTTCGTATACTCTCAATGAACCACATAAAACACGTACATATACCATCACCATATTAATAACGAAGGGTCACGTGACATTACAAAAAACCATGGACAACACACACAACACTGACCTTGTGGAAGATTGGCGCTGTCGTCATCTCCCCATTGGTGAAGACTGATGCAGCCCATAAAGTAGATGTTTCCATTGATTAAATGTGAAATATATAAAAAAAATGAGGATACCTCATCAAAATATGTACACCTAGATTAGCTTTTCAAAATCGATAAGGCGAGAGGATTCGAGGTGTCACGGAGATAATGGTCGGTAAAACTTGACTCACAGTGCCACTGAGTTACTGACATAATGTCATCCACAGGTACCCCATTAAATAGGGCAGTGGAAGCCACTACACCTCGGACACTGTGAGCCTTGGCCATGTCAACTTGTTTACCTGTGGCGGATTTAAGGCAAAATTGAATACACTCTACAATCCACCTGGAAATGGTGTCCTTTGACGCCCTGCCATGGGGCTCAATATATGACAACCACAACCGTCCGCCAATCTTGAGTACGTTGTTTGTACCGGATTAATGCTCGGACTGGACACCATAGTTTTGAATTAGGATCAAACCTAGTCAAAGCTGGTAAAATTATCGGTTGACCCGGATATTTCAGACTGGTTTTTCGCCATGAAATTTATCCTGGGTAGAAGAAGCCTAAGGCCTTCCCCTGTAACTACAAAACGGTCTGTCTCGGCTGACAAGGCATGAATCTCACTCCTACGCCTAGCCGAGGCCGCAGCAATTAAAAATACAGTTTTAAGCATCAACATTTTCATAGAAATGGAACTTAGTTGTTCAAACGGCCTATCAGCTAGCACCTGAAGCACTAGTGATAAACTCCAAGACAGAATCACTGGTGGATTCCTTGGTCTTAGATTGCCCATACCTTTGATTAAAGTATTTAATGTATTTACTTCATCACTTCCCCTATTAGCCAAGCAAGGGATAACTGTCATTAAAGCTGACTTATAACCAGCAATAGAGTTAGGCTTGAGGATATAGGCATCATACAGGTGACAGAGGAAATCGGCTACTACTTGAATAGATGAATCCATTGGATTAATACATCTTTTTGACCACCATTCTGCAAATCTGTTGATTTTATAATTATATGCTCTGGAGGTTGACCCCCTCCTGGCTTTAGCCATGAACATGGCTGCTTGCTCAGAAAGGCCCTCCTTAATTCTAGATTCCTTGACAACATCCACGCAGTCAATTGGAACATTGACGGATTGTTGTGACGGTTCTTGCCCTGGAAGATAATATTGTCCATCAGAGGCAGAGGAACCGGATTGCAGACCAGAAGGTCCAGCAGATCCGTATACCATGATCGGCATGGCCAATTTGGGGTGATCAGAAGCACTTGGCACTCCTCCTGTCTGATTTTCTGAAGGATTTTTGGAATCAGGATTGCTGGAGGGAATGCGTATGCATACATTCCCACCCAGCTGATAGCTAACGCATCTGTTGCGAAAGCGCTTGGATCTGGAATCGGAGAGACGTACATCGTCATCTTCGCATTCTTCATCGTTGCGAATAAATCTATGTTGGGTTTCCCCCAGTGGTCGAACAGACGATCCGCCACACATTGATTTAGTTGCCATTCCGTAGGTAAAACACTCATCCTTCGGCTTAATGAGTCTGCTAACAGATTTAACCTTCCCGGAATATGAACTGCCTTCACGGTAATCCTGTGATCCAGGCACCAACAAAGCAGTTTCCAAGTCCTGGCGGTTTATGTAAGTCACTACTGTTGAGTTGTCTGATCGAATTAGAACACTCTTGCCCTGAACTTTCTGCAAGAAATGTTCCAGGCCCAGGACTACTGCTTGTAGTTCCAGTAGATTGATATGTTCCTTTGACTGTTCCAGATTCCAAAGCCCTGATCTCGTGGATTCTTCCTGGCAAGCTCCCCACCCCTCCATCGATGCATTTGTATACATCGTCAACTGAGGGTGAGGAGGGGTTAACATTACCCCCGTCAGGAGATTCTCTGTCTTCAACCACCATTGAAGGTGATGAACTAGAGGCTCCAACACTGACATGCTCGAGTCCAGTGAACCTGTACTCTGGGTCCATTGTGTCATGAGAAATAACTGGACCGTGCCAGGACATGATGACTGTTGCACACTGACTGTATTACTGAGATGAGTATCTGTACCCTCTCCTGAGTAGGATAAACATATCCTATCTCCAGATCGAAGAATATTCCCAGGTAAACAAACTTCTGGGATGGAGTCAGCTCTGATTTTTGAAAATTTATTATCCAGCCTAAATCTGTGAGAGTTTTCAAAACTATCTCCAGATTTGTTGATAAACTTTCCTGGTTGTGTGCTTTTAACAGCTAGTCGTCCCGCTATGCTTCTCCTGCGGAGGTATGCTGTTATCGCAAGAACCACCCTGGTGAAGACCCGAGGAGCCGCAGAAATTCCGAAGGGTAACACCCTGAATTCCCACTGTCTGCCCTGGAATGCAAATCTCGGGAAGCGACGGAAACTCCTCGCTATTGGAATTTGGAAATAAGCATCCTTCAAATCTATTGAAGCTGTCCACATTCCACTCTCCAACCCTGCCAACACCGATTTCACAGTTTCCATTTTGAAACTGGGTGTGTCTATGAACTTGTTCAATGGCTTGAGGTTGAGAATTGGTCTCCACCCTCCAGTGCTTTTCGTTACCAAGAACACGGTTGAATAGAAGCCCGGGCAATTTTGCGCCGGCTGAATTGTTTCCTTGAGTATGAGGGAATTTATTTCCTCCTCTATACACAACTGCTGATCTGGATCTCTTGGAATTTGAGTCCAGACCGGCACCAGAGACAGTCGTCATGGTGGGCCTGTTATCCAGTCCGGATGATACCCGACTGAAAGCCATCGCAAGACTAAACGGTCCTGAGTCAAACGTTCCCACTCTTGCATGTGGTTGGCCAATCGGCCTCCCACTGGTCCACCTAGGGAGAGAGGTGGACATAAGAAGCGCAAGAGTGGCACTGTCTCCTGGTGCAGATGCACTGGGGTAGCTCTTACTGTGGTAATCACCCTGTCAGGTACGATTACCACGACCAGTTCCTCGCGCACCACGGCCCACACCGCGCGCACCAAGGAGTGCGGGCGGCTGCCTGCACTGGAGGAGCATGCGGCCCCCTCGCTGCTGGCCAAAGCCGACGCTGCGCCGGTGGCTGGCCTCTGACCTGGCCACTACCACCTCGCGCCTGCAGGGGATGATACGCAGGGGGAGCTGCGCAAACGCGCTCTCTACGGAGCACTTCAAATTGCTCACGTAATGCCCTCTGGTTATTGACCATGGTAACCGTCTCCTGGAGATGCTTACATCCCTCACCTCCAAAGAGACCAGGACCTGTCATAGGCATACGCACCAGCCTATTATACAAATCCTGGGACGGGCACAAGTTGTCAAGAGCAAACGTGCACCTCGTCCGGACACTCCTGGTTACAGACCGGGTTAAACAGTCCAAAGCCAAGTTAATTCCATCTTGGATGGCTCTCTGGACAGTCACCGGACTAGGCTGACGTAATGCGGATGCCGTTACTACCCCTTGTAACAACTGTGAGACATGCGAAAGCGCTGAAATAGACACCCTCGAACTCTCTTCCGCATCACGTAACGCGGTGTTAGCCGAACGCAAAACGTTCGAACACAGTGCTCCCGTGTCAGACCGGGAACCTGGCCGCGTATCTTCACCCAGCGCAGCACAGTCATCCGTGCTTGGCTTCGGTACTACACCGTATAGCTGATATTGATCAGCTGTAATACGGCACCGCTTTGCCAATTTGCGGGGGGGCCTTCGCTAAACGTCCATGTGCCTTAATGGACGTCTCCGCCGCAGTGAACATATCAACAATATGATCAGCTAACGGCAAAGATGGCATAACGGTAACAGTCGGCTTTCCTGCCAGCCACGGGCGTTGGTCCTGTTGACTGGCCGACTGATCCACGGCAAGATCTGGCCTGACGCTGCCACTGACAAGCGTCAGACCAGTCTTCCTCCGTGGCCACCTGTGAATGCTCTACAAGACGAGCGCCTTCGTCATCCTCCTGAGCAATCACAGGTGTGTATGTGGCTGGAGGATCTGATACACCTGGCAAGCCAGAGAAAGCATGCAGGCCTGAAATAACAGGCATGCCAAACTGACTGGCTTGACCAGGAGCAGGTGCTGTGGTATTGCGTGGGGAAAATTTCGCCACACCACGGCCCTGGCCAGCACCTGCTACACCATCGGCAAGCCGAGGTATGCGGTAAAACTGGCCATCAGACCCAGCCCGGGCTACCTTCTGCGCCGTGAACGCTACTCCTGCGTGAGTAGTACCGTGGACAATGTCGCCCGTGTTCCCACGAGGGGTGCACGTACGTCAATGTACGGAAAACCCAGCAGATAATCTTCTTCTTCCTGGCCAGACAGATTATACTCCAGGTTAGCAAAGAATGCTAACCCGGACTGGCCAGGAGAGGTACCATAGGAGGAACTGGTACCTGCAGGGTGCGGATAATCCTGGCCTCATAAGCAGGCAGGTTCCAGCGACACCTGACCACGAACAACCGGCGCGGCAAGCCTGCTGCCAGTGTTCTTACCGTGGATTTCACCCTCTATTAGGGCCACCTCTGAATCATGGTCGAAAACTGATAGGTCCCTAAATAGTACCGATTCAGAGGCGGGGATTATCTTCTCCCGAGCAGATGAAGAGGACAACGAAAGATTTGAACCAGGAACCATGCCACGAAGCAACTCTGGGACCAAATCTTTAATTGTCCTCTTCATCTCTCCCATCATCTCAATACGGAAGGCCTCCATATCCATAGCGGACGAGGCCTTCCTCTTACCCTTCTTACCAGAAGCCTCTTTCTTAAGTTTCCTCTCCTCCTCTGGAGCCTTCTCCCTGGTCTGCAATGACAGAAATTCAGACATTAGCTTCCCCCCCCCCACTTTTTACAGATCTCATATTTAAGCAATGGCCCACATGGGCTGCACTGGAAGCATAAATGGGGGAAGAACTTATCCATCCTACCACATGAAGGACAACCAGGCCTCTGAAACAAACCAGAGGACGAAGACAATGAGTATTACAGATATTGAATTAAAACTCAACACGAAATAAACAATGAGGAAGGGGCCATAAAGACCCAAGCTAATAATAATAAATCAGCGTTGGACAAAACTTATAACTGACAGTAAGGCGCAAGGCTGATTATGACATCATAACTTCAAGAATAAGAAGTTAAATCGATCCGAAACAAAACCTCCAGGTGTGAGGACGAATTGTAATCATATCCAGAACATCCTAACTAGACAGGATAGTTTATATAGACTATACAAACATCAGATAAACAGTGATAAATGGCAGTAAGATTTTATAAATATTTTCAAATATAATTGAAAAGCCTCATATCATAACTAGAGTACCTGAGTCTTTAGCATAGACAAACCATCTAATCTGACGAACCGGAAGCTCCACCAACATTATGACCTCTTAACTCTCTGCACCTTAGGGGGAAGGAAGTGGACCAAGAGGGCAAAGTGAGAAGACCTTCATCCGAGGCCACCAACTCACTGGGCATAATTTTTGGTTAGAAAACCTAACAATGTTAGTAGGAAATGGAACCTTGGTGGAGAGAAAAACCAACTCTCTGTCAATGTGATGTTCTAAACAACCGAAGGTAGATACCTGTGGACATAAACACAAAGAGAGATTAGCATTTCATAGCGCCATTTTGAAATAAACTAATTATTTTAGGCGCTTATCATGATAAACGTGAGTCCCGGAAACACATTACAACGGGATAAACTTGCCAAAACATACTAGAACTCACCTGATGGCTAGGTCATGGGCGAAATAATCCGATCTGCCATCACTCCAGGTTGATAAAACACTTCTAATATATTAATTAAACGACTTAGACAGCTCAGAAATAGCTTTAAGCATGAAACATGTGTGACCCCTCTGCCAATAAATTAGCAAAGAGGAAGTACTAGTCGGCGCATGCGCGGTGGTGGGGCTGGCATCCGCCTGACTGACTTCTGACTACCTGCCCATAAGGGGCACCTTTCTTTTTAAATCTGAGTGTTTTATTAAGTGAAAGCCGATATTTAGCAATATCAAAGAGTATTAGGGAGGTAAGTATACTCTTGAAGTGAAAATGTTGAGCTACATGTAAATGGAAAATATTAAAGTTGAAAAAAACTAGACTTTTACCACGGTCACAGTGACCTTGACCTTTTGAACCAAAGGTGATTTAGTGATGCCATGTCATTATAATGAAGCATGTGACCAAGTTTTTTCTATGGTGGCGCTCATGGCTTTCTCGATATTATCTCTCCCATCAATGCAATGTTAAATTGAAGAAGCATTAGCCCTTTAATACTCATATCAGCCAAAACTGCTTCAGCAGTGGTCTTGAGATATGTCTATTTGCAGACCAAGAGAAAACTATTTTTGAAAATTCACCACTGGAATGACTGGGTCGATAGCCGAGCCAGTCATTCCGGTCCAAAAATTTCAAAAATAGTATTCTATTGGTCTGCAAATGGACATTTTCTATGAGAAAACAAATTCGAGAGTTAAACAGGTTTCCAGTATTTGAAATTCCATGACTTTTCTATGACTAAAATTTAAAAATTCCATGACCTCCAAGAATCAATAGCTAGGTCAGACACTCAAATTTGTTTCAAAATGTTCAATAGCATATACATGTAGTGAATCATATGGAATTCACTTTATCTAGGGAAAAGGGTCAACATGTGAGAATTTCTGGTACATTTTTAATAAAAATCTGAGGTTTTCACATTAAAAAATTGACGAATAAAAATTCTGAATGAAGGTTCTAGAGCCTATGATCATACATGTAACACCATTTCAGCCTAACTTGGTTGAAATCGTTCAAAATGCTAAGAAGCAATATGACCATTTCTAGTAAATTTTGAACAAAATGACACAAAAAATTGGCTATTAACCCTTTAACACTCATATCAGTCAAAGACAGCTTCTGTAGTGGTTTTGAGAAATGTCCATTTGCAGACCAAGAGAAGACTATTGTTGAACATTTTTCTAAAATAGTCTTCACTTGGTCTGCAAATTGACATTTTCTTCGAAACCTTTTAAAAAATTTTTGAACAAATTTAAGGCTTAAAGACTAGGCTTCTATTTGGCAAAGGTGTTCAAGAAAAAATTTAAATCCATTTCTTAAATTGGTTACTTTCACAAATATATTGTGCACTAATAGATAGCACACAAGGAAAAATTTGACAAAATATGAGCCAAAAAAGCCTTATACAGGTATATAACACGCAGTCGTAGTTCAGCAATATTACAAAACATATTTTCCCGACGAATGAAAATTGGTAACTTTACCGCTAGATTCAAAATAATATTAATCGCTTATCGGCTAAATATCTGGTTATTTTTATTAATATTAACAAGTTTATTTCACACTTTAACCGTAATAGAATGCATAAAACCATCTTTGGGCAAGAAATACATTCAATATACAGGGGAATCCTCATACACTAGCGAGAGCGAAATATCATCGCCATCTAATTATCATAATGTAACCAAGTCGGCCGGGACGAAATCGCCCACATGAACAAAAATCTTGCCAATAAATATACTGCTGAATGCATATATGCTGAGTAGGAAATAGTGAATTTATTGCTCAAATTGTTTTAAAGACATCTATATATTTATTATTATTTTGGGATATTGGCATTCGCGGCGTTTACAACCCTGTTTTTATTTGGGAGGCCTCCTTCCAGTTCAGATATAGTTCAGTGGAATGCCTCCAAACACAAGAGTTTAATGTGGCCTTCCAACATAAGAAGCGATCTAACCTCATTTTAATTCTTACATTGTTTTGGGTCATTTTATGTTGGTCAGCCATGACTTTGATAATGAATGAAATCACGTGATCGCCGCGATAAAGAAATGAAATGTGTATTTCCGAGCTTTATTTCCTCATTTTACATTTGTATGCCATCAGATTTTATTTTTATTTAGGGAGATTATCATTTTCCATGACTTTTATCAAAATGACAAATTTCCATGACTTTTCCAAGCCTGGAATTTAGATTTTCAAATTCCATGAGACGTGCGAACCCTGTTAAAGGCTGGTTTCCCTGCAGGAAAATTTGGCTGTTGCGGGCTGGAGGAATGTGGATATTTCAAACCTTGCTGTATGATTAACCAAACATGAGACATTAAGCAAAAGGTTCCGCTAAACGCAAATTTGCCGCCGCCACCAACACCGCACAACGTGCAGAGTATCAGTAGGGACCGACCTACCCATTCGCCATTTAGCTAAATGCTATTAAGATTGAGATCTGGCTAAGAGAAATCAGGATTGGCTAAATATTTGGCTAATCATTAAAATCATATTATTTTACAGAATTTCTAAGTGCAGAATCATTAAAATTAATTGTAAAGAACATCTGAAGATAAATATTTATGAAACTAGTACTTATACAAGTACAGTACAGCTAAGAATTAAGTTAACATGTCCTGAGAACAACAAGAATTCCGCGGAATTAAATGTCTCGCCTGTCTCCTGTTTGTCACAGTTACCTTTACCGTTTACCTTCTGCCCTCATGCTGCTTCCTAACATTATCGGTAACCATGTATCCAAGTTTAGTTGCAATAGGCTTAACCAATCCTGAAATATAAGCTGAAAGGTTTTTCTAAACGCAAAAACCTATTTGTTGAAAAAGCAGAGTTCTGTATCAAGTTCAAAGTGACTTTGACCTTGTTCCCTCAACATCATCATGCAGCTTCCTAACATCATAGGTAACCATGTATCCAAGTTCAGTTGCAATAGGCTTAACCAATCCTGAAATATAAGCTGAGAAGTTTTGCTAAACGCAAAAACTTAATGTTGAAATAACAGAGTCCTATATCAAGGTCACAGTGACCTTGACCTTTGACCGTGTGACGCCAACATCATCATGCTGCTCCGTAACATTATAGGTAACCATGTATCCAAGTTCAGTTACAATAGGTTTAACCAATCCTGAAATATAAGCCGAGAAGTTTTGCTAAACGCAAAAACCTAATGTTGAAATAACAGAGTTCTGTATAAAGGTTACAGTGACCTTGACCTTTGCCCTTGTGAAAACAACATCATCATCATGTTGCTTCCTACCATTATAGGTAATCATGTATCCAAGTTTAGTTGCAATAGGCTTAACCAATCCGGAAATATAAGCTGAAAAGTTCTGCTAAATGCAAAAACATAATGTTGAGTTCTGTATCAAGGTCACAGTGACCTTTGACCTTGTGACCGCAACATCATCATGCTGCTTCCTATCATTATACGTAACCAGGTATCCAAGTTTGGTTCCAATTGGATGAGGCATTGCTGAGATATAAGGCAATAACTTTCGTTTAACGCAAAAACGTAACGCAAAATATTAACAAAGATTATACTGTAACCTTTGACCCCTATAACCTTGACCTCATGGCCTTTTTATCGGCGGGCTGCTTCCGTTCGATGTATATTACCATGCACTCATGTTTGGTTCCAATTGGATCAGGCATTGCTGAGATATAAACTTAACTTAAAACTTTACGCAGCCGCCGGAAAAGTGATACCTATGCCTTGATCCTGCTTTGCAGGCGAGACAAAAACGCAACACACAAAAACAAAAATGCGCCAAGAAGAAAACAATAACGTGCCAGATGCAAAACAAAAACATAGGCGAAGGAAACATAACCGCGACACGAAGAAAACAAAAAAACACCACCGCACCAGGACAAAAACAACAAATAATAAGTGACATTTTTTTTGGCGCGCCATAAAGTATCAGAAAGCGTTTGGAAACAAAATATGAACAAGGCTAGAGAGCATGCCATGTCTTCAAAATACCTGGTGCATTTGTGAAAAACATAGGCGCATTTCACACGCTTAGTAAATTGGAATGCCTGTGGACTTTGGCTTGTTACAAGTACATCAAAAAGTCAGTGTTAGCTATTCGAGTTCAGTTCTTGCTTTAACAAGAACCCTACCATTCGACAACGGCACAGGAACAGTGTTTACCGAACAAAAATTCTACTCCCCATCAGACAAGGAGTGGAAATCTCGTTCCTGAATGCTAAACTGTTCTCGCTGTGGAATTCTAGAACAGTTTCAGAATGTTGTTCACGAACGACGAGAAAGGACAACACATATCTTCAAAATGTTCTATTAAATTAGTTTCGTATCGGGAATAAAACAGAATTGTAGTCTATTTGTTGAAATGAATGTTTGCGACGAGATTTTGCAATAGTTTACATAATGTACTTATGCAGAAATGTATTCCCGTTGTTGGTGATTGTCATTGTATTTGTACGAAACTATGAGAAGTATGCTAGCTCAATCTATTAAATCTACAGACTTGTACTGCTATAGACCACTTATGACCATGCAACGGCGACATTTCCGAGCAATATTTTATAATATCTAACATATTATTGCGAATAAAACCTTACAATGAAGACAAACGGAAGCTCGAGAAACGTCCACAGTTGATCGTGATAGATCCATTTCGTAGTTTTGTCTGACATTTTACCGGAAATATTAGTCCCGCAAATCTTCCCAGTGTTCTCATTCGGTTGCTTTCGCATTTACTTTTTAAAAACATCCAGCGCAGCGAAACATGCCGACCTGGTGAGATTTGACGTACATGTAATTTATTCTCATCCCGTTGCTTTCACATTTACTTTCTATAAACATTCAGCCAGTGTTGCCCACAACATCTGATTTTTGGGGGTCCCATGGACCCCACACTCTCAGATTTGGGGGTCCCACTGTAAAATATGGGGGTCCCATGGGGTCCTCATCTGAGCCAGTCATTCCAGTGGTAAATTTTCAAAAATATGTATTCTGTGATCTACAATCGTGGTTAAAATTGATATATTGAAATGGCCATTGTATATTTAACTAATGACATTTGAACTGCATATCAATAAACAATAACTTAAAGCACTGTACTTGTTTGTTGTCTGATAAACCAACCAACCTACATTGACAACCTTGTATGATTAACATTTCCAAAGACCACTATATTAGTAATTAGCTAAGACCACTGCATTAGTTTTTCTATAAAACCATAACTTGACTTTGGACGAACCAGTACCTGTGGCGAGTTTGCTCAAGGACGACATAACCTACTTCGATATAATGCGCGCCTATTTTTTTATAATGTAACTGGAATGACTAAATATAGTGGAATACATAGGCTAAGATCAGACAAAACAATAATTTATCAAAAATAATCTGTATAAATCAGATTAAAATGCGTAATTAGTGAAAATATATCAGCCAACAACCTGATATGTCTAATTCATAGGGAGTAACTATGTAACGCGATTGCTGATTGGTTAAAGCATAGATACCGCATTAGCGTGTATCCAATAAGGACACTTGTATCAAGGAGCTTTGAGCTATACGCTGTTTGGAAAAATGACGATATCGTTGAACATCGTTGCTGGGGTGAGCTTTTGAGTTGAGAAATTGGGAACACCTAACGATCGAGTATTGTTAAACATTATAAACACTAACCCATCAGTCAATCAATCAGCCGCTATTGCTAAATAAAAGACGGCTTATAGCACTTATTGATACCGTTATTCAAACAGCAATACACAGACACCGCCGCTAATCCGTCAAATGACCATTCAAATGTAAAAGATATCACAATATCTTCCATATATTCCTTCATCCATTTAGATACTTTGATAAGTAAATGGGAAAAACATATTTTGGCTGTAGTCGTTGCTGCTTTAGGCAAGTAGGCATGCGCAAATTAATTTCAAAATATTCAGCATATTAGTTATAACAACTTTGTGATCTGTCCAATGTTCTGAGATGTGAAACGATTAAGACGCCCAGACAAATTTGTATACGCTTGATCGGTTGTATTGGATTTCTCAAGCATGAGTTCCTCTAGAGGGAGATTCCGCTGTTATCCAATCAAATACTGACGCGTCACACTGACTTTTAGCACAGCAGACAGAAACATGGCGGGTATATTTTGCAATTTGTAGGCCAAACAAGGCGACTAACATCGGGCTTGTAAACTCATTATTTATCAAAATTAGATCAAATAGAATACTAAGGATGATTTGGGGATTGTGTTCACAAATAAATGTGGTGGTTGAATCTGATTTATGGGCATTAACAACTTTGAGTTGTGCAAGAAAACATACAACAAATCATAGTCTTAAACAACACAGTAAGTTCATTTTTATTGAACACACAATGCATTAGGTATATTTTTTAAGTAAAAACATGCAAAAATAAATATACACACACGATAATATAATCGATAATTAAGCACACGCAAAGTTACCAGTTTCTGTTACACTTTTTCACTGCGTCCCTCGTGCGTCCTTGGGGACGCAGAGGGTTAATTTTTATGCGTCCCTCTGCCATTTTTATGCGTATATACGCGCAAAAGGACGCATAAGGGCAACTCTGCATCCAGCGCAGCGGAACATGCCGACTTGCAGGATTTGACACACATGTAGATTATTTTTGTGCGATAGACAAATAGTAGGACTGCCGACGATTTTAGCACTTATTTTCATTTCAATCCCTGTCTACATTATATATCGAGGATAATGTACTATTATCGACGAGCCAGAGAAAAACATGACCGCGTTTTAGAAAAACAACCTTGTCGGGAAGTGATTTGGTGTGTTTAGGCTTATCCTGTTCGTAATTCATGTACATCACGGAAAAAGTCACCTAGCATTTCAACCTCGTCCTGTTTCTGTTTTTCATTTGGCACAAAATATTTTTCATTTGGCACGAAATGTTTTGCTTTTTGCGCGCATATGTTTTGCTGTTGTCACGGTTTTTTAACTTAATTCTGAGCTGTACTGTATTATGTTTTTATCGTGAACAAATAAATCCTGAAATCCCACATACATTTTTTCTCAGATCAAAAGCGCTCATATAGACCAGCTATTGAATATTTTGAAACTAATTTGCCTGGAAGCTGTTGCTGCCTTAGGCAGCAACAGCGTCCAGGCAAATTAGTTTCAAAACATTCAACATAGTCTTGAATCTTGTACAGAGCGTTCAGTTGAAAGGGTCACCTGGTGCTGATGGATTGTAAACATTGAAAAACATTGACTAAAATACACGTAGTTAACATTTGGCTAAGTAAAAGGATAGTTGGCTAATCTCTTGGCTAATAATTTGTAAAAGCTAGGCCTATCCCTGATCACAATACCTCATTTTATTTCGTGAAGTCACGCTAAAAAAGGAGATACATGTACATGTACAGTACAAAGAAGCTAATCAATAAATCTAGATGAATAAATCTCTATATGTATTTGTCTCTCACCTGAAACATATCTATATCGGCATCGAGTACATATTCTACAATCACAGCTTGGTTCCTAGACAGTGTATAGGAGACTGAATGCTGAGCAGAATCCTGCACCAACTGAAAAATGAACGAGAACATTGACAAAAATCATGTTTTTGCATTAAAAGCCAATTTTCACCCTAAATCTTGGACCTACATGTATAAAGGTGAATCCTTCAAAGGGCACCAAAGAAGCCACGTGCCAAGTTTCATTAAATTATTTTAAACAATTTTGTATGATATGGTGTTTATGAGAAAATTGACAAAAATCATGAGTTTTCCCCACAATCTCGGGCCTACATGTATAAAGGTGAATCCTTCCCTACTGGTGAAAATCGATGCAGCACTGAAAAGTCACTGTCTCCTACTTTTGAAATGTACTGTTTATGAACAATGACCGTATATATATATACGTTATATACATATGCTATTTTTTCAAAAGCGCTAAGACGAGAGGGCTGGTCATGTTATGGAGATAATGGTCAGTAAAACTCGACTCACAGTGCCACTGGGCTATCAACATAATGTCATCCACCAGCACTTCATTAAATAAAGCCGTGGAAGCCACTATGTCACGGACACCCTGAGCCTTGGCCAACTCAACTTGTTTGCCTGTTGCGGCTTTGTGGCAGTACTGGATGTACTCCACAATCCACCAGGATATGGTATCTTTTGATACCCGGCCATGGGTTCAATATATGATAACCATAAAGAACTGGGGTCCGTCCAACACTCCTGAGTGTGTTGCTTATACATGTAGCGGGTTAATACGTGGATCAGACTCCATGCATTTGAATTATGACCAAATCTAGTCACGGCAGGCAAAATAATAGGCTGACTGGGGTATTTCAGAGACTGGTTTTTAGCCATGAAATTAATCCTAGGTAGAAGCCTAAGGCCTTCCCCTGTAACCACAAAACGGTCTGGCTCAGCTCGGTCTACGGCGTGAATTTCGCTTCTCCGCCTTGCCGAGGCTGCAGCAATTAGAAATAGTTTTAAGCTTCAACAATTTCATTGAAATTGAACATAGTGGTTCAAAGGTGTATCAGCTATGTAGTACCTGGAGCACTAGAGAAAAACTCCACGACGGGATCACTTGAGGAGTGCTTGGTCTTAGATTCACCATGCCTTTGATCAAAGTATTAAGATTACATACTTCATCACTTCCCCTATTAGCCAAGCAAGGGATAACAGACATTAAAGCTGACTTATAGCAATAGTTACATGTAGGGTTAAGGCTTTAGGTATCAACAGGTGACAGAGGAAATCAGCTACTACCTGAATACATGTACCACTATATTACTATCTTAATAAGTATACACGTACATGTACTATACTAGTCAGCAGTGATACGAATGTGCTTCGAATAAATAATTGTAAGTTTATACATTATCGTCTTGTTTTAGGCGTCTAAGTTCACTTCATCAAGATTTCCCCACCCACCCCCTTAATTTCAGCTTGGGACACCCAGATTTTGGCTTGGGATTCCCAAATGTCAGAATAAGTGGTCCCAGGGACACCCAAAATCCAGGTGACATGAGAAACACTGGTGTGCATACAGTCCTTGTAACATGTGTCCCAGCCAGCATGGCATCAACACGCCTTGGTGTTAAAATACCGACTTCTACATATGACACCAATCTCCGAGTAATTTCAGAACATACATCATAACCACGATTTTGACATCTCTATGAGTTTCTGGCGAGAACCACTGTACCTGTATAACAATAGCAAAAAGTAGCTGGTCTGCAGAACCACAGGGTTATGTGTAGGATTTAGGCGATATACTACATGTTTAATAACATACATCATAACCACGATTTTGACATCTCTATGAGTTTCTGGCGAGAACCACTGTACCTGTATAACAATAGCAAAAAGTAGCTGGTCTGCAGCACCACAGGGTTATGTGTAGGATTTAGGCGATATACTACATGTTTAATTACATCCATTCCCTGTAATTTACCATACATGTTGAATGAGCATTCTCACGGAAAACAGGAAAAATAGCTACATTTGCATGCATTTTATACATTGGAGGCTACTGACTGGCATGATATGCAATCCACAACATAGTCATCAGGGTGAGGATATACATGTAGTTAAGATTTGTTAAGTAGTCTCCATTTGGGTCTGCTAGTGATGCTCTTTTATCATAGCTTTACTGAGCTTAATTGGCTCAGGGTGTAAGTGTCCTTCTTTGACAGGCAGAGGAGCAGCTGTCATTTTAGTAACAGGTGATACCATAGTGTAACGGACAGGAAGTTTGGCAAATGTATTTTCATTTGCAACATCAAGATCTATCTGTGTTGTGTTACAGGTTTCTCCTAGTATTTTCACCGTTGGAACTACATCCATGATATACTCATACTAGGCTTGTGCGATTACGAGATTAAATTGAAAAATCGCGATGTTTTAAATTGTGAATTTATATGATTAAAAATTAAATAATCGAATGATCGTGAATATTTTCTATTATATAAAATATTTCAAAACCTAACTTTCAATTACTTTTTAATGTGATCGGTCATGGAAAATGACTTTTTGATTAGTAAATGTATGCCCGTTTGCAGGGTAAGAGAAGACTATTTTAAAAATGTATTATCGAGAATCGAGCCAGGCATTCCCGTGATACATTTTCAATAATAGTCTTCTCTTGCCCTACAAATGGACTTATCTAAACACCAATGCAGTTTTCGTCATTGATATTCTTTTGTTGCTATGTTTTGGTAGTTTGTATCCAAGCTGATTAATCGAGTAATCACGATTATTTTCTAATAATCGATCGCGATCACTCAATGCAATAATCGCACAAGCCTAACTCATACAATGTAGTTTGGAGCTCTAATGATCCCACCGTATCATATATGAGCAGAACCAAACAATTATTGACATATACAAAATTATGAAGTCATAGCGCAGATATTCTAAGACAGATATAAAGATTTTGATTCCCCGTTATTTATGAGTCAATAAATTGGCAGACTAAGGGGTTTCGCATCGCTACATGTATTACAGTACGCCGCAAAAGTAACTTACGAAAAATGCATTTTTAATGTGCCAAAAGGAAAACAAACACGCACCCCTTTTTGAACGCGTAGTAAAACAAAATACTATATAGAATGTGTTGTCCAGACAATTTCTGATGGGCCTAAGCTCTTGTTTTGATGCGTCTAATTTCTTTTGACCCTGTTAATTTTTTCTGACGAACCTACTGAAATCTGATGTGGTGCGACTAGTGAAGAGATCTCCGCACGGCGTAAATCATTCTATTTATAGCCCAAACGTAATGCATATGCGATATCGTGGCGAGCACAGTTAGGCTTGTGCAATGTACATGTAATTGTCAGTCAATAAAAAAGCAGAAATATATTTATGACTAGTAACATGTTTAAAGTTACACAAATGTGTAGAATAAATCTAGTACGAAAATACGGCTTAAAATGTATCCGGACATTGGGCAATTCCTCGATGAAGCGTGATAGTACATATACAGTTGCTTTTGAAGTTTCTTTTTTATAAACATCCAAAGCACCAGGACGTGCCAAATAGCATGATAGCTAAGAAATTACCAAAATACAAAATGTTTTACATGTACAATACATGTACCATATACTGGGGACATTTGGGAATTCCCTGATGAAGTGTGATCTTACATATATGGTTACTTCTGCAGTTTCTTTTTATATACAACAAAAGCGCTGGCATGTGCCATTAGCAAGATCGCTAAAGAATCACGAAAATATGGTTTAAAATAGTAATACCATATATCAGGGACATTTTGCACTTCAGACACACCAAATTCTTCGAAAATCAGTAAACAACAAATAAATATGTACGTTAATAGCGCACTCGTAGGCCTCATATGCCGTTTTATTCCGGGAAAGGTGCTACATGTATTAGAAGTGAATGCATGCAATTGTATGACTGTGAAATTTAGTGATAATTTAGTATTTAGTAATAGGGTTTGGATTATTTCCTATATGCGGAGTAAAGACATAAATAGGCTGTGACACGTTAACATAATTAATACGCGAACGCGATGACAGTAAAAGCCTGAATTATAAACGTGTCAAGAAAATTTATGCTAGCCACCGAACATATAAACGCGCCTAAATAGTTTGAACTCGTTTAAATCGTCTTCAAAATGAGTCTTTTTTCAATGCATCCATGTGCTAGATGAAATTCTTAGCGCGCTAAATCTTCTTTTCATAATGCTTCACAATCTTATAACTGACACAGCGCAGAAACTGTCCAGTTTTAGCATCTTTTTGGCGTTATGGTCCCGTTTTTCCGCATTTTCTAGTAAAGTTATTTTTGCGGCATAATGTACCTTGAAATCTAAACTGGGTATCATCTGGTGATTTTAAATGATAATGCATATATATATATATATTTATATTCCATGACCCAGAAAATGTATGTTTAGACACCTAGTTTGTGTTTCTGTTGTTTATGAAATGATATATTAGTGAATGAAGGAAATTTCAATTTCCCTTTCTCCGAGATCTAACAATACTCACCATTCTATTACTTCTGATACAAGCTATCCTGGATAGCTGGGCCCTAGAACTATAGATGTAGTAAGCTTTACCGGCTCCTGGAAGTGGGTACTCGGCTCCCAACAGCCGAGTACCCATTTGCCATGAAGCTCATATTGTTTGCATAGCCACCAAACAAGAGATACTCATGGCTTGCCTCCGTGGGGTTGGGAGGCTGGGTCCGTAATAGAATGGTGAGTATTGTTAGATATCGGAGAAAGGGAAATTGAAATTTCCTTCATTCTCCTTCGATCAATACTCACCATTCTATTACTTCTGATATACACTAGATTTAGACAGTAACCTGGTGGGAAGGGGCAAGCCATCAATTGCTACTTTTGCCCCTTGGAGAAAGAGCTTAGACTTAAACTTGACAAATGGAGACCTAAAAGGACCATCAAGTTAAAGGGACCGAATCACATTCGCATCACTGGCCTCCCCCCCTTTTTTTCTCCTAAGAAAATGGAGAGAACTAACGAACATGCGTCTCGCCTGAAACACAAATATGCCAAGAGGGTTAACTGCTCTTTGCATATATCACCCTGGGAATGAGCATGAATATATAAGATGAATGAACATGATACATGTATATAGACATAATACAAAAAACTCTCAATCTTGAATTACCTCATGATATTTGGATTCCAGATATGGAGCCTCCAACCATTCACTTGTCCGGCCATCAGCGACACAATCTGGTTGATATCCTCTCGCTTGACCATGTCTGCTTCTTAATTCTTTCTTACAAATGCCAAAGAAGGGAGAAGAGCAGTGTGGTCGTTTAACTATCGTTTCAAAACAGCTAAAGCGAGTGGATTGACTGACACATCCCTCATATAGTAATCCTCACAGTGCCATTGTGCAACAGCCATGACGTCCTCTAACGGAATACCATTGTAAAGGGCGGTCGAGGAGGCTATTCCTCTAACATCGTGTGCCGTTGCGCATTGCACCTGGTTCCCAGTCGCCATCTCATGGGTAGTCTGAATGCATTCGACTACCCAACGAGAGATAGAATCCATGGATGCGGCGCCATATGGCTTCTTATGGCAGATCCACAGATGTCTATCATTCGACCGTAACGAGTCTGTCCATCTTTTGTACTTAGACAAAGCATGGACTGGGCACCAGACACTGGTAGCACGATCAAACATAGTTATTTTAGGGCATAATGATCGGTTTGCCGGGATATTTCAAAGACTGATTCTTTGACATAAACTCTGCTCTTGGCAGTAGACGCAGACCCTTTCCGGAGACAATAAATCGGTCCCTCTCTACTGAAAGTGCATGGATCTCACTGCGCCTTCTAGCTGAGGAAGCTGCCAATAGAAAGACAGTCTTTAGAGTCAAATGCTTTAGACTAGCCGAACGCAACGGTTCGAAAGGGTGCTTGGCCAGTACATTAAGCACCAAAGATAGACTCCAGGCTGGAATGACTACCAGTTGTCTCGGTCAGAGATTGCTCATTCCCTTCACCATCACATTTAACTGGGCCACCTCTGGACTATCCCTGTTGGCTAGACAAGGGATAACTGATAATCTGTTAACCTTGTTGTTATATATGACTTGAAGTTGACGTCCTTCTCACAGCTGCGATGAATTTCGCAGCTTGTCGAGAAAAACCTTCCGACGTGGAACGTTGTTTGATAACATCCACGCAGTCAATTTGAACATTTCGGGACGCTCGTGTGGGAAGCGTTCCTTGGCCTGGGAGATTATGTTCAGAATCTCGGGTAACTGCACTGGATTGTCCACCAGCAGATCTAGAAGATCCGTGAACCACGCTCTGCTGGGCCAAAATGGCGCTATTAGCAGGACCAGGCACGGTTCATCCCTGATCTTCACCAATATGTTCGGCAGAAGAATGGTGGGTGGGTACGCATAAGCGTGCATCCCTCTCCAGCTTATCACCAGAGCGCCTGTATCGACAGCATTTGGATCTGGAATCGGCGAGACATAAGTCATGATTTGAGCATTTTCCTTTGTGGCGAACAAGTCCACGTTGGGTTTGTCCCAATGATCAAAGATCCTGTGAAGAACTGGAGGGTTGAGTGACCATTCTGGTGGCAGAATTCTCTGTCTCCGAAACAAAGCATCCGCCAGAATGTTCAATCACCCAGGAATGTGAGCTGCTTTCAAAATAATCGAGTAATTCCTGCACCATTGAATCAAGTGCCACACTTTCATACACAGCGTGGGTGACTTGGTCCAGCCTTGGCGATTTATGTATGATACTACTGTCGAGTTATTCGACCGTATCAATATCGCCTTGCCCCTGACTGTTCCACTGCCATCATTTCCAACAGATTGATATGCAGCTGGCTCTCTTGGAGAGTCCATGCGCCCGAGACCTGGTGTTCTCCCAGGCAGTGACCCCCCCCATCCCTCCAGCGATGCATCTGTGTACACAGACAGCTGGGGTGGGGTAGGTGCAACGAAACCCCTGCTCCGAGATTCTGACGCTTTTTCCACCATACAAGATGCGACATTAATGGCTCCAAAACTGGTACCAGCTTTGACAGGGGTTCTGTTCTCTGTTTCCACAGAGACATCAGATACAACTGGATAGGTCTTCGCATCAGAGCAGCGTACGGGATTACCTGCTCCGCGGAGACCATCATGCCCAGCATCTGAAGAAACCGCCTCGTCTGAATGTGGTTTCCCAATCGAAAACTCTTGAGGATGGCTAACAGAAACACCACTCTGGGCTCTGACGGGCAAACCCTGCCCTCCTCGAGATCGAATCGCCATCCCTAAATAAACAACCGGTTGAGTGGGTGTCAACTCAGATTTCTCGTTGTTGACTATCCAGCCTAGATCTGAAAGTAACTTCAGAGTCAGAGCAGTATCCACCTCTAACTTGGCTGGCGTGTCTGCCTTCATAAGCCAATCGTCTATGTAGGTGTGAAGCGCCACGTTCTCTCTTCTGAGAAACGCTGTCACCGCAAGGACCACTCTGGTGAAAACTTGTGGCGCTGTCGACAGGTCAAATGGGAGGACTACAAACTCCCACACTTGATGCAAATCTCAGAAACCTGTGACAACTCCTGTTCATTGGAATGTGGAAACATGCATCTTTCAGATCGATCGATACACACCACATTCCCTTCCTCAATCCTGCCATTACCGACCTCGGAGTTTCCATCTGAAACCGAGGCGCATGGATAAACCAATTTAATGAGATTGAGTATGGGTCTCCACACCCCTGTGCTCTTGGGGACAAGGAACATGTTTGAATAGAAGCCTGGAGTGTTCTGGTTTGCTGGTTTTATTGCTCCCTTCAGAAGCAAACGTGACACTTCGTTTTGAATGGCTTCTAACTTGTCTAGTTCCCTTGGGACGGGTGTCCAGACAGGTGCCAAAGACAGATTTTGTGGTGGAAAGTCCTACCACTCCGGCATGTACCCCTGGGATAACCATCCCAGGACCAGACTGTCTGACGTCACACCTCGACGAAACGCATGAGCCTTCCACCCACTATAGACGCATTGACGCTAATGCGGGTGTCTGGCTCGCGATCCGCCACCCCCCCCCACCCCCCTTGACGAGAGAGAGAAGCATTTTGGTCTTGGCTTGACCGGTCTAACTGGCACCGCTGTTCCTGTCGCACAGGGGCGGCCCAGATACGAACCGCTCCCTTCTTTCCGCCATTCGAGGACTTACCCTTCCCCTTCCCGCCTCTCAGGAGAAACATTTGGGTGGGTGGGAGCCTCCACAACCTTCTTGGCCTTCTTCACCGGAGGTGGCTGAGAAGACCCAGTAGAAGCAGAAGCAGCACTAGGCTTGGCTTTCGCCTTGCTTTTATGCGGTTTCTGCTTCTTAGAAGGTTGCCCGGTTAGTGGCTACAGCCCCTAGTGCGTGTGCCTGTCGCACTAGTTCCAGCTGCAGATTCACCACTAACCGATTTTGCGTGATGTTGGCAGTGTCTTCTAAGATGGCCCGCGCTTGGCCACCAAAGATCCTAGGGCCAGTAAGGGGAATCCCAAGAAGACGCTCCTTAACAGCAGTAGCCGGACGCATATGGTCAAGGACCATCTGCCTCCTAGACTTCGGCACTCGCGCTTGCACATGCATCCATAGACAGCACCAAGCCGTCATTAACACACGATAGCGCCACAGGTGGCCTGCCCCCGCTTCAGCCAACACCGACTGAAGAAGGCGATAAGAGTCAGGGTTCATACATCTTTCAGTGTTTGAAATTCCATGACTTTTCATGACCAAAATTAACAAATTCCATGACCTCCATAAATTAATATCTAGATTTGTGTTTATGACGTAGCTCCAAATATGCCAAAAATAAGATCCAAATTATTCTATAAAATGTCAAAATTTTGGCTTTTAACAAAAACCATACTACAGCCTTGTTTTGATAAACTGTTGCCATAATTTTTATTGCATAGAGGTGATTTATGCCAACAGATTTCTTTATATTTTACATGATTGCCATTTTCCATGACTTTTCCAGGACCTATGATAAAAAACACTGATTTTCCATGACTTTCCAGGCCTGGAATTCAAATTTTCAAATTCCATGACTTTCTAGGATTTCCATGACCAGTACGAACCCTGAAGAGTGATTGACAGCACTCATTGCTGCCCTCACCCCCTCATCGCATAGGGACAAGACTTCGTCATGGTGCACCTGGGACTTGTCCACCAGCGCCGGGGCGGGGCCACCCGCTCAAGCACTCTGGACACCCAGCACCCATCCTCAGTGACAGCTGGAACAACACCATATCTGTCCTATTCCCCCCGTGGGATACGACACCTCGCCCGCACCTCCCTGGAGGCTGCAGGAAGATGGCCAAAACCAGTGGACGGCTCCCATGCCTGACGGACCGCCACCGCTACTGGACCACCCAGAGGTGGCCGCAGAGACAGAACCCATCCGGCCAGAGCCCGACGGGACTGCCAGGGAGCCGTACGAGACGGCTCCCTCGGTGGCCAGTCCAGAACCCTGTCCAAGGACAGGGTCTGTACCAAGCATGGGAAGAGACTGCCCTACAACTTTTGGAAGCAGGGACGACACCAGCGTAGGCAGGATGCTATGCAAGAAGCCTTGCATAGCAGGTCCAAACCACGCCGGCGGTGTCATCTCCGCAACCTCTGGTTGCAGACGTGGAGCGCCCCCAGGGGCCGAAATGGACGCTCCACGATTTACTTTCGGACCGCCTGACCCCGTGTCAGACCATGCCAAGTCCTTCTGGGCAAGGAACTTGACCATCATATCGGATCACCACACTGCATAAATGTTACACCTATTATCAAGATTACAATTTGTACATCTAAAGCAGACATGGTCCTTAAACAGAACCCTCATGAACTTATGGCACTCGTCACATGATGGCGGGGTTGGCTTGGCCTATAAATAAGCACAAACCTACAATAAGCAAGCAGAATGAAACAGGAATGGAAGGCAGACAGATAATTTTCAAATAATTTGATCATAAATTAAATGTTAACCCTCCCGCACCCCACCCCGCAACATTACAGCAAAGATCGCATTGATTATGACGACAAGAATGAAGCGGGCAAGATACACCCATAAACTGATCCTCAAGAATGTATAAACGGAACCAGGAACCATATCGCATAGCATTCGGGGTATATTTACTAATCGATATAAATTATACTTCTAACGAAGGCCAAAACGATATGTGAAGAAACAACAAAATCTAAACAAACAGCTGTAGCACACAGTAAACCCGCAGACCACACATCTAAATCAAGAATTTTTAAACCACCGATCATTGCAAGCAGATCGTCATAACACACAAAACTTGAAAATTCCAAAGTTTTCTGGTACCAATACAGTACGCAGCACCCAGAATTAGATGCGCGAATTAATGAAACATTTTCTTCACATAAAAATCTGAGACAACTCGGGTGTGACGTGACCCGCTCGGAGAACGACATCAGCCAATTTTAGTGTTAAACACCGTATAGCCAACACCGTATTTCATTTCTGCCGATCGCCTGTTGGGGTTAAAGGAAGGCGATCAATCTGGCATATTTCGTTGTTAACACACGTCCCAGATTCGGGATCAGAAATTGGAACATGCGACACAGACAAAATTTTTTAGACCTAAGTCTTTTAACTATGGAATAACATACAACCTGGTTATCATCGGCTCCTTCCATGGTAATCCAAATAATCCTTAGAGAGCGAACGCAAAGCTATCAGAATCACAGAAAGACTTAGAAAACTTTCAGATTTACAACTGCAAAAAAGCATGTAGCTCTTGTTCCTATGCAAACAAGAATGAGGTTCATGGCAGTTTGGAGCCAAGTACCCAGTTCCAGGAGCCGGTAAAGCTTACTACGTCTATAGTCCTAGGTCCCAGCTATCCAGGATAGCTTGTATCAGAAGTAATAGAATGGTGAGTATTGATCGAAGGAGAAAGTAGCTTTTCATGGGGGCCATCTTGAAATCCAAGATGGAAGCCAGATACCATGTTGTTTGTTTTAACAAATGTTAAATGAATCTCCACATCCAAGTGGACATCTGTGCCAAATTTTACACTTTTGTTGAAAAGTGCACAATTCCCCTAATATGAGATCTAGCAAATAGAAAGCAGGATTGGCTAAATATTTGGCCATTGGTTAAAACCGTATCATTATATATAATTTTCTAATTAGCACAAAGATTAATTGCTCAATGTATGGACATTTTAAGATAGGTATTAATATCAAAATATATCAATTCAAACATGCTCATGGCATATCTATAGGTAAGCCGCTAAATATTTTGAAACTAATTTCCCGGAAGTTGTTGCTTCAAGATGGCCCAATTGAAAAACAACATGTGTATTAGACAAATTTGTCCTCATTTTCAATGAACAGGCTTGACAGGTCGTGATATTCGCAGCTATGTATTCCCCCTCACCAAGCCATATCGCATCACTTTTAGCACTGTTTAGATCAATCCAATGAGTTTCCAACTAAAAACTGCTCCAGGATCTCATCTACACAATATTCAGTCACCACAAACATTGTATTATTAAAATCTTATTTTATTAACTGTCTGGCTGCTGTATTTCGGCAGACTACATTTTCCAGGGTGTTGGGTACACCGAATACTTTGAAAACGAAAACTTCTAAAATTATTGTCTGGTGGCTTGCAGCACCAGTCAGAGTTAATTTCCATCCACAATACTAGTTCCTAGTTTAAAGGTTAATGTACCTGTGATGTCTGTGGATTCTTGACGACATGTCTTCTCGCTGGTTTCACACCATTTGCAGTAGGTCTTCGCCATAAGACAAACTTACTTCGCCTCCGTCCTTTGTCTCCCTGTGGAAGCTGACCATTGTATCTGATGAACAGTATGAAGTACAACAAATTGCAGCCTATCTTTGATTGTTTTTAAAATCGCTTATTTGAGTTTGCCTAGATTATACTACATGTACAGGATACAGAAGGAAATGAACTGTTGAACATTGAATAATAGCCTCCTGGTCCATTGGTCATTTATATATATATATATATATATATATATATATATATATATATATATATATATATATATATATATATATTTTAAAGGCTGTAATTGATGAATTTTATCACACTATTAGGGTTTCTCATACGGGTCCTTTTGACGGCATATCCCCAAAATGTATCTGGGGACCTTCAAAAGTTGTGGTAGTGGGTCCCATGGAAATATTGCATGATTGTTAAATATTAGCTTTTTACACAAACATACCTACAAAATTTATCATGGACTAATAGTACCCACCTAATTCATAGCTGTGCACCCACGGTACTCTCTAATTTTAGCATGGAAGAGAAAGACTGCATGGAAATCCCAATTTACAGTTTGGGAAATTGGGACCCTCAAATTCCAGGATGGGATCCCTAGATTTCTAGGTGTGAGGACCCTGGGACCCCTAAAATTTAGATGCCAGGCGAAACATTGCACACTATATTTCTAAACTGTGTATAATAACTAGTATTGTTTGCTACACGTATACTTAAATAAACCTTTCTAATGCGCAAATCAAACAAAAAATAAATAATTCATAGCTTACAGATATGTATATGTCAAGCAAGCAATTATCTGGAAATGAATCAATAATCTATTCCGATTATAATATTATAAAAGCGGTGATGTTCATGATCACAATAGTTTATCAGTATCACCTAGGCTTGCACGATTACGTGATTAAATCGAAAATCACGATTATATTTTAAATCGTGAATTTATATGATTAAAAATTAAATAATCGAATCGTGAATATTTTTTATTGCATAAAATATTTCAAAACCTAAGTTTCAATTACTTTTTAATGCGATTTGTCATGAAAAATATCATTTTGCTTAATGAATGTATGTCCATTTGCAGGGCAAGAGAGGGCTATTTTGAAAATGTATTACTGGAATGCCTGGCTCGAGAATCGAGCCAGACATTCCAGTGATACATTTTCAAAAATAGTCTTCCCTTGCCCTGCATATAGACTGCTAAACACCATTGTAAGTTTCATCATTAATATTCTTTTGTTGTTGTCTTGGTAATTTTTATCGAAGCTGATTAATCGAGTAATCACGATTATTTTTTAATAATCGATCGCGATCACTCACCACAATAATCGCAACAAGCTTAGTATCACCATTATATACATTATATTACTATCACATACATGTATGTATTACTTTATCCCTAAAATATTCTTTGATTAACATGCAAACACAGCAAACTGATTCTCCTCAAGACTGCGACAGAAGCCATTTTGGCATGAGTTAGATGTCGTAAATCTGTTATATAGTGGTGTTCCAATTAATTGATTTGATCGACGATTGATTGGTTGGCATGTCCAATCAACAGATCGATCATGCTTTTAGAAATCGATTTTGACTTTTTAAATTTACGATATTAAAACTGCAGATGATTTTTTTTTGGCAATACCATTTTAATTTCATTTTTACAACTATATAACATAGTCTTACTCCATATGAATCCATAGTCTTAGACTAATATTAACATTCACAATACTGAAATAGTATGCTAATGTCAAAACCACCATACCAATAATCTGTTGAATATTTTGAAATTTATTTGACTGGAAGCTGTTGCAACAGCTCCCAATCAAATTAGTTTCAAAATATTCAACAGATTATTTCTTAAATTATTAAGGCTAAATATCCATGAACATGCAATAATTATTGCATTCAAAATTTCAGAATGGGTAAAAACATGAAAATGTTATGATCGATCATTAATTGAGTATCGATTAGTATTTAAAACCAATCACCGATCACAAAAATAGTACCAATTCCAATCACTACCGTTATATAACCAGGCTCAACTGCACTAATAGAGCACAGTAAAGTCTGTCTCTATCTATAGTTAATCATCTTTAAAAATGTGGTCATTAAACCACACGAACAACTAAAATATGTTGATTGGCATATGTAATATCATAAGCAACAAGATGGTGCTTTATGGTTCTTAACCCTGTTAAGCCAAGCAGGACAAAACTGACCTCTGACATGGTCTTGGAGATTGTCCATTCGCAGGCCATGATTATTTTTACCACTGGAAAATATTACATAGATTATAACTGAATCAGCCATTCAAGTGGTAAATTATCCAAAATAGTCTTCTCTTGGCCTGCAAAGGGGTACATAATAAGCGATTTATTTAATTTTCTTGACCAAATTTGACGATTAAAGAGTGAAATTCTAATGACCACCTATCTTAACTAACCACCAATCTGGAAACCCAGTGAGCAGACACAGTACAGTTCATAAATAACTTAACATGTATCCAAAACAAAGACATGGCTATACAATTTTGAACATGTAAGAAATATTCTGTTGAATATTTTTACATAATTGGATTCGACAGCAATGTCTTCTAAGGCCTAATAAAAAAATATTGTGGTTCAGATTTCCCTACCTACTCTAACTTTTGCTTGGCTAGCCTAAAGTTTTACCAACAAATTCAAAAATAAACACGAGACATACCTACTGACCCTAATTTATCAAAGCCAAAAGCAGACTTATTTTTCAATGTACAAATTTGACAACAAACTAAATTACATTTATCTGTATAATGCAATCTGCAACAATTTGTCATACTCCTAAGATAATATTTATCTACCAAACTCCACTGTTTGTTCACAAATGACATATAATTTTTTTCAAATACTTTCCGGAAATACACAAAATGAGTTGTCTCAATAAATATCCTAAAAATAAATCATGCAAATATTAGCCTACCCTATTTTATAAAACTAAAAAAATATAAATAAATGTCTGTACCTACCCTAACTTCAGATGGTGATGTATTCGGAACCACACAATCATTTTAAGTGGCCTAATACAATTATGTTCAAACTATTCAAATGACCATCTTATTTTGTTTGAACTATTCAACAGAATGTCTTATTTTGTTTTAGAAACATTGCAAGCTGCTTTTGATCTCTACTGTATGTACATACCCTAATATTATGAGTTCACCATATTTGACTAGAGTTTGTTGTTGTTGATTGTCCGTGATCAGCTTATCTTGACTGTCTGTGATTGTGGCTTGAGGAACAGTGATGTGTGCTGGATCACCTGCTGGAGCCGGGTTATTGACCAGCAATAGCTTCTTGTCAGCGATATCTCCAGCTGACCTAAATAGCAAGAGAATAAGAATAGGAATGCACACTCGATGCATGGCATTAAAGATGTCCACGTTTTCACCTGTTTCCATTCTCACCGATCACCCACACCTGCCATTACCCAACCCTGGGGCAGAACCTAATGTAAACATTGAGGCTATATCTACCCCCTCCCATAGGTTTACTATGGCCGTACAGGCTTTCGGTTTGCAAACAAAATCTGATTAAAACACTACAAATAAAATTGTATATAATGTTTTCAATCTCTGCAACATTGTCATAAGTAAGGCTATACATACTTCCATGCTTTTTTCACCACGAAGAAAGCGATAAAGATAACCAGCGGAAATAAACTCTTTCACGATGAAGCCAGCCCCCTGTAGTGGTCTCGGGGAATGTTCATTTGTAGGCCAAGAGAAAAGTATTTTTGAAAATTTACTACTGGAATGACTGGCGATAACTGAGCCAGCCATTCCTGTGATAAATTTTCAAAAATACTCTCCTCTTGACCTGCAAATGGACAGAGTTACCATATTTCGTGATGGGAAGAATAGTTGGATAGACATTGACATAGAATCTGCAATTATATGATTAACCAAATAATGTGATCATACTTAGTCCGAACCGGGGAAGTCTCAATTCTGGAAGATGATTCAGGGAGTTTAAATGCATACCAGAGCAAATATGACCATTACACGAAATCAGATAAAGAAATTAGCAATATTTCAACCATCTTCGCTAGTACAGTCAGTGCATTTTACCTCTATGGATATAATTTTCCTCAAATGGACTTCCTCGATTCGGACTAAGTATGATCATTGCTTTCATTCCATAAACAGAGACGGAATGCTACTAGCTGTAGCGAATATAGTCGAATTATAGCAAATTATTTTATCTGATTTCTCTAGAGTGCGCTCTTCTCATTTAAGAAATATATCCATTTCCCTGAGTGGATGTAGGTAGGACAATTATCTCCCAACTCAACTTCCCCAATTCAGACTTGCGCGATTCAGACCAAGTATGATCACCTTTCTCGATTAACTCACACACCCAAATTCTTTTTAATTACAACAAATTTGCCATTTTCCCCAAACCATAACCCAGTTTCATTTGAATGCGTCCACACCTCGCCAGGTTTCGGGTTAACATGTTCCTCTTGACTTATGGCAATGGTTATTGTCACTCATTTATTAAACTTTCTTCAGTCAAAAAGAGCTAGAAGTGAGATAAGAACATGGCTATGTACTTGACCAAGTAAGAGCTTTCAATCACAATTGATGGAAACTTACTCTTCTCTCGAGTATGGCATGGCCAATTTGACGTTTCTGCGTCACCACTTTTAGATACATAACAATGACATGAGAAAATGCTAAATATCGAACCACGATCTAAATAAAGCAGTAAATCAAAGAAGTCTGTTTTTCATGCTCTTAACCCTTAAAGTGAAAATTAGATCATCATCGCTGCCTTCACTACATTTTTACTATTTTAACAGTTTTATTGAAAAAAACTTTCTAAATCAGAAACTAAAACAAACAATATTTTAAACCGGAAGTTGAAAGTAAAATACAGAGGCCGCACCAAAACGCGTCATGAGACTGGTTCCCATCTCCTATGCGACTATATTGTAGCGAGTTTTGGATCTGGACTATACATAAGGTTACATAAGGTTGATTTCTGGTACAGATCCTGTAAAATGCGTGAGTCTAGACCCTAGCATTGGGAACTAGCGTATAAACGCCTTAAATATTACAACACACAGATCCTGTAAGATCCTCTTCACCAGTCTCCAGTTCTTCCTCGTCTGTCCCCTTTCTTGTATTTATTCCGCTTCCGATTGATGTCGATGTTCCGATTGATGATTTGTCCCGTGAATATATGTATGGACATCAGACTGGATAGAGGTGACAACTGGCGTGCCACAAGGAAGTGTCCTGGGACCTATACTTTTCTGATATACATAAGTGACCTACCAGACAGTCTGACCTGCCACTGCAAAATATTTGCAGACGACACAAAGATATATGGAAATCCAGCTACCAGTAAGATCCAGGACAACATAGATATAGCATATGTAAATGGACGCAGACATGGCAACTATCCTTCAACACAGATAAAACGCATGTCCTACATTTCGGTAAAAATAACCCACAAACTAAATACTATATGACAGATACGCCCGATATGCATCCCATATCAACATCAGGTGTAGAAAAAGACCTGGGAGTGCATATTGACCGAAACCTATCTTTTGGCATACATATAGGTAAGATCATCTCCAAGGCTAACAGCACAATAGGACTAATTAAGAGAACCGTTACCAATATTGACCCATCTACTTTCACGCTCTTGTAGTAGTCTCTCGTGAGACCTATTCTCGAATACTGTAACTCTGCATGGTCGCCAAAATTGAAAAGGCAATCACAGCTATTAGAAAGCATTCAACAACGAGCAACAAAAGTCGTCCCGCAAATCATAGAGTATAGCTATGCGGAGAGACTTGAAGCACTAAATTTAATGTCACTGAAATATAGACAGTTTCGAGGAGATCTATTTGAAACATTCAGGCTCATCAGGGATCTATATAACATTGATAAGGCCTACTTCTTCGAACAATCCAGTATTACACAGACCAGAGGTCATAGGTTCAAGCTCAACATAACACGCAGTAATAAAGGTATTCGCAAGCACTTTTTCACCAATAGAGTGGTACCACAGTGGAATTCACTGCCAGCTACAATAGCCGAAGCAACAACAGTCGAATCATTCAAGAACAAACTAGATATCTATTTCAAAGAAAGAACATTCGAATTTGACTGAACAGGCGATACATATACCAACCCAACACAAAGTCATACTGCAATTCCGCAAATAAAGTTGACTGAGCTAGGAGTAGCCTGTGTATAGACATGAACATGCTCGGTAGCGATTCCAATTACTAGGAGATACATCTCTGCTTCCACATCCGCACTTTGTGGTTGCATGCTGAGACACAAGGCAAGCGTAGAGGAGGAGACTCGGATAGCGATGAACGCAGACAATGAAAACAACAGCAATAAGACAATTTAAACCACTGCCTCCACAAGTCAGCATGCAAACAAATGCTAGATGCAGCAGGGTGTAACCATGAGTGTAGGCGGCATACCATTTAAAAACACAGTCACAAGTAACTGAGGCTCAAGTTTTAGCTCATCTCACCAAATTGAAAGCCTTTAAGTCCGCAGGATCTGATGGGATACATCCCAAGTTCTTAAAGAACTATCCATCTCGGTAGCCAAATCTTTGTCAATCATATACTCAACTTCACTAAGAACAAAATCTGTACCACGTACGAGATTGGAAGGAGGCCAATGTATGAAGCAATTTTTAAAATGAAAGACATCCCCAAACTTGCAAGTAATTATAGACCCATAAGTCTCACCTGTATAGCTTGGAAGGATATGGAATCCATTATTAGAGATCAAATAATGAGCCATATGAAATCAAATAAACCTTTTAGTAAGAAACAATATGGGGTTTTTACTGGACGATCAACCATGCTCCAGTTACTAGATGCATGTCTTAGATGAATGGATTAATATGCTAGAGAATAGCCTAACTGACCATATCATTAATTCCCTGACCATTCAAAGCTTTGAAAACCGGCTGGATAAATACTGGGACAATGCACAAATTAAATTTAACTTTGAGATACCTTCACTATGAGGTAACCATTTCAAAACCTAACGTCACTCATGTATGATATATGATTACTGTATTCTGCCGCTGTAGTAGTAGAAACATCCTACAGCTGCAATCAGTCCTTCTTCGCTTTTGCCCACTGTGTCTTGTCCTCAGCCAAAATCCTTAGCTTCCTCAGGTCCATTCTTGACTTGAGTGTACTGAGTCCTGCTTTCTTGAGGTCACCTCATAGCAGGCTTAGCAGATTTATGCAATGACGTGCATTGTATAAACGTAGCCTCTTTATCAAGGGCATCTTTGATCTATGAATCCATAGCTTCCAGAAGGGCTGGAAAGCTATGTTCCCCATGACGCAGCATGCAGAAATGTCAGCAGTACAGCAAAGCAGTGAGCCCAGGACTTTACTTTTCCTCCATGGTTCACTGCCACGAAGTGGGTCGTCAATTTCTATAGTTTCATACTTTGTCGATAGGTATATGTGGGTGAACTCTGTTTTGGACTCATTCATAAAGAGATTCTCAATTTTCAGTTTGCTTGCAGCTATTGAGAGAAGTTCGTCAATGGGTTTCTTTTCCTCGTCTATGAAGTCCACATAGTCGGCATATTCCATCTCTAGCGGCATGTCCAGTATTGGCATTGGGGGTGGGGGGGTTGTTTGGTCTTGTGGAACTTCCCCGCACAGATTTCAATGCGGCAGCCAGGTAGCAGGTGAAAAACATCGGAGATAGGCCATCTCCCTGTGGGGAGCTGATTGATGTCTCAACACTCTACAGACTTCACTGACTTGACTCATACTCTCATGGTAGTGTCTGCAAGTAGTAGTCTCACTAGTCGTATCTCATCTTCATTGCAAATGGCCTGGCGTAGTACATCTAGGATCTTTGAGCATTTAATTGTATCGAAGGCTCGTGACATGTTAATGCCCATTTTGTACAATGCCTATTTTGTGGAAGTCCCAGTGTTTGGACATGACTACCGACACAAGCATGCGCATCCAACAATATTGGATTCCTTCTTTGCAGAACTGAGCTCTGCCATTACAATCCCAACTAGATGGCAACTGTTCATGTGTGGAGATTTCAACTCCAAGCTGGGTAAACTCGGAATTGCGGATAAAAGTTCAGGACTTGACTTATGCATGGGATCCTATGGAGAGGGCACACGCAACATCAATGGAGATGCACTGGTGACATTCCTTAGTTCCAGTGGCCTATTTGTCACAAATACGGCATTCAAACACCCATGCCGTCACCAGACAACATGGACTTGACACATTACTGATCACAAAGCCCCAAAAGGTTCTAAGGCTACAACAGCTGTCTTCAACCAAATAGACTTCATACCATGCAAGACAGAAGAAAAACCCTTACTCTGGAATGCTCGTTCGCATGGAGGCACAGACCTCAATTCTGACCATAAGCTAGCCATTACACGCCTTCAGATGAACCGTCACTACCAAATATATAAACACCATACCAGGCAAGAGAGTAGAGTCACCTACAACCTACCCTAGCTCATCAGTGATACCGACACTCAAATGTCATACAAAAAGTCCTTAGGGAGCAGATAACTAACATCGATGTCAGCTCCGATCCAAACGAAGCCCTAACCAAAATACTGAAATTTATGGAATCATCCGCTACCAGCACCAAAGGTGTTCTTAAAAACAACAAAACTAGGTATACTGACGACCCTCTAGTAGTAAAACTGTCAGCAGAGCAGAAAGCGTTATGACTGCGCATCTATCAAAGTGGCCAAAGTGAAGACCGCACCAAACTACGCCGGGACGCAATAGTGTTCTGCACCACATTAGCGAACGCTTAAAAGATCTTGCTATTCAACAGGCAGACTCCCTAGCAGATGAAATCACTGGCATGGATGACTGTCACAAAATGTTTCAGGAAAGCCGAGCCCTGAGAGTTACTGACTACAGACCACCACTAACTGCACACAACTCTGAAGGACAATTTATCGGGACTGACCAGGGAAAAAAGACACGGCGATCCGAGAATGGTTCAAGGAACAGTTCAATGACAACGATGATGAGCCCTTGCACCCGTTCTCAGGAGACCCCAGGCCACTACTAACACCAATTAAAACAGCAGAAGTTGAGAATGGACTTAAAGCCCTGAAAACGGACGTGCATCTGGACCTGATGGCATTAGCAATGAACTATTCAAATATGCAAGTGACATTATCTCAAAACCGATCATGCACCTAATCAATTCAGATTTTATGCACCACTTTCCCATCGATGCTACAGGCTAAGGCACCCTTATTGCACTACCCAAGCCCAAGAAGCCACCTGGGCCCCCAGCCAATCTGCAGCCCATTGTGCTCCTCAACAGCATACGGAAAATCCTATCCAATGTTACTCTATGCCGCATCCGAGACAAGATCAATTACTTCACCGGATCATGTCAAAGTGGCTTCAAATGTGGACGCAGCTGCGCAGACATTGTATGGGCTCAACACATGCTTGTAGCTTGTAGCATCACTCATGCACCTGAATATAGAGGCCTGTATGGCATGTGCTCAGTATTTTCGATAATAATAATAATAATAATAATAATAATAATAATAATAATAATAATAATAATAATAATAATAATAATAACTAGAGAACATTTACTGAAGTAACTGTAAATCTGCGATGTATGGCCATAAAGAAATAGTATAAGGCCTCTTCTAATAAATAAAGTGATGAAATAAGGTGTGTTTCGAACATGTTCTTTGAAGTTGCATGATGAAAGGCAGGTAACCTATGCCAAACATGAAAAGTGGAACGCTTTACCCATGAATGACCTTGGCCCCTAAGGAGATATTAAAATTTTCATTGGAAATTCTTTAGATCTCTCAATGTTCTAGAATCTGGCCAGGTTTGAAGGGAATCGGAAGAAAACTGTAGGAGATAACACTGTTCCAATAGTGCTCCCATAGGTTTACTATGGGGATACGTGGCAACCAAAAGCTGATTTTTTTCGAAAACTGTTAGTCAGATGAACTTTAAATTTGATACCAAATCAAGTCAATATGAGAAATAGAAGTTCACCAAATTTCAAGTCGATCGGACCAAAACTCATTTTGGCGGCCATTTTGACCACGAGTTCATTTCCGCCAAAGAATTTTTTTGACATTTTGACCCCAAAAAGTTCCCCAAACAGTTTGCCTGGTCGTCATTTTTAAAAAAAAAAAATTTTAATTTTCATCCCGAGTTCATTTCTGTAAAAAACGAAAACTGGTATTTTTGGCCAAAATCTTTTCATGGCGGCCATTTTGAAAATAATAATTTTCACTTTGACCCCAAAAGGTGCATCTGGTCATTTTTCCCCAAAAAAATTTCCCGTATGGGTTTCATGCCATTTTGCACCCACGGCCCATATGGGACCAATATGGGCACGATTTAATTATCATCATAGGACCTCTTAGGATTGAACTATGGACTCAGGCCATTACTTAGCTTCTATATCCACCTCCATTGATGAGGCATATATCTGGGTAAATCCTGAATTTAAATCTAGATTTCAACAGCCTATATAGGACTATATGGCCCCATATGGGCATTCCCAGATCCCAGATGCCCAGACCCACCCCATATGGGAATGTTATCAGGGGTCGTCCTCTTCTCTGGTAATTGACCTAAAGATCAGTGCTGTCTACAAATAAGTACATATCCGAGTCCACTTGGGAGGTCATTTATGTTGATCAGACTATCAGCATTTGTGTATATACATGTATTTGTTATTTCTTTAGAGTTTGTTTTATTAATATGTTGGCTCTATTTTGGTGTAGCTTGTTCTAGCCATATCAAAAAAACCCAAGCTATACCAAAATAGAGACAACGGATTAATAAAAAAAACCTCTAAGGAAATAACAAATACAAGTATATACACAAATGCGCATAGTCTGATCAACAAAAAAGCTGAACTGGAAATGCTGGTACACGAGACTCGTCCTGCCATCATATTAATTACAGGTTACCTAAAACACAAACATATACATTAGCGAACTACAAATTGCCGAATATAAACCTCTCATTGAATAGTAACCTGTCAAGAGGTGTCCTGATTTGTATTCATGAATCAATAAACGCCAAGGACTGTGATACACTAAATAATCATTGCTTCAACGAGTCACTGTGGACATCATGGATCTCACAACAAAAAGAAACAGTCCTTGTTCGATGCATTTACAGAAGTACAAACTCGGACGGCCAAAACAACAAAACTCTGCTAAATCTGCTAAACATGGTAGGTGAGTTTGGCGCTGAACCACGTACTTATAGTATGGGACTTCAATTTCAGTACAATTAACTGGAGCACTGGACTTTCAACTAATGGAGAGGAAGATGCATTTCTGGATTCTACTAAAAAATATTTTTCCACAACAACTAGTTACTAAACCAAAAAGGCATAGAATAAATCAGAAATCAAATCTACTAGATCTCATCTTAGTAAACAACAGGAACATTGTCCATGAAATAACCCACCTACTGCCTCTCGGTAAAAGCGATCACGACATTCTCCAAATTTCACTGCACCCGGACATTTTAAGCCATGTCAAACAGACAACTAAATCCAAACTACTATTGAATAAAGGTATGCGGAGGCACACCAACAAGTAGAGGACATGTTGCGGACCGGGATAATTCAGCCCCACCATCCCCCCTGGGCCAGTCCCATAGTACCAGCATGAAAAAAGGACAGATCTCTGCGGTTTTGTATAGACTAGCGCCGCCTTAATGAGCTTAGCATCAAAGACACTTATCCGTTACCTCAGATAGATCAGGCCTTAGATTTCTTGTCCGGAGCCAAGTGGTTTTATACCCTTGATTTAGCTAGTGGATACTGGCAGGTAGCCATGGATAAAGCTGATATGGAGAAGACTGCATTCATTTGTCGCGACGGCCTTTTTCAATTCTGCAAGATGCCCTATGGTTTGTGCAACACTCCTGGAACTTTCTAACGTCTCATTGGGCAGGTATTAACTACCCTGCAATGGGAAATCTGTCTGTGTTACATTGACGATGTAATCGTCTTTGGACCAACGTTTGAGCAAACTCTTTCCAATTTAGAAAACATGCTTTCAAAATTCCGCACAGCTAACATGCAGCTCAATCCCAAGAAATGTCATCTCTTCAGACAGAGCGTCGAGGTCCTGGGACACATCATATCCGGTGATGGAGTAGTCACCCAACCATTAAAAATGAAAGCCATGGCGGATTGGCAGATCCCGGAGTCTGTCACAGAAACTAGAAGCTTCCTTGGTCTCTGTCAATACTATCGTCGATACATCCGTCATTTCCATGAGATTGCATCACCTCTCTTCAAGATCACTGAAAAGGATTGACCCTTCGGGTGGACGAGTGAGTGTGAAGGTTCCTTCAGGGTGTTGAAGGAACTCTTGACGACCGCCCCTATTCTCGCTCATCCTAAACCTAACCTTGATTTCATCCTGGACATTGATGTGTCAGCTTACGCTATTGGCGCAGTTCTATCTCAGGTCACAGAGGATGGAACGGAGCAGGTACTGGCCTATGGTTCACACACTCTAAATAAAACAGAGAAACGTTACGCGACCACCAAGCTGGAATTACTGACTCCAGTCTACATTGTCAAGTATTACAAACACTTTCTGTATGGCCGCCCATTTACTCCCCATACGGATCACGATTCCCTATGTTGGCACCACAACCTTAAAAATCTGGAGGGCCAGGTAGCGAGGTGGCAGGAGTCCCTGCAGGCTTTTAGCTTCAATGTGGTTCATAGATCCGGCACACTGCATGGAAATGCCAATGCCTTGAGCAGAATCAGACTTGAGAATGAACCCGAAGTAGCCACCACCGTGACACATACAACACAGCCATCTCTGGTGTTCCCCGAATTGCGGTGCGCAGAGTGGAACATGGAGAAAGTCGCTCATGAACAAGCAACAGATGCGCAGACACAAAATATATACGCAATGATCCTGGAGGGGGTATGCCCTCCCCAGGAATCTGTTACACCATTATCCGCAACAGCGAAGTACTACTACCAGCGGTTCGAAGAATGCCATAATCATGATGGCGTTCTCTACATTAATAATTGCCTGGTAATTCTGGAATGTTATCGTGAAACAATATTACAGCAGTTACACAATAATGCCGGTCATCTAGCATTTGAGCGGACATTAACGAGAATAAAACAGAGATTCCACTGGATCGGAATTCGGTATAGTGTAAAGGCATGGGTCGCCAAAAGTGTCCTATGTCAAAGACGCGCTGTTGGCCAGCACCATTCCGCACCATTACAGATTAAGATAGTTGGTGCACCGTGGGAGCGAGTGGCTATTGATGTGCTCGGACCCTTGAATACAATGGATGATGGAAACAAATACATCCTCGTATTACAAGATTATTTTACGAAGTGGGTGGAAGCATTCGCTTTGCTGGACCAAGAGGCATCTGCAATAGCGGAGGTCTTGGCAAGCAATGTGTTTTGCCGGTTTGGAATGCACTATGAGCTGCACCCCGATCAAGGAAGTAATTTTGAGAGCCGGCTGATCTCCGAACTCTGCAAATTGTTCCATTTCATCAAAACGAGAACTACTCCATATCATCCCCGCAGTGACGGTATGGTCGAAAGATTCACCCGTATGCTGGCGGAAATGTTGACGAAGGAAACATGCCTTGATTGTAGAGATTGGGATCTATGACTCCCATATGTGCTCGTGGCATACCACACTTCAGTACATTCCAGCAAGGTTAATGTTAGGCTGTGAATTAGCCTTACCACTGGATCTGGCCATGCCCAGGATTCCAGGGAAGAAAATTCACCATCTTTCTACGTAGATCTCATGTGGCAGTGGATAGAACAGACCCATGAGCTAGTGAAAGCAACTCTATCCACTACACACCGGTGTGGAGATCCATATGAAACGGGAAGCATGGTTTGGGTACATGATTCGTGATGATCTGCAAACATGCCGAGTAAACTGAGTTACCAGTGGAAAGGCCCCTATGTGGTAGTAGGTAAGATGTCGGATGTGACCTACCGCATCCATGTTCCAGATGGCCTGACCTCAGTCATCCACTTCAACCAGCTTAAACCTTGTGTCAGTGACGGCCCCGTACCAGAGGTCGGACTGGGCGTTCCACGTGGCACTGGTACCCAGACAGATGTCTCCACGGAGACAAGTATTCCCGACATTAGTCTAGCGCACCGTGGTGCCAGTTCGACCCTTCTCCTACAAAGCCAGGAGTCTGGTGAACAAGCAACTATTGCCGAGGACAATGACGAGATATGTACTCGCCCTCTCCTTCCTCGGTATGGGTCTACTCGATCTGGGAAGTCGTATCTGAAGAGTTTCTCATTTGTGTTGTCCAAGGGGAAGGACGGAAAGGTTGTTCTGCCGACCTTTTCCCATTCCCACCTACTTCATGCTATACCCCCTATCATAGAGTTGCCACAAGTGGAAGCTGAGGCTACCCCAGGCCATGCTTCTTGTGTGGTGGAACATGTAGTGAATAGCATGGAAGTGCAGAGGCCACTGCAGGGTAGCAGCCTGTTCAGCAGACCCTCGGCTCGAATATTCCCGGTACTTAAAAACTATGACAAAGTACCAACTGTCGTGTAATGGGAGATGGCCATTCTCCCATACCAAGGGCAACCTTCACCAAAACTGCCCACCAATCCCCACCGTGAGCAGTCAGAACATCACACCAGACACAGAAATCCAAGAGCACACAGAACACACTTGCCCGCAAGGCTGGATACGTCAATTCACCGCTGCGTGAATACTACATACATATCCGGTTATAGAGCGGATATAATGGAGACAATCAACACCAGCAGCAACAAGATATAGCAAGCACCTAATGTTTTAAATTGAAAACGTTAGAGAACCGAATTTCCGCAGCATTTCCTCCCGCAAAGATGCGGGAAGTATATCACCGCAACCGCAACATACTTGGCTTTCACCAGCGTGGAAACCTGAATAGGCCCAATCCGCAATACACCAGCATCACACAGCAGCCTAGACTTCCCTACAACAGTACACTACCGTCATCAACAAAAGTCAACATTTTCCGCAATCACCTTCTTATCCGGTTTACGGAAAACTGACCATATGGAAAGAAGCACACCACAGCCATCTACAGTACGCACTACGAGGGAACCTCCCCCTTCCACCCACCCCACCCCACCCCCCGAACCGTCATACAGAAATTGCTAATAAAACAATACTTCATTCACACGTAATAACAGTAAATATTATTAAGACAGCAAGATGCCCGCAGTCTGTCATCCGTCACGAGTAGGATTTTGCTACCGAAAAGTTGAATTCGATAATAGATTGATTCTAGTTACGACAGCACCCTTCTTCGTCATCCGCGCTCTAAAGTAACTTTGCCCCATCCACGGGGTCAGCCACTACAGAGCGAAATACATCATGTCCGACAAAGTTGATACCACACTTCACTTACTTCCGTTCCCCCCTTCCCCAAAGTAATAAAAACATCACCCTTCACAACAGTGCAAGACCATCCACAGATAACCAGCCACCCATATCAATGAAAATCATCAACACGACAGAAACATAGACACTCAGGATGACTGCATTCACAATCTCCATACGATGGTATTGTTATTGTAAACTGTGTCACGCATTTTCCGAGCTGTATTATAATAAATTAAGTCTGGTCAAGATAGGGATGGGACTTGTCCTACCCACAGAGGAGGATGATTGGCAGTGCACCCACCTGGAAAACACAGTCCAGCTTGGCGGTGTTAGTATACTTAATTTCCGCAAGTAATGGATCTGTTTATACTGGACAATAATTATAGACAGCTATACTGCCCTAATTTTGATTAAGAACACCATCGTTCTACCGTGTATACAGATCATTAGCGCACGGACCAATGAAGCGGCATCAAAACTTCGACAGTATCATATCAAGGAGAATTTCAAATATTCTCTTACCTACATATTCCTGGACAAGATCGACAGGGCTGGAATACATTCTTACAGACAAGACAAAGACACGTGTATAAGATTACGAGCATATAGGGACGCTGTTCCAGGGAACATAATTGAAAACATATATTTCCGTCTTCCGCATAAACGACGAATATTCGTCAGCATCAACACTCCGCCATTACATAAATATTGCCTAAGTTTCTGATCAATCACGTGCTTTCATAACAAAGAACTACGTCACAATCACTTCTATTTACAGTAAATTGGATCAAAGGCTTTAAACACAAGAGCCGCTCAAAACGCGCTACTACCAGTGTGATGGAGGAGGTGAGAGGGGCGAGTCGGGGCAATTGCCGCTGACATCACTGCGCTCTCCCACACCCCATCGGGCGTTCCAGCCTGAAATTAAAACAGGCAAGTTTATAAGCATCCAATCTGTAAAACCGCTTCACACTAATTAAAAGGTGAACTTCCATAGGAATAAGTAGTTCCGAGTTTTTACGTTGATCAGAGACTTGTTTTTCCGTTGAGTGGGGGCGAAAGTGATATACATTTCTTCCTATAATTATAATTACTCCCTTTACACGGGAGCAAAACATTATATGACTCCAGGTTTAATAAATCAAAACTTTTTTTATGGGGCATGGCCGAATCACCCTAGAACTTTCGGGTGTGGTCATCCACCCTCCTGTGACGTCACCAAAAAGTATAAAAGGAGGAGATCGCGCATTGAAACTTTGTCTTCCCATCAAACTCGACACAGGGGAAGAACAAGGGAAGAACAATCATTAGGCTACTTTTGTGTCGCAAACCAAATTCTGCTGTTTATTTTATTATTAATTTATCACTTCTATTATATATTATGTGGCCTGGAAAGTTATGAAGAGCTAGGAAAAATTAGATTAGGTTAGGCAGTCCGCACCGCCGTTAATATGCGGAAATAAGATGTCACTTGCAGAGGACCTTGCCTTGTCCGACAATTCGGAAGTCACTATCCAGAAAGAAATATCCGTGTTCAGCATTCCAGGTCAGCGGACAGCCATGTAGACGCGCCTTCTCCCATAATTCGGACTTCACATTGCATGTCAATCGTGATCATCTTATGTAGAGAGCTTTCTGTACGGACTGCAAATACCTTTATACCGCTACCCGTTATGGTGTGACCCACGCATTGACTGATAAACATCGTGTGCTTGTAGTTACATTACAGCCTGGTGAACAAAGTGAAAACGTTGAAATGCCAGCCGCTCGTTTTGAAACTAGACTTCCTACTATCGACCAGCAACAGTAGTCATAGCATCTGCAACACAGCACGTCTTGACTTACGCCACCATCCTCAACGATGGAACCAGCAGCATCATCAGCACCGGCAGCAACTGCAGTGATGGTACCAGCACCACCTGCAGTTTCCACTCTGGCAGCACCCACAACAACGCCACCGTCCGCAGCACACATGACAGCAACATCAGCGTCCATAATTGGCCAGCCCATTTCGGTAGTTATAACGACGTCTACGCCAGAGCCAGTGTTACAGGGCATTTCAGATAGATCTACATCTCCTGGTAGCCTTATCATTGACGAAGAAATTAGCCTTACGGAAGCAATCCCGACCACCGCATCATGAACCAGCATCAACGCACACCCACGCAGCAGCAGCACATCAATGGATCCAGCAATATGGAAGACAACAATGTTGGAACGTATAGCACATTCCCCGGTGATCCGCGCCATGCCAAGGATGATCGCAAGCAAACTTCTGAAGTCCACAAAGATCAGGAAGCTATCTGCCAGCATCGCATCTGCAACAGCATCAGCCACAGCATCCACAAATACATCACCGTTCCGGCGACCGTTCATATGTTTAACAGCACTCAGCCCGCCAACAGCTAGAACCACACCGACCGCGACAGTGATGTCTGCAGTCACCATGCCACCGCCACTTCGCACATCACCAGTCATCATTTCCAGCACCACCAGCGCATCTATGGACACATCAGCACTGTCTTCTAGCCATAGCCTTCCAGAGATGAGCCTGTATAGTAGTGATATTTCGGCAGCGGAGGATAACCTGCCACGTCCGTCTTGTACAAGTCGCAGTACCCAGACTCACTGGGGCAACTTCGCCGCAGATGTTTGTGGACACTATTGCCGAGGTTGCAGCAGGATTTATTAGTAGTTGTGCAGAACACGGAATTCATTATTGTTTAATTTTGATATACTTTTCTTCTTATTATATGTTTTTAAAATTGAAACCCAGTCCTTAGGCTGAATACGGTCATCCTACACTGCTGTACAATATTCTTGCATAGCTGTGTCTCACTATAAAAAAATACTCATTGCAGATTCCTGTGTTGAAAACATGCCATGTGCAGTGTAGGTACACAACACACCATAGCGAATATGTCATAATCCCATCATGCAGTCTCAGCTATGCTGGGGCTTCCTGATTAACTAACTTTTGTACTTTATTATTATATCTTATTTTTCTTATTATTTTTAAGCCCCGCATCAGTACGACGGGGTGGATTTGGGGCAGCGAGAGCTGCTTGTGCGGAATCGGCACTGTATGCATCCATTCATATAATCTGGAAGCATACCACTAATATATATATATATATATATCTATGTGCATTCCTTTATTTACCCGGGATGCACTTTGTAATTAAAAACTAATCTATGATACTCTGTCGGGTATAATTACAGAATAATCCGTATATGTTTTAACTGTATTGTAATTGTGGTACGTTGGAGCTTGGGTGTTCTCACACAAAAAAAAGACCTGGAAAAATAATTCCAGGACAAAAATTTTAATCAATGGTATGCCTCCCTCCCAAACTCTTTCGCACCCTATGTGCTCTGTCTTATGAATATGCGTCTCGCGTGTCAGTACTCCTCTCAGGCCACGCGCCTACCAGGGAAGTCTACAATTTCCGCATAGCGTGCTTCCGTGCGCTCGATCCGTGATGCGTGATCATTTGCCACAAATGTCAAACTAGGAGGGGGTGGTGTAGCATGGATCAACCGGATGGGTACAGACCGGCCATGCCGGATTCGTTTCAAAGTGCAACCCCCTGGGTAGAGCAATAAGTGTATGTAAGCCATATACGGGAGGTTTCTTGTTAAAAAATGGCTAAGTCTGATAGAACGCGTGGTGCACATGCGCGCGCGTCAGAGCTTCCCTGACAACACGTCTCGGAATTGGAAGTGAGTGCTTACCTATAGTGTACCGAATAGGTACTAGTAAATGCTTATAATCTATCCGTTCTCGTTTTTCTTGATACCAATCGGGACCACAGGTAAACTATTTAAAAATTGGCCTAGAAATGGCTGAGTTATCGTTGAAGCTCCCGCTAAATTATACTCGGAATATTGCTATAACATTGTAGCCACGTGTATATATTAAACTAAATATAAAGATCTGTGTACACATGGTCGATACATTCACCAGCATAGCAGCACGCTGATTGGCTGGCGCTCGTCCGCTGATTGGTTGAGGCGGCCAGCCCTGACGTCACAGCGAGTATAAAAGGGGTGAAAAACCAAGGACCAGGAGCATCACCGGCGTGGAAGCCAGCCCGCGCAGGATGACTGGACCACCTGGATGACAGATGTGAACTGCTGACGCACCAGTGATCTTCAACCAGTGTCTTACGGATCCCAGCACATCTGCGGAGTAGGACGTCCTCGGCTTCCGCGGAATTTTGGATACTCCCGGACGGCCATCCAAGAGTAATAAACTAAATTTATAGTTAGACTTTCTGCATCCGGACTTTCCTAACGTAACTTCTGTGGACGGGGCCATGCGAGCCCAGAATGTAATCCTACGCGATGTAGAGCTGCGGTGATTCTTGGTGGACGACTCGCCAGATCTGCCAACCATGCTGAAAAGTGGACACTAAATTCTGCACTGCATGTCGTGTGTGTTTAATTAACTTTTCGACCAGTCTGGTGGACTTTGCTAGATGCGCCGCAAGAGCTATGCGACGCATCCCGCACTGTGTGCCTAGTTATGTGTCCACTTAACATTATTATACAGCCCCCTCTGTTAATGGGCAACCTTTAACTTTATTACTTCCGTCACCGGAAGGAGAACTTTCTCACATCAGTATAAATTATGATTTAGTTATAGAGACTATCTAATAGATGCTACTTCACTGTTCTGTTTCACTGTCATGAGTATGCACCGTATCTACCATGCTATCATCTCCGATGCCGATCGCCTAGTCGGACCCAAACAAACTAGGTGAATGGGAGTAGCTATGGCAGATGAGCTTCAACATTGAAGTGGCACTCACTCACAGTCACATAGTGGCGAAAACCAAGTGTATCGCTACCAACTACATGGCCACACGCTTGAATATGCCAACAATGCAGGATATCTAGCGCTCACATTTACCAACAAGGTTAGCTGGAACAAACATATTCAAGCGACTGCGGCCAAAGCCAACAGAGCTAGTGCTTTTGTTTATAGAAACGTCAAAGGATGTCCAACAAAGGTGCATAGTTAATGTTGCAGAAGCCTCATTCGAAATATTCTTGAGTATGCCACTGTATGGAGCCCACACCAACAAAGCACCATTAATGATCTGGAGACGGTCCAGCGATGATCAGCTCGAACAATTTGTCATCATCATCATCATATGCACAGAACATACGCCTATGGCTTGTTATTGTTCCGACTTTATGTAGATTTTAGTCACAGTTATGGATTATTTCCCTATAGTGATTGTCTACTTTTATTTTAAATGCTTCAAGAGTCGGTGCCCTTACAGCCTCAGCTGTTAGTGAGTTCCAGTATGGTACTACTCGGTTGGAAAAGAAAATTTTACGAATATCCTTATTGCTACGCTGTGTGTATAACTTAAGTTTGTGTCCCCTAGTCTGAGTATTGGTGGAGGGTGTGAAAAAGGTATTTTTGTCAATGTTGTATTGGTTGTGTATGATTTTATATGTTTCAATTAGGTCCCCACGAATGCGCCTGTATTTTAATGACATTAAGTTTAGCATGGTAAGTCTTTCTGGATAGCTGTAATTTCTCATTTCTGGTATAATTTTTGTAGCTCTACGCTGGACCCGTTCTATTAGTTGGGATTGTCTTTTGAACCTGGGCGACCATATGCAATTACAATGTTCTAGTATTGGTCTTACCAAGGATTTATAAAGTAAAATGAAGATGCTAGGATATATGTGGCAAAGTGTTCTCTATGATTCCTAGTATTTGGTTGGCCTTGGACACCATAGGATTGATGTGTATGTCAAATGTTAAGCTTTCGTCGATATATACTCCCAGGTCCTTTTCGCTTCCCGACATTGAGATTGTCTGTATTTCGGTGGAACCTGTCATATAGTACTTAGTGATGGAGTTGTTTCTGCCAAAATGTAAAACGTGGGTTTTAGCTGTGTTGAAGGTTAGCTGCCATGTGTGTGCCCAGTTACAAACTTTGTTAATGTCATCTTGTATATGATGGGCTAGTGGATTACCATATATTTTCGTACCATCTGCAAAGATTTTGCAATAGTGTATGACAATGTATATTAGGAACAGGGTAGGTTCAATAACACTCCCCTGTGGAACGCCACTAGTGATATCTGCCCACTCTGAGACTGTGTCATTGATTTTTACCCTCTGCTTCCAGCTAGTTAGGTAGTTATTGATCCACTGAACTATTTTATTCCAAATGTTATAACTTTTTAGTTTCATAAGTAACCTGGTATGTGGGACGCTGTCAAAAGCCCTCGAGAAATCTAGATATAGTGCATCTGTTGATTCACCTGTGTCTAATTTAGTAGTCGATGTATTCCATGAGTTGAGTTTTGCATGATCTGTTATTTCTAATTCTATTTTTTTCTGTTTCCGTAAAATTGATGATTTCATCTCGTATTAAATCTATAAAACTTTACACAGGATACATCCCTTTTTTGTAAATAGGGCAGACATCAGCAGTCTTCCAAATGTTGGGTAACATGCCCTCCTCTAAAAATTATGCAGAGGTACACTGATTTCCTTAGCTACTTCCTTAAGTAATCTTGCTGGTATTTCATCTGGGCCTTGACTCTTATTAGGGTTTAGGTTCCTGAGTTTCTTTTCTACAGCAGTAGGCGTTATTATTGTCTGCTAAAACAGGTGTCTTACTTGTGAGGGGCACGATTGGAACAGAGTCTAAGTTTTCAGTCGTAAATACACTGGCAAAGTTATTTAGAATATCAGATTTGCCTTTGTCACTTGTGGATAATGAACCATTTATTGGGTCTTTCAAACTGGTTATCGATTCTCTAAGTGTAGTTTTATTTTTGACATAATTCCAAAATGATTTGGGATTAGTTTTACATTCTGAAACCACTCTCCGTTCGAAAGACATTTTTGCTTCTCTGATACACCATGCCATAACTTCAGTCAAACCAGCAGTGGCACAGCTCTAATCCCTCAACTCTCACTCGATCCATTGAAATCATGAAGGGACGTCAATAAAGTCACTATGATGTATAAGTTCATGAATGGCCTAGTCGTAATTTATTCGCTCATCCACATTATCGTGATAAAAAGTATAAGAGCGGTTTAACAGAGCGAGCAGCGAGAACAAGTTCTCATATGGTTTTCTTATCATATTTGTAGTATATAATAACACAGAGGTTAAGGTCTACATCCCTGTAAGCACTGCTAGCTGAACTACGGCGCCGAGTGAAGGAAGGCAGAGTTACAGGGTTCTTTTTTTTATCTATCCGTGGTTTTGTGTGTGAGACAGCGTTTAGTCCAAATGAGGTGCGGGCTAGTGAATGTTCTCCAAGTAGGGGATGAAGGTGCGAAAATTTGGCTAAATGGTCTGAATAAGAGGAGTCATTTGTACAATTTGACTGAGACAATCGCCAGCTCAAAGTATAATATAAAGTATTAGGAAGTGTCCATTACAATAAAATACTGTAAAGTTAATCCGCCTGTAATTAGGTAGCAAAGTAGTAACATATAGCGTGGTAACACAATAGGGTGGTATGGTATAAATATCAACCAGACATGTGGTTGCAATGCAACCATGAAGCTCGACTTTATGACTTTGCAATGGACTATGAAGCTTGTCTTCAAACATAAAACATAAATATAGAAGGCCTTACCATCAAGAGGCCCAATGGCCTGTAACGTTAACCTGGACTTGAACCATTTGCATTTAAATAAAAGTAGACATGATGGATTTAAAAAAAAAATCCAAGATGGCCACCAAAAAATTCACCAATCATAATTCTCGTTTGATATGTTGAAGCCTACCACCATAGGATCATTCCATCCAAATTTCATTGAAATTAGCCCACTAATTAAAGGGATAGCATTTTAAATGGTTTTGGAAACAGGGTTCATACAGCTATCCAATACTTTCATTCAATGACTTTCATGGCCACAATTTCAAGATTTTCAATGGCCCGACACCAGTACGGACATCGGGTGGTAAATGATGGGAGCGGGCTGGGATGTGGAATCCCCTGACAATACAGGAATGCCCTGACAATACAACTCATAAGGAGTTCCAAGAGACTGCTAATGCCAAAGTTTTAATATTAGATTTTGACTAATGATTTATGACAACAATTTTATACTCAGTGAAAAGAATATGGACTGAAATGTTAAATTCAAGGGCTTTTCAATGCATTACAGTAATTTTCAAGTACTTTTCAAGAGAATTCTCAAATTCAAGGCTTTTCAAAGCACATGCCAAAATTCAAGTGCTTTTCAAGTTTGTACGAACCCTGTGGAGTTTTCAAAAAATCCAAATGGCCACCAAAAATTGACTAACCAAAATACTGACAAGTTCTAGAGCTAGTTCTAGAGTTCTACAGAATCCATCCAACCAAATTTGGATAAAATCCACCAAGCGGTTAAGGAGAAGATGCATTTTGACAATTTCACCCAAAAAATTGACCCATTAAAATTCTGGAGCCTACAGTGATAGGGTCTGTCTAGGGTTGAAATCTTTCGAGCAGTTAGTGATGAGTAGCGCTTAGACAATTTTCGGAATTTTTTTCATAAAATCTAAGGTTTTCACGAAAATACTTGTCCAATCAAAATTCTGTATATAAGTTCAGAAGCATATCCCCATAAGGTCATTCCAGCCAAAGCAAGTTGAAATCTGCCAAGCTGTTAATAAGTAGTAGAGTTTTGAGAATGTCCGGTAAATCTTTCATAAAATCCAAGATTTTCTCACAAATAAATTGACCAATCAAAATTATGTATACATGTTCTGAAACTGAAAGCATTAAAGTCCTAACCAAATTAGGTTTACATCTGCAAAGTGGTTAATGAGTGGTGTTTTGACAATCTTCGGTAAATTCTTTTTAGAAAATGTAAGATTTTAACCAAAAAAATTGACCAATTAAAATTCTGTATACAAATTCTGACGCCTACCCCCATAGGGTCCATCCAGCCAAATTAGGTTGAAATCCGCTAAGCAGTTAATGAGTAGCATTTTCAAACAAAGGGTGACAGATGGATAACAGATGACAGAGGGTCACCATGCATATCAACGACCCTGACCTTTTGACCAAAACATCATTGTGTGATGCCGTGTCATTATAAGGAGACATGCGTCCAAGTTTGGGTGCAGTATGATTAACCAAACCCGAGATATAAACAGAAATTGTTAATGTTGAAAAAATAAGGTTTTTACCAAGGCAACAGTGACCTTTGACATTTTGACATTAAGGTAATTGTGTGATGTCAGGTTCATTATAAGGCGGCATGTGTCTCCAATACGGTTAACCAAACCGGAGATATAAAGAGATAAATTGAGCTAAACGGAAAATGTTAATGTTGAAAGTTTTTACCAAGGTCAGTGACCGTGACCTTTTGACCCCAATGTCATTGTGAGATGCCGTATCATTATAAGGAAGCATCTGCCAAAGTTTGCGTCCAGTATGATTAACCAAACCTGAGATATAAACTGAAAAGTTGAGCTAAATGCAAATTGGACGACGACGCCACTACCACCACCGGACGGCTTCGTAAAGTCGAGCTAAAAATATAGTGGCGTGTACAATAGGAAAGACAAAGAAGCTGTATACAATCAAAAAAATTCCAAAGATACATTTAACATTTAATATTTATATCCGCTTACAGCACAGTTCAGCTAAAGGGTTCACAGTTTATGTACACAAGATCACGGTGACGACGACTGCAGTCAGCTCATAAGATCACTCTCACTGTCTCAACATATCAAAAAGTCTTACTCGCAGTCTGCCACCCGAGTATTTCTGTCGGCTCTCAGCAGTCTAGTGCCTCCTACTTCCTTAGGAGCACGTCTCGAGTCATGGTATAGTTCTGTCTGCATCTCTGCTTCAACGATTACTGAGTCAGGATTATTAGAGTGATCAGCATTTTGTTTTTGTTGCACACTTGTTAATTTGCCCACCGATGCCTCAGTGAGCTCCCAAAATTACGATACAATCAGAGTCAACCATGTTATGTATGTAGATGGCACTGGCTTTGAGGCCCTAGAGTGTTGTGAAAGTAGCCTAATAGGTATAGCGGTTAGCAGTGCTGTCAAGCTAAGCCATAGGGTTTTCCCAGGAAGTATCCATGACACGGAATATGGTGTGTGTGTGTGCGTGTGCGTGCGTGTGCGTGTGTGTGTGTGTGTGTGTGCATGCGTGTGCGTGTGTGCGCGCGTGCGTGCGTGCGTGCGTGTGTGTGTGTGTCTATTTCATCCGGCGAGACAGCTTATATAGGAATCAGGAGGGGGGGTCACGCAACTCCTCCATCACTCACCAAGCGAATCAGGTTCTTTGTTTAAACCTGATGAGCGAGTTACTGGCTGGTGTGTCAGTCTCAAGCGCATTGGCCAGCTATTCAGCCTCTACAGCTGAGAGGAAAAATTCCTATTTTCCAGAATATCTTCGTTATTATATATCTCAGGTGGATTCTGAAAACAGTTCCACAATCCTGATGAGACGATCCCAGGGAGATTAAAATATTTCAGATTGGCCTGGAATTAAACAATGACGCCTTTAATATCTTTCGAATCGTTTCTTTGAAAATTTTTAGATTCTAAAAATTAGTGTATCCAGCGTGTTAACAAGGCCTATGCGCTATACTGACTGAGCAGTCACCAGCTCTTGACTTACTTTTCCAAGTCCGTTAACACGGGTAGCGACCTACCATACCAAGGACATGTGTATGGTTACATCAAGCACCCAAGTGACCTCATCACACACATCCTATGCCGACCAGTGAGGTTTTCATAAACCTCATGTGCCAACCTTAGCATATGGAGGCTTCAGGACTGCGCAATCCGACTACAGCGACCTTACTTAATCCTTTATTGATCAAATTTGGTCATACAAATTTTAATATCTGCCTATTGAATGTCCATTTACAGGCCAAGAGAATATAATTTTTGCAAATTTATCACAGGAATGAACGGCTCGGTTATCGAGCCATGCATTCCAGGGGTAAGCTTTCAAAAATCGTACTCTCTTGGCCTGTAAATGGGCATTGTACAAGACTATAACAGGGAACGGTTTTGGCCGGCTTGCCCAGTAAAGTGTTAATATGTGTTGGTGAGTGAGCTTCTCATAAGCCTTGGAGAAATAGAGGACTGTAATGTGAGCTTAAATTGATCTGTTTAGTGATGATGCATGGTCATGCATAGCTATGCGCAATTGTCTCACAGGATCTTCCCAATTTAAATCCATGTTGGTTGTCTGTGAGGATGTTATTTTCACCTAGATGATTTAATACATTGCTTCTTCTTCTTCTTTTCGATCGCTGGTATCACACTTGGAGAGCAACATTGAAGTATGTTCTCTGTGGTCTGTTCTGCTTCTCCACAAGGACAAGCGGGCGATGTCGTAAGGTGGAACCGCCTGTGCATGTGTTAATATATTGTCAACTATGATATGTTACAGCATTTTATATATTGAGGTTAATGATACAGGCCTATAGTTGTGTGGTTTACGGCAGCCAACTCATTGATATAGGCACTACCTTAGCCATTTGCTCGGTGGGTTCCCTCTATCTAGTGGGTGTTGGTAGATGAAGGCCAATATTCCTGAATGTTCTCGAGCACTTACTTGCACATGCAGGTAGCTAGTCTGGTCCTGTAGCCATCCTATAATTAAGTCACATCAATAGTCCTCGTTCAGTATTATTGACTGCCTTAGGATATTCTTAGGATGTTTCTAGACTAAAGGCTGGTGTTCAGCGTCTACGTCCACCTCATCTTCCTTCACGACCATTCTGTGTATCTGACTACCAGATATATGGTATAACACATAGGGATCATATTTGAATTCCTGGTTTTCCCTAAATCTCTCTAATGCCATCACTTTACGTCAAAAGCAAAGCCTGTTCTGGTATGCACAATATCCCCAGGGAGGCTATTCCATGTCATTTACACGAATTGTAAATGAATGTTTCCATACATTAATCCTACTATGGTGATTGACCGTAAGTCATGGCCTCTGGTGCATCTGTTGCTTGTTACTTCCCGTAGGTCAGCAGTTACATTTGGGTGATACATGCCATGAGGTTTCTTGTACACTTCAATCATGTTCCCTCTAAGCCTTCTGTAACTCATAGATGGTAGCTTCAGGCACATGAGTCTCCATTAATAGCTGAGGTTGCTAAGTGAAGGTACTTGCTTAGATGTACGTCTTAGTACATTTTTGATAGCCTATCTGTCCTTCCTTAGTTATGGTCTTCATACACTCACTGCATATTCTAGGTGGAGACCTCAGCTATGCCGGGAACAGTTGCTTAAATATACCCTCATCCAGATGTGTAAAGGATCCCTGATCAGAGACATAATACTATTTGCTTTTTTTTATCTTGTGATCTTATGTGGTGGCAGAAATTTAGTCTTTTATCTACCATTATTCCAATGTCTTTCATTTGTTCTATATTTTCAAAGATTATTTTGGCCCTATGTTCACCATATAGGTGATATGACCTGCTGCATGCTCCTTGTTTTCCACATTTGCCTTCTACTATCAGCACCTTATATTTGTTACGGGTGGAACCTTAATAGCCACTTATCTGACCAGCCCTGTAGGGAGTCCAGATCAGCTTGTAAATTCTTTGCACCATCCTCTCCTTTTATTTGCTTATATAGATCTTGGTGTCATCTGCAAATAAGTATGTTTGTGCCTCAACACAGATGGGTAAGTCGTATATATATCAGAGATGGGGTAATAGTAATAGGTTATTACATCAATTTCCATGTAATAGTAATAGTAAGAAATAGATTGTTAATTTTACAATGTAATAGTAATAGTAATAGATGGAAAAGTAATAGATAATAGCCTATTACTTGTCTATTACAGGAGTATCTTATATGCTTAGCATACAAGCCACAAAATTCTGCTTCCACATATGCATCAATACTTCCTCCATTGTCTAATATGGCTGTCCAATCTTCCAACACATTTAATAATTGGATTGCTGTGGACTGGCCATTCATTCAACCAAACTGCCTCTTGCTAAAAAATTTGTTTGTTTGCATATGCTCAATTATTTCTGCCCTTACCAGTTTTCCCATCAGTTTGCTAGGCAGACTCACTGGTCTATAATTACCTGGTTCAGACATTGATATGGCACTATATCCAATTGCCTTGATTTATTGAAGACAATGCTCAGGGCTTTAGCAAGTGTATCCTTTAACTCGGCCAGGACCTTTGGGTGTATTCCATCAGGACCTGGGGACTTTGTCTTATCCAGCGTCTTGAGAAGGTTCCACACCTCGACTTCTGAGTACATTTTGTCCTGGAATCTAGGTTCCACTATTCTTTCCTATAATTCTGGCAATACTCCTTCAGGCTCCTGGGTGAAAACACTGGTGTAAGTCTGCAATAACATTTGCCTTCTCAATATCCTCAACGACCACTCTAGTTCCTTCATCAGTTTGGACTTGTAGCTGTGCTAGACCAGTCTTTGTCTTTCTTTTAGCATTTACGCAGTTCCAAAACCGCTTGGGATCTGTTTTGACTTTCCTGGCTATCTCCTGTTCTTTCTCTTTCTGTCTTTCAGATTAGTTGTTTCAGTTGGTTTCATACTTGTGTATATTTTGTATGCCTTTTTGGTCTCTGATCTCCATAAATCTCTGCCAACACCTTTTTTTTCTTCTAATCTTCGCACGTATTTCCTCGCTAATTTGAAGTCTTTGGTTCACATTTCCATTTCTAATTTTATGTATACATTTTTCCTTCGCTGTGTTTAGATACTTCATTAGGGTATCCACAAGTTGGTTTGGGTCTTCAGACACTAATAATGACTCCCAGTTCAGATCGAGTTTAGCACTCATAGCTGCATAATCCCCTTTAAAATGTTCCATCTAACTGTTTTACTATTAGAGAAATGGATGAAAATGTCTATCCTTGATGAAGAGTTTGTTACTCAGATCTTTAGTGAACATTGATGTGAATTGGAGATTCAGTGCTTCAGCTTTGGATGTAGCGACAACTGCAATTTTGCCCTCCATTTTCAAGGTATTAATGTCTGATGCTTATTATCATTGGGTCTTAAGTAACGCCAGGTTTTTACATAATGCATTCTCTGAGGGATCTAGCAGCTCATTTAGGTATTTCCAGTGTGTCTTTCTTGTTTCATGTTGCGTGATCCTGTGACCATGGATGAATTTGGTCCAGTGTGCTAATCCTTGGATCATTAGTCTGTGGTGATGTCAGATATTTTTTGTTCGGAATTCTTTGTCCATGGAAATTATAATATCATTTGAAGAAAATCCACTTGGTTTCTACAGAATTTCCACCATGTGTGTATGCGCATACTTTCGCACACACGCGTGAGCTCATGAGCGCACACACACACGCACGCACACAAGCATGTGCATACATAAATCCAAATCGGTTTCGTGGTTCAGTCATCTCGCTTCATTGAGTAGACATTATTTATATGGCCCCCTGCATTTGGTGGGTAGACATACAGTACAGCTCAGAAATAACTTTAAATGTTTCCAAAACAAAATAAAAAGTACAATTGAATATTTTGAACAACGTGTATTCGAAGACTTTGCTGCCTATTTTAATCAAAATATTCAACTGAACATTTCTTACTAACATGTTTCTGTTCTTTTTGTTTTGGAAAGATTCTGACTTATTTATGATCTGTACCCTAAGACATAAATCTGAAGGAACCACAATTATTGACCTTCTGATTGGAGTAGTGCTCGTTATAAGACAAGTTTTACCATACATACATTTTATATCTCCACCTATGTGAACTGTATTCTAAGGCTTCAACTCATCATCATCCCAAAATAAAGTTCTACATGAAATGTACTAATTCCAAAAGAGATTTCAACATATTTTGCCTAAATACAAGATGTGCTTGGCTGAATCCTTATCATTGGGGCTAATAACAAAACAAGGGAGATAACTCTCTCAAGGCTATGCCCATACCACGCATGAAGTTTTAGTTTTAACCACCACCCCCACCCCTTGAGTTACACGCGTATTATATATTAATATATATTTTCAAGGGTGATAACTCTTTAGTTTGAGATCGAATCAGCTTCATTTTCGCAATGCAAGCATTAGATTGTAATAGGAGCATTTGTATTGCTTTTGGTGTCAATATCCACAAATAACTAAATGGCCTGTCAGTGTTTAAAATGCAGAATCAAAAAAGCATCCGCTTTCGTTTCTACGAGAATTCGTAATACTTACCAGATGTACTATTATGATAATGTCTATTATCTAGTCTAGCTCAAAATAAACAATTAAAACTCCGCACTTTCCTGGTCCTGCCCATACTGTGTCTGGGAATTAAGCCTGAAGACCAAGCCTCTGTGGGGTGGAGAGGCCGGGTCTGTATCCAGGGAGGTAAGTATCAACTCTCTCGTGAAAAAAGAAATCCTAGATTTTGTTTATTTCACTTCAAGAGTATACTTACCTCCCTAATACTTTTGATATTGCCAGAATTCGACAGGGAATTCGGCGGGAGGGAGGCGAGGTCAAAAGACCAGCTCTTCCCTACATGCTTTCACGCGTTCAAGGCACTTAAATGTCTGAAACTGTGTGAAAGCACAGTCAGGATTTGATGAACATCGGCTAACACCATCCGATGGATGAGATGACCGAATGTCATATGCGCTCTCCCCCCCCCCTCCTTCCTGGGAGGAAGACTAGAATGACCTCAATGTCCCATACGCTCTCTACGTACCAGTGCCATGTACTATAGGACAGAGACGAAAAGGCTCCATTTTCCTATACTCTCAATGATGAACCACATCAAAACACAAACCATCACCATATTAATAACAATGGGTAACGTGACAATACAATCAACAATGAACAACACATGAACAAGACTGACCTTGTTGAACTTGGCAGCTGTCATCATCTTCCCAGAGGAGAAGGCTGATGCAGTCCCAAAAAGTGGTTGTTTCCATTAATTAATTGTGAAGTATATAAGCAATGAGGAAACCCTCCTCAAAAATCATATAAGCGATTATTTTTTCAAAATCGACAAGGCGAGAGGATTCGAGGTGTCACGGAGATAATGGTCTGTAAAACTTGACTCACAGTGCCACTGAGCAACGGACATAATGTCATCCACAGGGACCCCATTAAATAGGGCAGTGGAAGTCACCACGCCGTGGACACTGAGCCTTGGCTATGTCAACCTGCTTACCAGTGGCGGATTTATGACAAAATTGGATACACTCTACAATCCACCTGGAAATGGTGTCCTTAGACGCCTTGCCATGGGGTTCAATATATGACAACCATAACGCTGACTGATCGGTCCGCCACTCTGAAGTACGCTGTTTGTACCGAAGCAGCGCCCGAACGGGACACCATGCTTTAGAATTAGGATCATATCTAGTTAAAGCAGGCAAAAAAATAGGTTGACCTGGATATTTCAAAGACTGATTCTTAGCCAAGAAATTAATCCTAGGTAGCAGCTTAAGGCCTTCCCCTGTAACCACAAAACGGTCGTCCTTGGCTAATAAGGCATGAATTTCACTCCTACGCCTAGCCGAGGCCGCAGCAATTAAAAATACAGTTTTAAGAGTTAACAGTTTCATAGAAATGGAACTAAGTGGTTCAAAAGGCTTATCACCTAGCACCTGAAGCACTAGCGATAAACTCCAAGACGGAATCACCGGGGGATTCCTTGGTCTTAGATTGCCCATGCCTTTAATTAATACATTTAATGTACTTACTTCATCACTCCCCCTATTAGCCAAGCAAGGGATAACAGTCATTAAAGCTGATTTATAACCAGCAATAGAGTTAGGCTTGAGGCTATAGGCATCATACAGGTGACAGAGGAAATCAGCTACTACCTGAATACATGAATCCATTGGATCAATACATCTTTTTGAGCACCACTCTGCAAATCTGTTGATTTTATAATTATATGCTCTGGAGGTTGACCCCCTCCTGGCTTTGGCCATAAACATGGTTGCATGCTCAGAAAAGCCCTCCTTAATTCTAGATTCCTTGACAACATCCACGCAGTCAATCGGAACATTGACGGATTGTTGTGAAGGGCCTTGCCCTGGAAGATAATGTCGTCCATCAGAGGCAGAGGAACCGGATTGCAGACCAGAAGGTCCAGCAGATCCGCATACCATGATCGGCTTGGCCAATCTGGGGCGATCAGAAGCACTTGGCACTCCTCCTGTCTGATTTTCTGAAGAATTTTTGGAATCAGGATTGCTGGAGGGAATGCGTATGCATACTAGGGCTGCGCGATATACCGATACCATATTAAAAACTGATATCATACACTGACGGTTTAAAAACCGCCTATGAGAAATAAATATCGTCAAACCGAATATGACAACATTTTCATTTTTTCCGTACAAATACTAACCAATGTATACACAGGCATTTGAAGTTTACCCGCCTATTTCATATTATTAGCATATTTCATATATTACTATATATCTATATATAATACACTATAATAAGTGTATTATATATATAGTAGTATATGCAAAATGCTAATAATATGAAATAGGCCGGGTAAACTTCAAATGCCTGTGATGTATAAACATATTTTCCTCCGTCGGCCATTTGCAAGAAGTAGTGTTCTTGCTCTTCCCTCTGCTAATTCCAGTCTCGTTTGCATATTGGTCCGTACGGTCGTATGGCAGAAATTAGCCAATCAAATTGAGAATAATAATTTGTCTTTTTATTATTGAACATTCTTTATGTAATGACGTCAGCAAGCTATTGACCTTTGATCTCGGTGAATTGATTATTTTCCGTGCCGAAATGAATGGTCATTTTAGTGCGTTCAGTGATTGTACACCGACACGGCGATATACAGTCCATTGTGTATAAACAATGTCAATTAGCCAGCGTATTATATACGGATTAATAATAATCACACTTAGCTAAACAGCGAGCCCATACCCTCCTTGAGTTAATTTGGGCTATATAGTATAAAAGATGGAAGATTTTTGTAGTTGTTATCAATTTCAAATTGTTCTTGATTACTACGTATTGCTTTTATCAATTATAAGTTTTTTGTACAAGTTCGTGATTGTGTTTCGTTACTGGTTAGGCCGTAAAATGGAGTTAATTCCAAAGGCGAAAGTGACATCGCCCATATGGGCTCACTATGGGTTTGTGTCAGATGAAAATGGTAAAGCAGTTGATGAGATGAAACCAACTTGCAAATTGTGCCGTGTAACTATGTCAGCTAGTGGTGGGAATACATCAAATCTGACGTTTCACCTTCGTAAACACCATCCGTTAGCGTATTCGCAGTTACAGCCAACCAAGCGTAAACGAGATGACAGTGCAGGTGAAAGTAGTGATCGGCCGACAAAGCAGCCTAAGATAACACAGACACTACAGAAAGGGCAGTTGTATGAAAAATCAAGCACCCGTTTCCGACAGTTAACCAAAGGTGTAACTAAGTATATTGCCGGGGCCATGGTGCCTATTTATACCGTTGACAACTGTCATTTCAAGGGAATGATCGCTCAGTTTGATAGCCTGTATCAGTTACCTTGGCGTAAATATTTCACAGAAACCGCCATTCCGGAGTTATATAATGAAATTCGCGATCGTGTGTTGGCAGATGTGAAAACTGCGGATTATTACTCATGTACGTGTGACCTCTGGTCATCAGAGGGAATGGTTCCATATTTGGGACTAACCATTCATTTCGTAGATGCTGACTGGAAATTACAATCCCGAATTCTAGAAACACTTTATTTCCCTGATGATCATACTGCCGATAATATTGGTGAGACCTTGAAAGACTGCTTAGCTAACTGGGGTTTAGACTCGAGCAAACTTGTTAGCATGACAACGGACAATGGTGCTAATATAAAGAAGGCACTGCGTGACTTAGAATGGAGTAATTTAAGTTTTTTTGGACATAACCTGCACCTGGTGATGAACAAATCACTCACTGATCAGAGGATAACCCGTGCGTTAGGACGTTGTCGGACAATTGTATCCACATTCTCGACGAGCTGGAAAAAGCGACGCCAGTTGAAGGAAGCGCAGGAGTCATTGAAACTTATACAGCATCAGCTGATTACGGTAAGATAATCTATGACACTCTTTTAACCCTTTAGTGCCTAAATTAATTCCTGAAAATTTAAATATTTGCTTTTTGAATGTCCATTTGCAGGCCAAGAGACTATTTTTGAAAATTTACCACTGGAATGACTGGCCCTGTTATCGAGCCAGTCATTCCAGTGGTAAATTTTTAAATATAATCTTCGCTTGGTTGGAAAATATACCCTTCTCAAGACTACAGCTAACGCGGTATTTGGCTGATATGAGTGTTGAATGGTATTATATGTTCGCCAGTCTTAGATGAGACGAGCCGCCGAACAACATGCTAAGAAAATAGTTTGTAGACCTGTGAACTGTACTCATTAATTGAGCGCCTCTAATTTGGCATGGTTTTTTAATCAATTTATAGACCAACGTTAGATGAGATGTTTGACCTAATATCTGTATTCACTACCATGGCCGCCTTTATGTTGGCAAGAGTAAATCTAGATTGTGTCCGCTTAACCCATTGAACCCAGAATTGTTAAATGCGATAAAATGGATTGATTGCTGTTTGATATGTTGAAATAAATGTGATTGGATGCTGTTTCTGCCTTTAGGGGGAGAAGCTCCTGCCATTCAGATTTATTTCAAAATATACAAAATGTCATTTGCTTAACTTAACTGCTGCAATGCTGCGAGCACTTTATAAGTATCTTATAAATCTTTATTTCTATTATAGGATTGCCAGACTCGATGGGGTTCCAAATTCGCCATGGTTAAAAGGATTGTAGAACAGGAGCCTGCACTACGTCGCGTCCTGAGCAATGACAAAAAGACGGCACATCTTGCTCTATCTTGGCAGGACACCCAGGTTCTCGAAGCCATTTCAGCTGCTTTGGAGACGGTGGGTGACTTTACAGACATTCTGTCACAAGAACAGTATGTTAGTGTTTCTGCGCTAAAACCACTGGTAAAGTTGTTGGCTACAGAAATCCTAGAAACATCGAAGGACGAACATTCTCTAACTTCCCACATCAAAGATATAATAAAGGGTGATATGGAAAACAGATATAATAGCCAAGGTGATAGTATAAGCGCCCTTCTGTCAATGAGTAGCTTCCTAGACCCAAAATTCAAGTGTAAATACCTCTCTGAATGGGATGTTAGTGATGTAAAGAAACGTATTGTGGACCAGACAGGCTCGCCTATTGATCTTGTGAAAACAACTCCTGACCAAACTACACCTACAAAGAAAACTCTATCAAGCCTATTCAGTAAAGCAAAATCCATTGATGTGAGCTCAAGCAAGTCGAGTCCGATCGAGAACGAGATTTACTCTTACCTCTGCAGTTTTGAGCCTGATGAGGACTCAAATGTCTTAAATTGGTGGAAGCTACATGAGAAAAGCTTCCCAAACCTAGCAAAATTGGCTCGGAAATATCTCTGTGTAACGGCAACAAGTTGCCCATCCGAACGCTTGTTTAGTAAATCTGGACAGATAGTAACCCCAAAGAGAGCATGTCTTAAGCCAGATCTTGTCAACCAATTGTTATTTCTATCATGCAATATGAGCCATTATTAACCCTGTAACAGGTAACTTTGTTCAAGTAAATTTAATATCCATTTTCAGATCAAGAGAAGAAATATCTGGGAAAATTTACCACTGGAATGACTCGCTCGGTTATCAAGCCAGCCATTCCAGTGGTAAATTCTCAAAAATAGTCTTCTCGATCTGCAAATAGACATTTCTCAAGACAACTGTAGATGCCGTATTTGATCCAATTAATTTTAAAATATTCAACAGTCTTACCGTATGGTTGCCTTGAAAATGAGATCGTGGGAATTCATCTGGGAAAGGGTTAATATCAAGATAATTTCAATCATTTCATTGAAAAAGTCCATTTTCAGATCAAGAGAAGAAATATCTGGGACGATTTACCACTGGAATGACTGGCTCAGTTATCGGGCCATTCATTCCAGTGATAAATTTTCAAAAATAGTCTTCTCTCGGTCTGCAAATGGACATTTCTCAACCCACTGTAGAAGCAGTTTTTGGCTGAAAGTTGGTGATTTATCCAGTGCTACTGTGCTACATGTAAACTTTAGTACTTACCCAACATATATGTTATATATTTTATTAGAAAATTAATTGCTCTTTCGCATTGTGAATGATTCATACCTGTTTACATCGAGAAATAAGTACATTTAATTTTGAATAATATATATATATAGTTCAGTGGATTATGCCCTCAATCGTTATTGTGCAACTCCCGTTATGTCGGGATTTATTAACAAGGGATATTGGATGTGGAAAAAATATAATGCAAACAATGTATTCTCTATTACACCTATTATCTGAAATGGACTATAGCAAAATATTACAGCATGCATGCGCACACGTATCACTCGCGATTAGCTGTCAACGAGTGCTGAAAAATACATGATAACAAAATTTTCAGTTTATTAAATGGTTTAACAGGATTATATGAATTATTAGGTATCACTCAACCCATCCACTACCCAACCCCATAAAACCGATATTCGGTTAAAACCGATATGAAAAGTCATACCGTAACCGATATGGCTATATGCAAAACCGCGCAGCCCTAATGCATACATTCCCGCCCAGCTGATAGCTAACGCATCTGTTGCGAAAGCGCTTGGACCTGGAATCGGAGAGACGTACGTCGTCATCTTCGCATTCTTCTTCGTAGCGAACAAATCGATGTTGGGTTTCCCCCAATGGTCGAACAGACGATCCGCCACACATTGATTTAGTTGCCATTCTGTCGGTAAAACACTCATCCTTCGGCTCAATGCGTCTGCTAGCAGATTTAACCTTCCCGGAATATGAACTGCTTTCAAGGTAATCCTGTGATCCAGGCACCAACAAAGCAGTCTCCATGTCATCATACAGAGACTGGGCGACTTCGTTCCGCCCTGGCGGTTTATGTAAGTCACAACTGTTGAGTTGTCTGAACGAATAAGAACAATCTTGCCCTGAACTTTCTGTAAGAAATGTTCCAGGCCCAGGACTACTGCTCTTAGTTCCATTAGATTGATATGTTCCTTTGACTGTTCCAGATTCCAAAGCCCTGATATCGTGGATTCTCCCAGGCAAGCTCCCCACCCCTCCATCGATGCATCTGTATACACAGTCACCTGAGGGTGGGGAGGGGTTAGCAAAACCCCCACCAAGAGATTCTCTGTACTCAACCACCATTGCAGGTGGTGAATTAGAGGCGCCAACACTGACACGTTCGAGTCCAGCGAACCTGTACTCTGGGTCCATTGTGTCATGAGAAACAACTGGATCGGCCGCCTGCGTAAGGCAGCCTGAGGAATGACCGGTTCCAACGAAACCATCAACCCCAGCATTCTCAAGTAAACCCGTGCAAGGACATGACGACTGTCGCACACTGACTGAATTACCGAGATGAGTCTCTGAACTCTCTTCCGAGTAGGATAAACATATCCTGTCTCTAGATCGAAGAACATCCCCAGGTAAACAAACTTCTGGGATGGAGTCAGCTCTGATTTTAGAAAATTTATCATCCAGCCCAAATCCGTGAGAGTTTTCAAAACAATCTCTAGATTGGTCGATAAACTTTCCTGGGTGTGTGCTTTTAACAGCCAGTCGTCTATGTACGTGTGGACTGCAATGCTTCTCCTGCGGAGGTATGCTGTGATCGCAAGAACCACACAGGTGAAAACCCGAGGAGCGGTGAAAATTCTGAAGGGTAACACCCTGAATTCCCACTGTCTGCCCTGGAATGCAAATCTCAGGAAGCGACGGAAACTCCTCGCTATGGGAATGTGGAAATAAGCATCCTTCAAATCTATTGAAGCTGTCCACATTCCCCTCTCTAACCCCGCCAACACCAAGCGCACAGTCTCCATCTCGAAACTGGGCGTCTCTATGAACTTGTTCAACGGCTTGAGGTTGAGAATCGGTCTCCACCCTCCGGTGTTTTTTGTTACTAAGAACACGGTTGAATAGAAGCCCAGACACTTTTGTGCCGGCTGAATAGCTCCTTTTTGTATGAGGGAACTTATCTCCTCCTCGATACACAACCTTTGATCTGGATCTCTCGGATTTGGAGTCCAGATTGGCACTAGAGACAGTCGCGACGGCGGGCCTGTCATCCAATCGGGACGATACCGGACTGAAAGCCACCGCAAGACTAAACGGTCCTGAGTCAACCGTTCCCACTCTTGCATGCGGTCGGCCAGCCGGCCTCCCACCGGTCCACCTAGGGATAGAGGTGGACATAAGGAGTGCAAGAGTGGCACTGTCTCCTTCACCAGAAACACCGGAGTGGTTCTCACCGCGGTAACCGGACCATCAGGCATGATTACCCCGACCTGATCCTCGCGCGTCACGCCCAGCACCGCGCGCACCTCGGTGCGCGGGTGGCTGCCTGGCTGACTGCGCCTGAGGAGCCTGCACCCCCCCTCACTGCCGGCCGAATCGCATGCGGCCTAGGCCGACGCTGCACTGGTGGGTGGCCTCTGACTTGGCCACCTCCACCTCGAGCCTGCAGGGGACGATACGCAGGGGGTGCAGCGCGAACGCGCTCCCGGCGGAGCACTTCAAACTGCTCGCGCAGTGCCCTCTGGTTGTTGACCAGAGTAACCGTCTCCTGGAGGTGTCTACATCCCTCAGCTCCAAAGAGACCAGGACCTGTCATAGGCGTACGCAGTAGCCTATTATACAGGTCCTGGGACGGGCACAGATTGTCCAAGGCAAATGTGCGCCGCGCCCGGACACTCCTGGTCACCGCCCGAGTCATACAGTCCAGAGAGGCATCCAGGATGGTATCAACCTGGCTCTGGACTGTGACCGGGCTCGCCTGGCGCGATGCGGATGCTGTCACTACCCCCTGTAACAGCTGGGAGACGTGGGACAGAGCGGCAATCGAAGCCCTCCCACTCTCCTCCGCATCACGCAACGCGGCATTGACCGAACGCAACGCGTTCGAACACAAGACTCCCATGTCAGAACGGGAGCCCAGCCGCGCATCTTCATCCAAAGCCGCGCGGTCATCCACGCTCGGCTTGGGTACCACACCGTACCTCTGGTAATCCAGGGCCACGATGCGGCAACGCCTGGCCACCTCGCGAGGGGCCTTCGCGAGACGCCCATTCGCCTTGATGGATGTCTCCGCCGCCTCGAACATGTCAACGACATGCTCAGCCAGCGGCAGAGATGGCATTGCGCTAGCAGTAGCCGTACCAGCTAACCACGGCCTGTGATCACGCTGGCTAGCCGACTGCTCCACGGGCAGATTTGGCCTAACACTTACCAGCCATTGGCAAGCGTCAGACCAATCCTCTTCCGTGGCTAGCTGCGAGCGCTCTACAAGATGGGGGCCTTCGTCTTCCTCCTGAGCGCAAGCTGATACCCCCGGCAGGCCAGAAAAAACATGCGGGCCCGAAAGAACAGGCATGTTAAATTGACTGGCCTGACCAGGAGCAGGCGCCGTGGTAGAGCGCGGGGCAGATACCGCCCCACCACGGCCCCGGCCAGCACCAGCGATACTCTCGGCAAGCCGAGGTATGCGGTATAGCTGGCCATCAGCATCGGCCAGGGCCACCTTCTGCGCCGTGAACTCTACTCCTGCGTGAGTAGAGCCATGGAATATGTCGCCTGTATTCCCTGCGAGGGGTGCACAGACGTCATAATCCATGGTCATGTCCCCAGACGGCGACCCTAACAGGTAATCCTCTTCCTCCTGGCCAGAAAGATCAGCAAAGAGAGCTAACACGGACTGGCCAGGAAAGGTGCCATAGGAGGTACTGGCACCCGCGGCGTGCGGATACCCCTGGTCTGATAAGCAGCCCGCGGGTTCCAGCGACAGCCGTCCACGACCCCTCGGCGCGGCACCAAGCCTGCTGCCAGGGTCGTGGATCACCCCCACTAATGGTGCCACCTCTGAATCGTCGAACAACGGAACCGGCCTACGGAAAGGTGATTCAGAGACAAAGGATTTGGTCAAGGAAGCATGCCACGTAGCAACTCTGGAACCAAATCCTTTATCGTCCTCTTCATCTCTCCCAACATCTCGGTCCGGAAGGTCTCCATGTCCACCGCGGACGAGGCCTTCCTCTTACCCTTCTTACCTACACCCTCTCTCTTCTGCTTCCTCTCCTCCTCCACTACCTTGTCCTTCGTCTGCAAACACAGAAACTCAGACATTAAGTCGCCCCCCCCCCCCAATGCTTGCATACCTCACACTTAAGCAATGGCCCACAGGGACTACAACCAAAGCAAAGGTGAGGCACAAATCGATCTTTCAAGAAACGTCCACAGGATGGACAACCAGGTCTCTGAAACAGGACAAAGGACGAGGACAATGAGCAAACTAGTTAAGGTTAGAAACTCAAAAACAAACTAAAAGAGAGGGAAACGATCATAAAGATCAATAATTGACTAAAACCAGCGTTGGACAAAACTGTAATTGTTAATAATCGCAAGGCTGATTATGACGTCATGATCCCATGACAGAAATCAATCGATCCGACCAACAACTAGGCTTGCGGACGAATTGTATACATAACCAGAACATCTTAGAACGGTTATTCAGACTACACAACCATCAGATACACAACGATAACAATGGCAATAGCAGTTAACTTTGTTAAATAATTAACCTCACCTCATATCATTACTTAGATACCTGACACTTTGTATAGACAAACCATCCAACGTGATGAACTGGAGCACGCCACCAACTGTACGCCTCTTAACTCTCTCCACCTTAGGGGAAGGAATTGGAGCAAGAGGGCAAAGTGAGAAGACCTTTGTACTAGGCCTCCGAATCACTGTACATAGAATTCTTGGTTAGATAACCTAACAGTATTAGTACGAAATGGAACCTTGGTGGAGAGAAACAAACCCTCAGATGCTGTGATGTCCATTATATATCCTCACAGAGACCTGTGGACATAAACACAGAGAGAGATCAGTCTTATATAGCACCATGTTGAAATAAAACAACTAAAACAGGCGCTTATCACGGTAAACGCGAGTCCCGGAAACACATTGCACCGGGGAAAACTCGCTAGAATATATTAGAAATCACCTGATATAAAGATCCTGCGCCATCCTCCGGCGAAGCCACTTTATCCGACATATCCAGGTAGTATCCTTCTAATATATTCACACTTCTAAGACTATAAACGCGTTGAAAACGGTGAAACTTTTGAAAAAAGCACAAAAACATGTGTTCTCTCTGCCAATAAATTAGCAAAGAGGAAGTAGTAGTCGGCGCATACGCGGTGGTGGGGCTGGCATCCGCCGAACTACCCTCTGTCTACCTGCCCAGTAGGGGCACCTAACTGTTTTTATTCTGAGTGTTTATTGAGTGAACGCCGATATTTAGCAATATCAAAAGTATTAGGGAGGTAAGTATACTCTTGAAGTGAAATAACATAGCCGCAGGTACCGAGTCAATTCCCAATCACAGTCAGATTCGTCTTATACTTGTCTTGACAAACAGCGAAAGCAGCTCAGCCTCACCTCAGCGGGGCGGCTGAGACAGGGCCGTAGTACATCTGGTAAGTATTATGAATTCTCGTAGAAACAAAAGCGGATGCTTTTTTGATTCTACTTCGAATAATACTTCCCAGATGTACTATTATGATTTCAACAGCCACGAAATACCGGTGGGAGGAGCGGAGGCTCGAACCAGCACTCATCTACCATCCGACAGAGAAGGTTGTGAAGAGACTAGAACCCTGGCATACGCTTGGGTTCTGCCATCTCACTCATAGAGTGCTAAACTTCCATGGTCTAGACCGCGCTCCCCCCCCCCAACCCCCCCCCCTCCCCCCTCATTTGTCCGCACAAATTCCAGAGGGCTGTCAAAAATGGGGAGCAACACCCACCAGACCCGTGCCAGCCCCAAGTCTCAGCTAGGGCAGTCCAGAGAGTGCAAAGAAGCTACTACAACTTCTAAATTTTGAATGAAATATCAGTATATCGAATAGAATTTCAAATTGGAATGAGTCTAATGTCTGCAAAATAATACGATGTTCTTGTCCAGACTATTTACTTAAATAGTCTGTGTATTTCGACTATAAGTAAACTTAAAAAATTAGTCACTTAATTAATGTAAACACTCACCATTTTGAGTGCTTGGTCTTTTAGTTCATCACAGGAGCTCGGCCCAATCCATGGTCATTCTCAGGTCATGTGCATGGTCATTGTTCAGTGCAAGTGGAAGAACTTGTGATGTGTGTGAAAGTCGTCGGATGTGGCTTAGTTCAGAGTCGATAAATTGGCGACGGCTACCGGATTAAGTGCACTGGAGATATCGCGAAGGTAGAAATCAGTAAATGACGACTCGGCATGCCATTGTGCTACAGACATCACCTCCTCTAATGAGACACCCTTATAAAGGGCCGATGATGCTGCTAGTGCTCGGACCTGATGGGCATTCGCACGATCAATCTGTTTTCCTGTAGCGATTTTGTGTGACATCTGAATAGCATCGACTATCCAACGAGAAATAGTATCTTTCGAGGCACGCAAATGAGGAGCTTTGAGACATAACCACAGAGATTTCGGGTCATCTCTCCACTCCTCAGTATGTTTTTTATACATTTTCAGACATCTGACAGGACACCAAGCACAAGAGTTTGGGTCATGTCTAATTAAACTTGGCAAATTGATCGGCTGTCCTGGGTATTTAAGTGACTGATTCTTTGCCATGAAACAAAGACGTGGAAGCAGTCTTAAACCTTCACCCGTGACGACAAAACGATCTGGTTCGGCAGAAAGCGCATGAATTTCGCTTCTCCTTCTCACCGACGCTGCTGCAACCAAGAAAACTGATTTAATAGTTAACAGTTTAATATCTATAGATCTAATCGGTTCAAAGGGAGCATGCCCTAAAATCTGTAGAACAAGAGATAGATTCCATGCTGGGATAGGAATTGGCTGTCTAGGTCGCAGATTGCTCATTCCTTTAGTAACTTCATTTAAAGTGTCATTTTCCACTCCTTCAATGGCCAGACTGGGAATGACTGAAGCCAATGCAGACTTATATGCTGCTAGGGTTGAAGGTACAAGTTTGTCAACTTCGTATAAATGACAGATAAAATCTGCTACGTGTTGAACAGATGCAGAAAAGGGATCGATAACTCTTCCTTTACACCACTCTGCAAATTTGTTGATTCTATAATTATAAGTTTTAGTGGTTGACCCTCTTCTGGCTGAAGCAACAAACTTCGCTGCCTGCTCAGAAAAGCCACCCTCAATTGCATGCTGCTTGATAACATCCATGCAGTCAATTTGAACATTTCTGGTCTGTCGTGGAAGTACAGACCACTGTTCTGAGAGATTAGATCTCTTCTGTCTGGAAGAGGGATTGGATTGCAGACCAGAAGGTCCAGCAGATCTGTAAACCATGATCGGCCTGGCCAATAAGGGGCGATCAGTAGTACTTGGCACATACCCTCTCTTATCTTTGCCAGAACTTTTGGGATGAGAATCGTTGGAGGATACGCATACGCATACATTCCCTTCCAACTTATCGCCAGTGCGTCTACCCTACTGCTCTACTGCTAGAGCTAGCGGGTCCGGGATCGGTTACACGTATGTTACCATCTTTGCGTTCTGTTTCATCGCAAACAGGTCCACATTTGGCTTGCCCCAATGTTTGAATAGAACCTCTGTTACCGATTGGTTGAGCTGCCACTCCATCGGACGACAAACCATCCTTTGACTGAGAGCATCCGCTAAGATGTTCAGTCTTCCTGGAATGTGTGCTGCCTGAGAAATAACATTCCTCTCTTGGCACCACAGCAGAAGGTTCCAAATCATCATACACAACTCCGGTGATCTCGTCCCGCCTTGGCGGTTTAAATAAGACACCACTGATGAGTTGTCTGTCCTTACTAGGACAATCTTGTCTCGGATTAAGCTCTCAAATTTTTGAAGTGCTAATGTCACTGCTAATAATTCGAGAACATTGATATGTTTCTGCGCATTGGTCTGATCCCATTCCCCTGACACTGACTGATTGTCCAATACCGCTCCCCAAACCGTTGTCGATGCATCTGTGAAGATGGACATCTGTGGTTGAGAGGGTTGTAGAGGAACACCTCACAGGAGATTCTGTTCTGATAACCACCACTGAAGGTGGAATATCAATGGTTCTCTTACTGGAATCTTCAGCGATAACGGATCCGTTCAATGAGACCAGAATAACATTAGATACATCTGAATTGGCCTGCGCCTGAGTGCTGCATAAGGAACCACTTTCTCCAGAGACACTAGTAAACCTAGTATCCTGTGAAATTGGCGCGCCGTCAGAAAGGCTCCTAGAGAAACTGACTCCAGTACTGCAATCAAACTCTTGACTCTGCTCTCCGCCGGAAAAGCTACGCCATCCCTGAGGTTGAAAAATATTCCCAGATAAACAAACTCCTGAGATGGAGTCGATTCTGATTTCTCTAGATTCACAATCCATCCTAGATCCTTTAGTAAGGCTAGGACTACCTGAAGATTGTTGCGCAGAGTGACTGGATTCCCCGCCTTCAGCAGCCAGTCGTCTATGTAAGTATGAACTGCTATGTTTCTCCTGCGAAGATAAGAAGTCATGGCGAGAACCACTTTGGTGAAGACCCTCGGTGCTGTGGTCAGGCCGAATGGAAGCGCATTCAATTCCCAAACATTGTCTTGGAATGCAAAGCGAAGGTATTTCTGAAAAGGAATTGACATTGGAATATGAAAATATGCGTCCTTCAGATCAATCGACACTGCCCACATGCCTTTTCTCAGTCCTGTCATCACCGCTGCTAGTTTTCATCTGAAATTTTGGAGAAAGAATAAATTTGTTCAACGGTTTGAGATTGAGAATTGGTCTCCAACCTCCGGTACGTTTCAGAACGAGGAACATCATCGAATAGAAGCCTAGGGAGGACTGATTGCGGACTAGATGAATCGCATTCTTCCGCTGAAGAGCTTCGATTTCTGAGCAAATGGCATCTAGACGATTGGATTCCCTTGGAACGGGAGTCCACACTGGAGTCGATGTTAACGGAACTAACGATTGACGGATGAGCCAGTCCGGTTCGTAGCCATTTCTTAACCACTGACAGACTAAACAATCTCGCACGACCCATTCTCATTGGCTTGAGAACAGTTGAAGTCTGCCTCCGGCGGTAGGAATCTGCACACAGCTGGCAGTCGATACTGCACGATAAGACGCGGAACCGCCGCCACGGCTATCCTTATGATAACCGCTGCGACCCTGCGATCCGGATGCCCGATGGACATCACGTCCAGAAGGACGGAATGGCGAAATCTGGCGCTGCCTCTGCTGCTCATGCCGACGCTGTTTGTAGGACTGCTGCGGCTGTGTCCTCTTAGTCGACTTCCACGACTTGCCGACCACTTCCTGCTCAGTGACCATTGACGCGACCTTGGATAAGGCTTGCCGTGCCGAGCCACCGAACAAGCCTGGACCAATGAAAGGTGCAGAAGATAACGCAGCCCTCATCTCAGGTCCTGGTTCTACACAATCGAGAACCATTCTCCTTCGCTCCGCCAATGATCTGGTGATCACCATGGCCAGGCAATCCTGAGACAAGCGCATGGTGTCCTGGACAACTCTGGGAGCAGCCTCTGGCACTTGTCCACCTTCCGCCACGCAGGTCAGCATACCCTGCAGGACGGTACATCCGTGCGAGAGCGCAGCCATGGCTCCCCTCGCCGCATCTTCAATGAGCATTAGCTCATTAAACGGATCTTTACTGGCCTGGGAAACTAAGGGACGAGAACGCCCCTTCGATTTGCCAGCCAATGGCCTATTCAGCGCCTCTCGCTCCCCGACGGAAAGCCGTGGAACCCGGGCATATTGATGGTAGGCCAGCTCCGGAAAACGGACCCTACTCCTTATCCCCTTCGGGGCTTTGGGCAATGCATAATCTGGCTGAACCAGACAATACGCTGCAACCTCCAACATGTCGGAAGTCTGCGTGTCCAAAGGGAGCATCGGCATGGCCGAAGAGCCACTTGACAGAGCACTAGCCGCTCGCTGCTCTGACATCCGTTCCATCGCCAGATCGCGCTGAGATCCTTGATCCGATGCCAAAGCGAGACGGTCGGAAAGCGGACTCGTCCATCAATGGACTACCGTTCTCATCTTCCTTCTCATGCTTGGATGAGTAGGCCACCGACGATCCATGCCGAGAGCTATGGCCCGCATTTCTTCCAACATGAAGCGCGTCCATAGCCCGACTATTAGTGGCACCAGTGTCCAACGATTCGCCGGACACGGATTCACCGCAGTCCATCGGCTCCAGCACGGGAGGCGGGACTACAGCCGCTTTCACCACGGTAGATGCCGGCACTCCGAGGAGCCACACCTAACGCCGCCGGGATGCCGCTAGGAACCTCAAAACACGGCTACAATACAACGCGGGTTGAGCGAAATCCGGGTGGAAAATGCCTGACGGAACGGCGACATCACCACCCGCTTGGCAAACCCGTACAAATACCGAAGGAGATCCCTGGGATATACCTGCTCTAGCCGTCGACGAAATATCCGGCATGCCGGAATCTTCCATTAGGAGATCTTCCTCCTCCGCCGTCGGCTCTTGAGCCAAGGTCAGAGAAAGGACAGGTGCTTGTCCATCCGCAGAACTAGCCGGACCACCTAAAGGTTGCCCTGCACCAGCCTGCATCGTCGGGATCGTGGATTGCAAGGACTCAAACATTGCCTTGAACTGGGCCGCCCATACACCCCATGCTGAATCCATTCGCTCGTTCAGACGATCTTCCAGTCCTCTCACTGACACCTGATCCAGCTTGGCCGCCTTGTCCCTCGCGATTCTCTCCAAGCGCGCACAATGATCACGATCGAACTCTGCCACCAATTCCGACGCCCACTTGGCGCACACATCGTTGTACATGACATACGATGATGAGCAATACGCACAATTGACTTGATTGTAAATAAGAATTACTTAGAAACATTAACTTTCTCTTAAATTAATGATAATCAAGCCTTTAGGCAGGAAATATTTGAAATTTTTGAGCGAAAATTAATAAACACAACTTGGAAGTTAACTAACGTTAATACACCCAAGAAATAAACGCTGATCGCTACAAACACCCTCGACAATGAAGCGAGAGCTAAAAATCGGCATAAACAGAGTGCATAGACACGCCAAGCCAAAGCGAAACATTAATCATGGGCACCGCCATCGTGGAAGGAACCGAGTCGCAAGAGAAATTAACCGAGTACCCGGATACGATTAAAAAGTTAACGGGTACCGGAGCGACTCCAACAATGGCTAGCATTTTAAAATAATGTGCCAATTTAAGGAAATTTCAAACAGTCATTACGGCACGAATGTTTAAATTCTAGATTGATACAACCTGCCCCTGTGATGATTTTCCTTTTTCTTCCATCCTTCCAGCAATGAATTAAGCAGAAAACCGCTAACACCGTTGAAAATTCCAAATTTACAGAGCTAAAAAAAACACGACTAGCATGGAGAGCAAAATAGACGAATCTGACTGTGATTGGCAATTGACTCGGTACCTGCGGCTATGGTAATTCCCGGACACAGTATGGGCAGGACCAGGAGAGTGCGGAGTTTTAATTGTTTATTTTGAGCTAGACTAGATAATAGACATTATTATAATAGTACATCTGGTAAGTATTATTCGAAGTAGAATAGACAGGCGCTGGGGGTGTGGGGTGGTGATTGTTATAGTCAGCTGTGCTAACAGCCAATCCGGATTACATCAAATTACAGACCAATGGATATCGCGGAATGTACTGGTCCGATTTAGCTCAAAAGTAAACACAAGAAAAGGTGAGAACATAAACTAGGATTCCGCAACTGTGGTCAGAATTGTAACAATCTCTGATTACTCATTTTGAAAATAAGATATGATCAGGAAATGTTGAGTAGGGATGGGTGGTACATTAGAGAAAATGGTAGAAAACACAAATACAAATGGATTAACATTCTTTATATTAATAGATTTACTAATGATTAAATTATAATATAAAATAAATTTGTTCTACTATCACACGCTTACCCAATAAGAGGCACAAGAAGCCTGTATCACTCACCTGGAACATTGGCATTTCAAATATAAAGTCCACAAATCTTATATGTAAAGCCCCATACATTTTTTCCAGAATTATGGCCATGTGATCTTTTGCTCAACAATGCCATAATACAGTTTGATAAGGAACCACTTAATAGAAATCGTTAAGCCCAAATATTTATCTGGCTTCTTCAGGACACCAAAAGCAATCGTCATGCCTAGTTTGATAGGGATCCTTTCAGTAGAACTTGAATTATTGTCCAAAACCAAAAGCTTAATTGGGCCAGTACCCTTGACCTTTTGACCCATTTTCAGGCCACTAAGGGAAACTGTCATGCCATGGTTGGTTATCATGGCATTAGTTCCTGACAATATATTTATTATGGGGAGTTTTTGACTTTTCTAAACAAAATGAATGCCGGTCAGTTCTGAAGGAAAGTACTAATTTGGTTGAAATCGGCTAAGGAGTTAATTAATATGTAAGTAATTTTAAAAATATTGTCCAGAATTTTTGGAAAATCTAAGATGATCGGCGAATGCCCACCATAGAATCAATCCATATAAGTTTCGTTGAAATTGGGCCATTGGCTAAGGACGACTAGCATTTTAAATGATTTCTGAGTGTTCGGAAACGCCTATATACAAAAATCTAGCTGTCAAACTTCTCACTAGACGTGTTGAACGTTACCATGTCAGGGTCCTCTAAACCAAGCTAAAATCATGCTATGTTTAAGTACAAGATGCATTACGAATGATTTCAGAAAAATTCTCGAAAAATTCAAGCTGCTTGAAAAATTGACCGATCAAATTTCTGTATACACTAGTGCGTGTGTGCACACATCCATGTGTGTGTGCATGTGCACTATCACCAGCTCATTATATTAACCCTTTTATCTGACTGATGAATTCCTCATATCTCTCTTTCAAGGCAAACATACAGGAAAACTTGAATATTTGTTAAATAATTTAACTGGAGGCTCTCCAGTCAAATTAACTTCAAAATATTCAGCAGAATAAGATTTATATCATTTTCTGGAATTTGTCGGTGAAATGGCTAATACATGAATTAGATTTTTGCATTGTTACATTCATGATTGAATATTATGCATTGCTTATATTAACACATACAGTAGAGCTCATAAATAAGTTATCATGTTTCGAAAACAGAAATGTGTTAGTTAGTATAATTTTGAACACAATATAAGGAATGTTCTTCTGAGTACTTTGAACAGTAGCAATGTCTTCCAATCAAATTATCTTCAAAATATTCAAGAGTATATTTTATTTTGTTTTGAAAAATTTTAAATCATGTTTGAGCTGTACCGGTAGTTATTTCTTTCTATATACATGATCATGAAGGGATACTACATGCTCAGCCAATGATCACTGCTAGAGATTCATTATAAAGAAATATTCAAAGATTTTATTACACTGATATATGTTGGCATCGCGATTCCAAATCAAGCACTTTCAGATACATTCATTTGTCTATATCACAATAATTTGCATTGGAACATTGCATTAGTGGTGAGCTCCTTAACCCTTCAATTTGGCCCAAAAAAATGAATTTTCTCACAGAAAATGTCTATTTGCAGACCAAGAACACTATTTTTGAAAATTTACCACTGAAATAACTAGCTCGGTTATTGAGCCAGTAATTCTAGAGGTACATTTAAAAAAAGGTCTTCTCTTCGTCTGCAAATAGATATTTCTCAAGACCCCTGCAGAGGCCGTTTTTGGCTGATATGAGTGTTAAACATGTTAAAGGGTTAAAGAAACGGTCAACTCAAATGTTTTATTGAACAGATATACATGTATGATGGCATAGCGATTCCAAATCAAGCACTTTGAACGTTTCTTTGCCTATATCACCATAATTTGCATTTGACCACTGCTTTAGTGTTCAGCTCATTAACCCTTTAGTGGTCGGTCAGATTTGGTCAAGAAAATCAAAATCTTTCCTTATTAAATATCCAGCTGCGGGGCAAGAAAACTTTGAAAATTTACCACTGAAATGACTGGCTCAATTATCGACCCAGGGATTTGTGGTAAATTAAAAAAAAAGTCTTCTTATGGTCTGCAAATGGACATTCCTCGGGGCCTCTACATAGGCCAGTTTTGGCCGGCTTGACCATTAAAGGGTTATGGCTGCCATGACATTTTAAAATAGTTAATTTTAACGCCTACCAGTAACATAGAACTTTGTCAGTCAATTTCCATTTTCGGTAACACTATATTATGGGTCCGGTTATTAATTCTTTAAACAAGACCCACACCAGTTCTCACCCCCTGAAAAGATTCTTACCAGATAGAATAGCAAGTTATCAGTTAAACGGAAGGTCTTGATGGGTAAGAACTAAGCAGTGATATGCAAAAGCAGGGCTGTCCTCTGTATATTGCTTAGGCACTGTGTGCTCATGCCAAACACCTACCGACTGATTCCGATATCTATGTACTGATCGAACCCTTTAATGCACGAGGAATGTTAGGCAGGTCTTGATCGACTTATTTGTGCATTGACACTATGTATTAGCACACATGGATGGATCAGACATGATATGGATGCCATTTTCCCCATGTAGTACTAAGTAGTACTAACCCTGAAATATTTCAAATAGGCTATTGCAAGCCATAAATGTTTAACATGTTTAAAGATCAAGAGTTTTCAAGAAAACCAATATACTAGCTTATTGAACGTCCATTTGCAGATCATGAAAAGTATTTTTGAAATTTTACCACTGGAATGACTGGCTCAGTTACTGAGCCAGTCATTTCAGTGATAAAATTTCAAATATAACCTCTTTGCCTTCAAATGGACATTCCCCCCACACTTCTTCAAAGGCTGGTTACAGACCGCATGGCCTATAAAGGCGTAATTTCAAGGCATGAACTTAGGTTCACCTTTTGCTTTTATATCTCCAAATTGTCTAACATCCCCACATTGTGCAACGACATTGATTCTCCATCCGAAATTTTATAAATCTTACTATGACCTCTGAGTAATGCTCATTGTAAGCATCTGTCTAGGTGTTGATTGATTTCTGATTCTTTACTCTGAACACCGCACACAGGGCAAGCGACAGATCTACCATTATCACCAGCATTGGAAGGCTGTCGCTCTGATTCTGGACTAGCAATAAATATGGCATCGCCACTACAATCACCAGTTGCTGAATAGTTGTCACTATCATGATCTGTTATTCTGTTATTTGTAGAGGAAGTCTGATGGCTAGATGATGGTATAGATGAGGAGGCAGAGTTTCCAGAAATGTGAGAACGATCACGTGTGTCACATGTCAAATTATTATGGCTCTTACTACTTTGCTTGTTTGGCACTCGTTTTTGTGCTTGATTTAAGAATGATCGCAGATCCAGATTCCAAACATCACCCGTAGCTTTTACTTTCTTATTTGGAGACAGGGCTGGTGGTGGAGATCTCTCACAACTAGTACGTTTCTTAGATAATGGCGGATTCATTGTTCGTTGTAGCTCCAGTATTTCCTGTGAATTATTTTGTTTACGTAATAAGACACTGTTAACACACAGTCCAGATCGCGGCTCTTTATTAGTATTGCTCGTCTTTTGAGATAAAGTAGTTCTACTGTTCCCCAAACCTAGCACAAAGCCCTGGCCAGAGAAGACATTTGTTGGCTTAATGGGTGATTTCTGCGATGATGCTGATGATGATGAAGACAATGATGATATTGCCGAGGATGAAGATGCATTTATTGGTACACGTACAATGGATGTGCTCGATGATGTGTCATCAGTTTTTGTAGAACCTTTGACGGTAATTGTTGATGTATGACTTGACTTAGATTTGATCGTGGATACATTCCCAGAAGATAATGACGATGACTTATTAGATGATGATGATGATGATGATGATATGTTCGACCTTTTAACACTGCCAGCAATTCTGTCCTTGAGCGATTGAGATAATCTGGGATCGTTGCTATGTTTATCCATGCCTCGAGTTGGTTTATTAATGTCCTTAGAAACTGGTATGATACTTTTAACAGAGTTATCTTTCTTGAACACATTTTGATTATTGGGAATGGATACCGCAGAGGAATTAGCTTCTTTTCCCAATATCGACGATTTTGATGACAGTGATTTCGAGCCGAGAACATTTCCTTGGCCAGCAAAGATACGAATGTCCATATTGTTTCCTTTGGCTTTCTCTGTAAAATTAAACATAGCATGGACAGGATTTAACCCATTAACGCTCATATCAGCCAAAAATGCCTTCTTCAGTGGTCTTGAGAAAAGTCCATTTGCAGACAAAGAAGACTATTTTTGAAAATTTACCACTGGAATGACTGGCTCGATAACCGAACCAGTCATTCCAGTGGTACATTTTCAAAAATAGTCATCTCTTGGTCTGCAAATTGACATTTTCAGTGAGACAATGAAATTTTTCTTGAACAATTTGACCATTAAACGGTTAAGTTTTGGTTTAGTGATTCTATCTGTCAACCGAGTACACCTTCCGAATTCAAATACCAGCACAAAGGCTTCGTTACATTACATGTGACCTAGTGACATCTTTTTACTGCAATGTCTTAATTACGGGTAGATTTGCACAATTATTCTATTTTCAATTAACAACAATCATTTTAAAAATATGATCTTATACAGTGCTAAAAGCAAATAATCAAATAATTTGGGAAGAGGTTAAAAATTAGTAATTATATTTTCTACGATACATGGTATTTTATATGTAAGATTGCATATTGTGGCATAAGATGGAAAACATGCATATTACAAAATAGTCCAGATTTATGCGATCGGGCTAGCATGGTCTAGGCTTGTGGGATTATTACTTTGAGTGATCACGATCGATTATTTAAGAATAATCGTGATTACTCAATCAATCGGCCTGGTTAAAATTACACCGATATAAGAACAGGCATATATCAATGACGAAAGCTGCAATGGTGCTTAGAAATTCCCATTTACATGCCAAGAGAAGACTATTTTTGAAAATGTATCAACGGAATGAAACATTTTCAAAAATAGGCTTCGCTTGGCCAGCAAATGGACATGTATTCCCTGAGCAAAATGTAAACTCGTGTGACCGATTGCATGAAAGAGTAATTAAAACGTAGGTTTTGAAACATCTTATGCAGTAGTTCTAATTATTTACGATAATTAAATTATTTCATTTTAAATCATATAAATTCACGCTTTAAAAATAATCGTGATTTTCAATTTAATCACATAATCGTGCACGCCTAGTGTATTCATAATATGAAGTGATCAATAACTTTGTGAAGCGATACAGATGTGACAACTATGCTAATCATGGACATAACTCTGTGTCACGTACTACAGGTAAACATGCTGTTGTTCAATTATATCGCTATAACCGTATGTCTGTTACATCAGATAGCACTTCTCTGAATCGACTGTGTGGCAGCACATAATACGCACATTATTGTAACATGTTTACTATCCTGGGGCAGTATTCACGAAGGGTATATAAGTACGAAAAATTGCCCAAAGAGATGCCAAGAAGACTATTTTTGAAAATTTATCACTGGCATGACTGGAATCTAGCCAGCCATCTTGGAGGTAAATGGACATTTCTCAAGACTACAGAAATGGCCAGTTTTACCAGCCTTGGCCATTAAACGGTTAACTAATTAATTAGACCATACTTACCTTGATTTGATAACTTTCCTTCAGTCGTTTTTGTACTAGGTTCTGTCATATTATCCTTAGAAGCTTTGCCTTTTTTAGTCCCATATCCTTCTGGCTCCTTAATCTTGACAAAGGTCCCCCCACATGTCGCTTGATGATTTGGCCACCATGTGTCTCTTGGAGCTGGAGCTCGATTCATGGAACGTTTGACATAGCCATAAAAAGGCTTCCTCGTTCTACAGACTCCTTCGCACCTCCACCAGTGTGTGCGATATGAGTTCACTTCATCATGGAAATTGTGATACACCTAAAAGCAGAATTCTCTATCCATGAAGCTATGATCCACTTTACTGTAAGAATAACAATGTCCAGAAGGATTTATTTCTTGCTAAGGTTCGCTAATTTCTAGCTAAGACCTGCCCACTCTTTGTGCGTGTTGAAATCAGTTTATATATTTTGAACCCTCAAATTCCAGAATTCCAATTTCAAGGTATATGTACATGTACATTATACAGGTAAGCTGTCGAATATTTTGAAACTAATATGACTGGGATCTGTTGCTGCAACAGATCCTAGTCAATTTATTTCCAAAATATTCAAAATAATGTTGATTAAATTTTATATTCATGACAAGACAAACAATTCGTACACTTTGTTTGCAACAGACTTTATTGCTTTTCATGACGTAGTGACGTCAGAAGACATGTGATGTATTTCATTATAATGTCAGATAATTGAGTGACATATCATATCCCTCCATAGAATTACTCGCTTGCTCCCTGTTTTGAGAAACAGAAGAGTTCCATTTTCATTTAGTATCCCGAATGAAGTGAGGGTTTCAAAAGAAAATGATTGGCTACAATTACACATGATGGCCCTCCGTTGATCAAACAAACAAAACAAAATAACCATTGTTCATGTTGTACTATTATTAACACCTTTAACCCTCAAATTTGTTCAAAAAAATGTTAACTTTCTCCTACAAAATGTCCATTTGCAGACCAAGAGAAGCCTATTTTTTGACAATTTACCACTGGAATGACTGGCTCGGTTATCGAGCCAGTCATTACAGTGGTAAATTGTCAAAAATAGGCTTCTCTTGGTCTGCAAATTGAAGGAAATTTCAATTTCCCTTTCTCCGAGCTGTAACAATACTTACCATTAAATTACTTATTGATAACAGTAACCTAAGGTTCCCGCCGGGTACCCGCCCCCAACAAACGGGTACCCGCTACCATGCGCCAACTACATTGTTTGCATACCTACCAAACAAGAACTGACACATGGCTTGCCTCCATGGGGCTGGGAGGCAGGGTCCGTAATGTAATGGTAAGTATTGTTAGATCTCGGAGGAAGGGAAATCGAAATTTCCTTCATTCTCCTTCAATCAATACTTAGCATTACATTACTTATTGATAACACCAGATTTGATCAGTAACCTGGTGGGAAGGGGCAAGCTGTAAAAAGCCTCTTTTGCCCCAAGAGAAAGATCTAGGCTAAACTTGTCACACAGACACCTAGAAAGACTGACAAAATTGGGACCGAATCACATTCGCATCACCACCAACACCCAAACCCTCTCTCCAAAAAGGGAAGAGAACAAACAAACATGCATCTTGGCTGAAAACACAAGTGTGCCATGACGGTTAACTGCTCTTGACACACATAAACCTGGGAATAAGCATGAATATATACATGCAAGATGAATGATCATGATATATAAACATACAACAAAAACAGTCTAACTTGAATTACCTTATGACGTATGGATTCCAGACACAACACTACCAACCATTACACTTTCGACCAGACATGACATTTTGGGATGAACTCCTCTCACCTGACCATGTCTGTCATCTCTACTATCACAACAAAGCTACTAGGAGAACAATCAGTGTGGCCACTAGACTAGTGTTTCAAGACTGCTAAAGCGAGTGGATTGGCTGAATATGACATGTCCCTCATATAGTAATCCATGAAAGAGGACTCACAGTGCCATTGTGCAACGGCCATGATGTCCTCTAACGGGACACCATTGAATAGGGCGGTCGAGGAAGCTATTCCTCTAACATTGCGAGCCCTAGCACATTGCACCTGGTGCCCAGTCGCAATCTCGTGGGTAGTCTGAATGCATTCTACTACCCAACGAGAGATAGAATCCATGGATGCGGCGTCATATGGTAGATTCACAGATGTCTATCATTTGACCATAGAGAGTCCGTCTGTTTTTTGTATTTTGTCAAAGCACGGATTGGACACCAGGCACTGGCATCACAATCAAACCTAGTTAGTTTTGGTATTATGATTGGTTTGCCGGGATATTACAAAGATTGATTCTTTGACATAAATTCTGCTCTTGGAAACAGTCACAGACCCGCTCCAGAGACAATAAATCAGTCCCTCTCTACTGAAAGCGCATGGATCTCACTGTGCCTTCTGGCTGAGGAAGCTGCCAATAGAAAGGCCACCGCAAGAGTCAGATGCTTTAGACTAACCGAACCAAAAGGTTCAAAAGGTTGCTTGGCTAGCACATTAAGCACCAAAGATGACTACCAGTTGTCTCGGTCGAAGATTGCTCATTCCCTTCACCATCACGCTTAACTGGGCCACTTCTGGACTATCCCTGTTGGCTAGACAAGGGATAACTGATGCCAAAGCTGACTTGTATCCAGCAATCATGATAGGAGCTAGTCCTGTAAAGAACAGCTCACAGAGAAAGTCTGCTATTTGCACACCATTCTGCAAATTTGTTAACTTTGTGGTTATATGACTTGAAGATTGACCGCGTTCTCGTGGCTGCGATGAACCTCGCAGCCTGTTGAGAACAGCCTTCCGAGGTGGAACGTTGTTTGATAACATCCACACAGTCAATTTGACCATTTCGGGTCGCTCGTGTAGGAAGCGTGCGTTGGCCTGGGAGATTACGCTTGGAACCTCGGGCAGCTGCACTGGATTGTCCACCTGCAGATCCAGAAGATACGTGAACCATGCCCTGCTGGACCAGAATGGCTCTATTAGCAGGGCCAGGCATGGCTCCTCCCTGATCTTCACCAAGACATTCGGTAGAAAGATGGTGAGTGTATACGTGTATGTGTGCATCCCTCTCCAGCTTATCGCCAGATCTGGAATCGGCGAGACATAAGTCATGATTTGAGCATTTTCCCTCGTGGCGAACACGTCCACGTTGGGTTTGCGGGACAAAGCATCCGCCAGCATGTTCAATCAGCCAGGAATGTGAGCTGTTTTCAAAACAACTGAGTAATTCCTGCACCATTGAATCAAGTGCCACACTTTCATACAGTGTGGGAGACTTGTTCCCTCCTCGGTGATTTATGTATGATACCACTGTCGAATTGTCCGACCGTATCAATATCACATTGCCCCGGACTTCTGGAAGAAATTTCTCCAGTGCCAGTTCCACTGCCATCATTTCTAACAGATTGATATGCAGCTGACTCTCTAGGAGAGTCCATGTGCCTGAAACATGGTGTTCTCCCAGGCAGGCCCCACCCCTCCAGCGATGCATCCGTGTACAGGGACAGCTGGGGGTGGGGTGGTGAAGCGAAACTTCTACTAGGAGATTCTGACACTTCTTCCACCATGCAAGATGCAACATTATGGTACCAGCTTTGACAGGGGTTCTGTTCTCTGTTTCCCCAGAGAGGTCAGATACAACTGGATAGGTTTTTGCATTAGAGCAGCCTACGGGATTACCTGCTCCATGGAGACCATCATGCCAAGCATCTGAAGAAACCTCCTCGCCTGAATGTGGTTTCCCAATCGAAAGCTCTTGAGGATGGCTATCAGACTCCACTCTGGGCTCTGATGGGTAAACCCTGCCTTCCTTGAGATCAAATTGCATCCCCAAATAAACGAAGTGTTGAGTGGGTGTCAACTCGGATTTCTCCTTGTTGACTATCCAACCTAGATCTGAAAGTTATTTCAGAGTCAGAGCAGTATCTACCTCTAACCAGGCTGGCGTGTCCGCCTTGATAAGCCAATCGTCTATGTAGGTATGAAGCACCACGTTCTCTCTTCTGAGAAACGTTGTCACCGCTAGGCCCGCTCTGGTGAAAACCCTTGGAGCTGTCGACAGGCCGAATGGGAGGACTACAAACTCCCAAACACAGTTCTGAAACGTGAATCTCAGAAACCTGCGACAACCCTTGTTTACTGGAATGTGGAAATATGCATCTTACAGATCAATTGACACACACCACATTCCTTTCCTCAATCCTGTCATTACCGTCCTCAGTGTTTCCATTGAGGCGTATAGGTTAAACCAATTTAATGGCGCGAGATTGAGTACGGGTCTCCAACCCCCTGTGCTCTTGGGGGCAAGGAAAATATTTGAATAGAAGCCTGGAGTGTTCTTGTTTGCTGGCTTTATTGCTTCCTTCAGAAGCAAGCCTGACACTTCGTTTTGGAACACTTCTAACTTATCTGGCTCCCTTGGTACGGGAGTCTAGACATGTGCCAAAGAAAGATTTTGTGGGGGGGGGGGGGGTAATCCCACCACTCTGGCATGTACCCCTGGATATCCATCCAAGGACCAGACTCTCTGACGTTACACTTCACCAAGCCTCAACGAAACGCATGAGCCTTCCACCCACTATAGGCGCATTGACGCCTACGGCGAGTGTGTGCCTCGCGATCCGCTCCCCCCTCCCCTCTTAAGGAGAGAGGCAACCATTTTGGTCTCTGCTTGAGCTGAGTGACTGGCACCGCTGTTCCTGTCATACAGGTGCAGTTCAGATGGATGTGAAGGGAGCTACCATACCCTCAGGTACGGTCCGCTTCCTTCTTTCCACCCTTAAGAGGATTTCCCCTTGCCCTTCCCGCCTCTCGGGTGATCAGGGCCACCACTAGGGTGGGCAGGGGCCTCTACAGCCTTCCTCGCCTTCATAGCTGCAGGCGGCTGAGCAAGAGAATTAGAAGCTGGCGCGGCTTTCGTCTTGCTCTTATGCTTCTTGGAGGCAGGCTGAGCGACCAACGGTTTAGATACAACCCCTAGTGCATGCGCTTGATGCACTAGCTCCAGTTGCATGTTGACCGCAAGCCGACTTTGCGTGATGTTGGCCGTGTCCTCTAAGATGGCCCGCGCTTGGCCACCAAAGATGCTTGGACAGTTCAGGGGTCCCAAGTAACCTCTCCCTGACAGCCGAAGCTGGACACATGGTCTAGGACCATCTGCCTCCTGGACTTGGTCACACGCACCTGCACCCGTGCCAGCGCATCCATTAACAGTACAAGGCCGTCATTGAAGCATGAAAGCGCTGCAGGTGGCACAGGGTGGCCTGCCCCTACTTCAGTCCACACCGACTGAAGCAAACAATAAGAGTGGTTGACAGCGTTCATAACTGCCCTTACACCCTCATCACACAGGGACAGGACTTCTTCTGAGTGCGCATGACTATGGTCCATTAGTGCCTGAGCGGGGCTACCCACTCCAGCACTAGGGACACCAAGGACCCAATGGTCATCCTCCGTGACCGTCGGTACCACACCATAGTGCTCGTATTCCACCCTGGGAATACGGCACCTTGCCCACATCTCCCTAGAGGCCGCAGGGAGCTGGCTCTTCGAGGAAAGCTGTTTCGCCTAGATCGCCTCCAACAAATCCTTGAACTTGGGAAGACCTCCATCTGTATGGATGCAACCGATGGACGGGCATGTCTTCCTCGAATGCGGTCAAGACCATGGACGGATCCACCCTGGCTAGCCAAGCCAGCGCATCAGACCAGTCCATCTCCAAAGAAGATACCCTCATAAACACATCACACATTGATGTGCCTACGGGTTTACCAGAAGCGGCCTCCTGGCAAGGAGCCACTGCTGGATAGCCAACAACACTGGTACCGTGTGGTTCCACCGCCACCCCATGAAACAGGTTGTTCTATGGAGTAGACCCGCACAGAAAACCGTGCGGACCTGTGACGGTTTCAGAACCGTGGCCGCTGGACCAGGCACGATAGGTGTATACCACGCCAGGCCAGCAACACCCGTCACTGTATCAGTTGGTAGCAAACCAACAAGCACTGGATGGGTGCTCGGTACCAGTGCGGCCTCAACTACGGGTGGAGCGGCTGCCATGGCTTGCACCAAAGCAGAGAAATGGAGGATGGTTCCATCTAGGGCGGAATTGACCCTCATACGCTCCACCCATAGTATATTAGGCCGGAACAACCTCTCCTCCTCTGCCTGCTCCCCGAAGAGTCATCACTGGATGTGGAGACACTGGAGCCGTCTTAGCGGACGGCTCCCATGCCTGATGGACTGGCTACCACTACTGGACCATTCGGAGGTGGTCGCGGAGAAGCAGTACCTGCCAGGCCGGAGCCCGACGGAACCGCCAGACGGCCATACAAGATGGCACCCCCGGTAGCCAGACCAGAACACAGTCCAAGGACAGGGTCCATACCAGACATGGGGAGAGGTTGGACCAGTCTTTGGGATCAAAGATGACACCTGTGTGGCCAGGACGCTCTGCAAGAAGCCTTGCATAGCGGGCCCAAAACACGCCAGGATTCCATCTCTGATCCTTCGGACTGCGGATGAGAAGCGCCCACAGAAACCGAAACAGATGCTCCTCGATTTGATTTCAGACCGCTTGACCCCGCATCAGACCCAGCCAATTCCTTCTGGGCAAGGAACTTAAGCATCAGATCAACAGACCACACTGAACAAGAATCACATAGGTCATCAACGTTACATTTGGAACACCGGAAACAGACATGGTCCTTAAACGGAACCTGCATGAACTTATGCCACTCGGTACATGACGGAGGAGCGGGCTTGGCCTGTAAAAAAAGCACAAGGCCTCAATAAACAAGCGATTCGACACATGACACAAGGCAGACATATAATTTTCATATAGTTTGACAATAAATTATAAGCTAACCCTCTTGCACCCAACACCCGAAAATGTTACAACCAAGATTGTGTAAGCTGGCATTAAGAACATGAACGGGCCAACATACACCTATAAATTGACCCTGCAGGATGTATAAAACGTAACCAGGAACCATATCAGATACATTTGTGATAAATTTAAGAATCAAATCCGAAATTATACTGCACAGGCGAATGACAAATGATACGAGAAGGAAGCAATGGAATGAATTAACGCTACTGCTGTAGAACACGGTACAGCCGCAGTACACACATCTAATCAGGAATTTTGAAATAATCGATCATTGCAAACAGAATGGATATATACGCAAAACTTGACATAATTCATAAGTTTCTGGTACTAAATGCACGCAGCCACAAAGAATCAGATACACGAACTAATGAAACATTTCATTCACCAAAATAATCTGAGCCGTAAAGGGGTGTGACGTCACCCACCCGGATCACACGGTTGAACGATGTAAGCCGATTTAGTGCTAAATAACCCGAGACCACGCCTGAAACATTTCATATTACTGCCTGATTGCCATTGGGGCGTAAAGGAGGCGATCATACCTGGCATATTTCGTTGCTCCATAAATCCCAGTTCTGTGGTCACACAAAATTTCAGAGACATAAATCTCCACTATAACTAGATTATAGACAGAAAAATACAAACTGGGTCTTGGAAGCATTTTCCATGGTAATCCAATGATATATCCAGTAAAGAATCAGGCACAGAAGCACAGAAAATAATCACAAAAAACTATAGCTATTTCCCTGCACAGAAAAGGCGTGTTGTTCTTGTTGCTATGCAAACAAGAGTAGTTGGCTTATAGTAGCGGGTACCCATTTGAGACGGTTAGAGCTTTCTAAATCTGAAGATTCTCAGCTCACAGGACCTTAGGTTGCTGTTATCAATAAGTAATGTAATGGTAAGTATTGATCGAAGGAGAAGGACATTTCTCAAGACCAGTGCTGAAGCCGTTTTTGGCTGATATGCATGTTAAAGGGCTAAACAAGAAGCACAATGAGTCTGTATCACTCAGCTGTATTGGAATCAAAAGCATACAAAGGCTTGGACCTGAAATATCGCGATTTGAGACATTAGACAATTTTGAGACAGAAATGTGATAAACACTGTTGGAAGGAAAATAAACGAAATCTAGGATTTCTTTTTTCACGAGAGAGTTGATACTTACCTCCCTAATACTTTTGATATTGCTAAATATCGGCTTTCACTCAATAAAACACTCAGATTAAAAACAGTTAGGTGCCCCTACTGGGCAGGGAGTCAGAGGTAGTCCGGCGGATGCTCGCCCCACCACCGCGCATGCGCCGACTACTACTTCCTCTGGCTCATTTATTGGCTAACACATGCAACTACCAAGAGCCTGAAGACCGAGCCTCTGTGGGGCGGAGAGGCCGGGTCAGTATCTAGGGAGGTAAGTATCAACTCTCTCGTGAAAAAAGAAATCCTAGATTTCGTTTATTTCACATCAAGAGTATACTTACCTCCCTAATACTTTTGATATTGCCAGAATTCGAAAGTGAATCTGGCGGGAGGGAGGCGAGGTCAAAAGACCAGCTCTTCCCTCTACGCTTTCAAGCGTTTAAGGCACTTATGACGTCTGAAACTGTGTGAAAACACAGTCAGGATTTGATAAACCATCGGATAACACAACCGATGCCTGAGAGATGACCGATTTGTCATATGCGCTCCCCCCCCACCCTTGGGAGGAAGATTAAATGACCTCAATGTCCTACACGCTCTCTTCGTACTAGTGCTAAGTACTATAGGACAGAGACGAAAAGGCTCCATTTTCGTATACTCTCTCTAAAGAACCACAACCCACATAAACCATCACCATATTAATAACACTGGGTAACGTGACAATACAAAACAATGAACAACACATGAACAAGACTGACCTTGTTGTACTAGGAAGCTGTCATCATGAATCCAGTAGAGAAGGATGATACAGTCCCGACAAGTGGTTGTCACCGTCGCTGAATGGCGAAGTATATAAGCAATGCGGAAGCACTCTTCACAAACATAAAGCGGTTATTGTTTCAAAATCGACAAGGCGAGAGGGTTAGAGGTGTCACGGAGGTAATGGTCTGTAAAACTTGACTCACAGTGCCACTGAGCCACTGACATAATATCATCCACAGGGACCCCACTAAACAGGGCAGTGGATGCCACGACACCGCGGACACTGTGAGCCTTGGCCACGTCAACCTGTCGCCCGGTGGCGGATTTGTGACAAAATTGAATACATTCCACAATCCACCTAGAAATGGTGTCCTTAGACGCCCTACCATGGGGTTCAATATATGACAACCATAACGCTGACTGGTCGGTACGCCACTCCGAAGTACGCTGTTTGTACCGGAGCAGCGCCCGTACGGGGCACCATACTTTAGAATTAGGATCATATCTAGTTAAAGATGGCAAAAAAATAGGCTGACCTGGATATTTCAATGACTGATTTTTAGACAAGAAATTAATCCTAGGTAGAAGCTTAAGGCCTTCCCCTGTAACCACAAACCGGTCAACCTCGGCTGATAAGGCGTGAATTTCACTCCTACGCCTCGCCGAGGCCGCAGCAATTAAAAATACAGTTTTAAGAGTTAACATTTTCATAGAAATGGAACTAAGTGGTTCAAAAGGCTTATCACCTAGTACCTGGAGCACCAGTGATAAACTCCAAGACGGAATCAGTGGAGGATTCCTTGGTCTTAGATTGCCCATGCCTTTAATTAATACATTTAATGTACTTACTTCATCACTCCCCCTATTAGCCAAGCAAGGAATAACAGTCATTAAAGCTGACTTATAACCAGCAATAGAGTTAGGCTTGAGGCTATAGGCATCATATAGGTGACAGAGGAAATCAGCCACTACCTGAATAGATGATTCCATTGGATCAATACATCTTTTTGAGCACCATTCTGCAAATCTGTTGATTTTATAATTATATGCTCTGGAGGTTGACCCCCTCCTGGCTTTGGCCATAAACATGGCCGCTTGCTCAGAAAAGCCCTCCTTAATTCTAGATTCCTTGACAACATCCACGCAGTCAATCGGAACATTGACGGATTGTCGTGAAGGGCCTTGCCCTGGAAGATAAGGTTGTCCATCAGAGGCAGCGGAACCGGATTGCAGACCAGAAGGTCCAGCAGATCCGTATACCACGATCGGCTTGGCCAATCCGGGGCGATCAGAAGCACTTGGCACTCCTGCTGCCTGATTTTCTGAAGCACCTTTGGAATCAGGATTGCTGGGGGGAATGCGTATGCATACATTCCCTCCCAGCTGATAGCTAACGCATCTGTTGCGAAAGCGCTTGGGTCTGGAATCGGAGAGACGTACGTCGTCATCTTCGCATTCTTCTTCATCGCGAACAAATCTATGTTGGGTTTCCCCCAATGGTCGAACAGACGATCCGCCACACATTGATTTAGTTGCCATTCCGTGGGTAAAACACTCATCCTTCGGCTCAATGAGTCTGCTAGCAGATTTAACCTCCCCGGAATATGAACTGCCTTCAAGGTGATCCCATGATCCAGGCACCAACAAAGCAGTTTCCATGTCATCATACAGAGACTGGGCGACTTCGTTCCGCCCTGGCGGTTTATGTAAGTCACTACTGTTGAGTTGTCTGAACGAATTAGAACAATCTTGCCCTGAACATTCTGTAAGAAATGTTCCAGGCCCAGGACTACTGCTCTTAGCTCTAGTAGATTGATATGTTCCTTGGACTGATCCAGATCCCAAAGCCCTGATACTGTGGACTCTTCCAGACAAGCTCCCCACCCCTCCATCGATGCATCTGTATACACAGTCACCTGAGGGTGGGGAGGGGTTAGCAAAACCCCCGGCAAGAGATTCTCTGTATTCAACCACCATTGCAGGTGGTGAATCAGAGGCGCCAATACTGACACGTTCGAGTCCAGCGAACCTGAACTCTGGGTCCACTGTGTCATGAGAAACAACTGGATCGGGCGCCTGCGCAAGGCGGCCTGCGGAATGACTGGTTCCAAAGAAACCATCAAACCCAGCATTCTCAAGTAAACCCGTGCCAGGACATGACGACTGTCGCACACCGACTGTATTACCGAGATGAGTATTTGAACCCTCTCCTGAGTGGGGTACACATACCCCGTCTCCAGATCGAAGAACATGCCCAGGTAAACAAACTTCTGGGATGGAGTTAGCTCTGATTTCGGGAAATTGATCATCCAGCCCAAGTCCGAGAGAGTTTTCAAAACAATCTCCAGATTGGCTGACAATGATTCCCGGGTGTGTGCTTTCAACAGCCAGTCGTCTATGTACGTGTGGACTGCTATGCTTCTCCTGCGGAGGTATGCAGTGATCGCGAGAACCACACGGGTGAAGACCCGAGGAGCCGTGGAAATCCCGAAGGGTAACACCCTGAATTCCCACCGCCGGCCCTGAAATGCAAATCTCAGGAAGCGACGGAAACTCCTCTCTATGGGAATGTGGAAATAAGCATCCTTCAAATCTATTGACGCTGTCCACATTCCTCGCTCTAACCCCGCCAACACCGAGCGCACAGTCTCCATCTTGAAACTGGGCGTCTCTATGAACTTGTTCAATGGCTTGAGGTTGAGAATCGGCCTCCACCCTCCGGTGTTTTTCGGTACTAAGAACAGGGTTGAATAGAAGCCCGGGCACCTCTGTGCCGGCTGAATGGCTCCTTTTAGTATGAGGGAATTTATTTCCTCCTCTATACACAACCTCTGATCCGGATCCCGTGGAATAGGAGTCCAGATCGGCGCGAGAGACAGTCGCGATGGCGGGCCTGTCACCCAGTCGGGACGATACCCGACTGAAAGCCATCGCAAGACTAAACGGTCCTGAGTCAACCGCTTCCACTCTGGCAAGTGGCCGGCCAAACGGCCGCCCACCGGTCCACCTAGGGATAGAGGTGGACATAAGGAGTGCCAGAGTGGCACTGTTCTCTCGGCGTGAAACACCGGAGTGGTTCCCACCGCGGTAACCAGGCCATCAGGCCCGATTACCGCGACCAGATCCCCGCGCGCCCCGCCCAGCGCCGCGCGCACCACGGTGCGTGGGCGGCTGTCTGGCTGGGTGCGGCTGGGGAGCCTGTGCCCCCCTCACTGCTGGCCGAATCGCCCGTGGCCTAGGCCTACGTTGCGACGGTGGCTGGCCTCTGACCTGGCCAGCACCACCTCGAGCCTGCAGAGGACGATACGCAGGGGGTGCCGCGCGAACACGCTCCCGCCGGAGCACCTCAAATTGTTCACGCAGCGCCCTCTGGTTGTTAACCAGAGTGACCGTCTCCTGGAGGTGCCTGCATCCCTCACCTCCAAAGAGACCAGGACCTGTCATAGGCGTCCGCAGCAGCCTATTATACAGGTCCTGGGACGGGCACAGATTGTCAAGCGCAAACGTGCGCCTCGCCCGGACACTTCTGGTCACCGCCCGCGTCAAACAGTCCAAAGCCAGGTTGATACCATCCTGAATGGCTCTCTGGACTGTTACCGGGCTTGGCTGGCGTGATGCGGAGGCCGCTACCACCCCCTGTAGCAGCTGGGAGACGTGGGACAGAGCGGCAATCGACGCCCTCCCACTCTCCTCCGCATCACGCAGCGCGGCATTCGCCGAACGCAACGCGTTCGAGCACAAGACTCCCGTGTCAGAACGGGAGCCCGGCCGCGCATCTTCGCCTAAAGCCGCGCGATCATCAACGCTTGGCTTCGGCACCACACCGTACCGCTGGTAATCCAGGGGCACGATGCGGCAACGCTTCGCCACCTCGCGAGGGGCCTTCGCGAGACGTCCATTAACCTTAATGGACGCCTCCGCCGCTTCGAACATGTCCACGACATGCTCAGCCAGCGGCAGAGATGGCATAGCGGTAGCCGCCGGCCTACCAGCTAACCACGGCCTATGGTCACGCTGGCTAGCCGGCAGCTCCACGGGTAGATCGGGCCGAACACTTACCAGCCACTGGCAAGCGTCCGACCAATCCTCCTCCGTGGCTAACTGCGAGCGCTCTACTAGACGAGGGCCTTCGTCTTCCTCCAGAGCACTCGCAGTTGACGTCGACGGCGGGTAAGCTGATACCCCTGGCAAGCCTGGAAAAGCATGCGGGCCCGAGAGAGCAGGCATGCTAAACTCCGCGGCTTGACCAGGAGCAGGCGCCGTGGCAGAGCGTGGGGTAAACACCGCCCTACCGCGGGCCTGACCAGCACCAGCGATACCATCGGCAAGCCGAGGTATGCGGTATCCGTGGTCAACAGCACCGCCCGGGGACACCTTCTGGACCGTGAAATCTACTCCTGCGAGAGTAGAACCACGGAACACGTCGCCTGTATTCCCCGCGAGGGGTGCACAGACGTCGTATTCCATGGCCACGTCCTCAGAAGGCGACCCTAGCAGGAGATCCTCTTCCTCCTGGCCAGAAAGATTAGACTCCGGGTCAGCAAAGAGAGCTAACCCGGACTGGCCAGGGAAGGTGCCATAGGAGGCTTTGACACCTTCGGCGCGCGGATACCCGGGGTCTGATGAGCAGACCGCGGGTCCCAGCAACAACCGTTGTCCACGGCCCCTCGGCGCGGCGCCATGCCTGCTGCCAGGGTCTTGGACTGCCCCCAACAAAGGGGCCACCTCTGAATCCACAAACGGACCGGACCTAAAGAGACCGGATTCAGAGGCGGGGATCACCTGCTCGTAAGCAGATGCCGAGGACAACAAAGGAGCTGGCCCAGGGAGCATGCCGCGAAGCAACTCTGGGACCAAATCCTTTATTGTCCTCTGCATCTCTTGCAACATTTCGGACCTGAAGGCCTCCATATCCACCGCGGATGAGGCCTTCCTCTTACCCTTCTTACAACCCTCCTTCTTCTTCTTCCTCTCTTCCTCCATCACCTTCTCCCTTGCCTGCAATGATAAAAATCAGACATTAGGTCTCCCCCCCACTGCTTACATACGTCGCACTTCAGCAACGGTCCACAGGGACTGCAGCTGAAGCACAAGTGCGGAACGAAACGGTTTTTCAAAAACCTCCCGCAGGACGGGCAACCAGGTCTCTGAAACAGGACAAAGGACAGGGACAATGAGCAAGATAGTTAAGGTTAGCGAACTCAAAACCAACTAAAAAAGAGAGGGACAGGATCCTCAAGATCGCAAATCAAGAAGAACCAGCCTTGGACAAAACGTTAAATGTTAATAAAGGCCAAGGCCGATTATGACGTCATCACTCCCGTGACCAAATTAATCGATCCGCAACAAGCACCAAGTGCAAGAACGAATTGTATAAGTAACCGGAACATTCCCGTTGAATAGGCATATCGAGTACACAACAATCAGATATACAGAGATAACTCCTTCCAATTCTAGCATTGGCAAAAAGGGAAATTATCTCCCCTTTTGTTTATCAATAATTAGATACCTGACACTTGTACAGACAAACCATCCAACGTGATGTACCGGAGAACTCCACCATAGTACGCCTCTACATTCTCTCCACCGAAGGGGAAGGAATTGGATCAAGAGGGCAAAGTGAGAAGACCTTTATAACAGGCCTCCAACTCACTGAACATAGCTCTTTTGGTTAGATAACCTAACAGTATTAGTAGGAAATGGAACCGTGGTGGAGAGAAAACATATCCTCTTGTGCCGAGAAGTCCATCAAAGCTTCTACGTGATACCTGTGGACAAAACACAAAGAGAAATGAGACTTATGAAGCACCATGTTGTAAAAAACCAACACAAACAGGCGCTAATCACGGTAAGCGCGAGTCCCGGAAACACATTAAACCGGGACAAAACACGCTAGCATATCAAAGAAATCACCTGATAAAGAGATCCCGCTCCTTCTAAAGGTGAATCCTCCCTTTCCGACATGCTTCCAACGTACAAGAATCGTCAAATTTGAGTAAAAAACAAGGTAACGCGCAGAAAAGTATAGGTAACACAAAACCGCATGTAACCCTTTGCCAATAAATGAGCAAAGAGGAAGTAGTAGTCGGCGCATGCGCGGTGGTGGGGCGAGCATCCGCCGGACTACCTCTGACTCCCTGCCCAGTAGGGGCACCTAACTGTTTTTAATCTGAGTGTTTTATTGAGTGAAAGCCGATATTTAGCAATATCAAAAGTATTAGGGAGGTAAGTATACTCTTGATGTGAAAACAACTATGCTATAAATATAAACATTTAGGCAGAAATGTGAATTTGGTTTGAAAAATAGAAATGTAATGAGTGATAAACATTCAATTTTATCGACATTGATAGATGAGTTTACTATATGAACACCTATTGTCTCACTCTTGTTCTAACCTACGTCACAAGCTTGGGGAGGTGTATGCTAATGGAGTTTTCTTATTGGTCAAACATTCAGGCATGATGGCTCCCTTCAATCATGTCAAACGGGGAAGGGAAGTGAAATTTCACTATTAAAATCAAATATCTTTCTTCGTCGGCCTAGTAGACATCTGAAAATACTAGCAATCACTTATAGAAGGAATATTCTTTTACCTGACGACCTAGAATGAGCTAACAATAGGTTTCTTTTAACATTTACACAATTTTTGCTGCACAATGGATGCTATATGGATTGCTATTATGTCGAATCATCCTCCGCTTTGCATACATGGCATATGGATTCACATCTAGGTGATCCAAGATGGCCACTAAACAAGTAGACAAATTAGGTTCGCTTGAACAGACTTGGTTCAGCTGGGTATGTCTTCTTGAGTTTCACATCAAATAGCACAAGATCATTTAGCATGTCCAGGCATGTTGACCAAGAAATTAAATTGTCGAAATGACAGTTAAACGATTACAAGCTCTGTAGGTGTGAGGCTGAAGTTGCTATATGAATATATTGAATCTGTTTATCAGACTGTGCGGAAATATTTTGTCTTACCTTTAGAATCTACATTGTACATGTATTCCAATGCTCACTTTGATGTATCCAGTTTATTGATCAATCATGACGCTATAATCAACTATGTCATGTGTAGCCTGACATCATAATCAATTGCCATGAATGACGTGATTTAGCCCATCATAAATGCTTAATAGTCCGGCAAGTTGTACGATTGTATGGCTTTAATATTTAAAATCATTCGGTTTAATATTTTGAAACTAATTTGACCGGGCACTGACACCATATGCAGTAACAGCACCCAGTCAAATTGGTTTCCAAATATTCAACAGCTTACCTGTAGTTTTCTGGAAATTGAGATTCAGGGAGTGCAGGGATCGAGCGATCCCAAAAGGGGAAAAACAGGGGTGGAGATGGGTGGGACATAGCTAAAACTGGATTTGTCCATTGGAGTACATAAGCGAAAGTTACATGTATCTAGCACTAACATCCATTTCCATTGTCCAATAATGAGATCATTTTTTTTAATTTTATGACTGCAATGACTGGCTCAGTAACCTAGCGAGTCACTCTAGTGGTAAATTTTTAAGAATATATTCTTCTCTTGAACTGTAAATGGACATCCACTGAGCAGAAATTCCAATTTTTTTTGCACACTTATCTCGGGACAGAGGACTCTACTCACAGAAATGCTAGTGCCGGTCAGTTTGTTAATTCTGTACATATGCTTATGAAACTCTGGCCCATGACCATCATGATCCTATACAAATTCACAAATACAGAAACAAATATAGTAACATTTATCACTAGAACACATCAATACATTAGCTTTTAATGGTCAAATTTTGCCAAGAAAATTTAAATAACTGCCTATTGAATGTCAATTTACAGGCTAAGAGAATACAAATTTTGAAATTTTACCACTGTAAATGGAGATTCCAAAAGACCATGACATAGGCCGGTATGACCATTGAAGGGTTAAGCGATTTAAACGAAATCTAGGATTTCTTTTTTCACGAGAGAGTTGATACTTACCTCCCTAATACTTTTGATATTGCTAAATATTGGCGTTCACTCAATAAAACACTCAGATTAAAAACAGTTAGGTGCCCCTACTGGGCAGGTAGACAGAGGTAGTCAGGCGGATGCCGGCCCCACCACCGCGCATGCGCCGACTACTACTTCCTCTGACTAATTTATTGGCTGACACACATGCAACTGCTAAGAGCCTGAAGACCGAGCCTCTGTGGGGTGGAGAGGCCGGGTCCGTATCTAGGGAGGTAAGTATCAACTCTCTCGTGAAAAAAGAAATCCTAGATTTCGTTTATTTCACATCAAGAGTATACTTACCTCCCTAATACTTTTGATATTGCCAGAATTCGAAAGTGAATCTGGCGGGAGGGAGGCGAGGTCAAAAGACCAGCTCTTCCCTATACGCTTTCACGCGTTTACGGCACTTAAAAACGTCTGAAAACTGTGTGAGAACACAGTCAGGATTTGACAAACCATCGGATAACACAACCGATGCATGAGAGATGACCGAATGTCATATGCGCTCCCCCCCCCCCCACTCCTGGGAGGAAGACTAGATGACCTCAATGTCCTATACGCTCTCTACGTACTAGTGCCACGTACTACAGGACAGAGACGAAAGTACTCCATTTTCGTATACTCTCTATGAACCACAATCCACACAAACCATCACCATATTAATAATAACGGGTAACGTGACAATACATTTAACAATGAACAACACATAAACAAGACTGACCTTGTTGAACTTGGAAGCTGTCATCACGTTCCCAGTAGAGAAGCCTGATGCAGTCCCGACAAGTGGTTGTTACCATTACTTAAATGTGATGTATATAAGCAACGAGGAAACGCTCCTCATAAAACATACAGGCGATTATTGTTTCAAAATCGACAAGGCGAGAGGATTTGAGGTGTCACGGAGGTAATGGTCTGTAAAACTTGACTCACAGTGCCACTGAGCCACGGACATAATGTCATCCACAGGGACCCCACTAAACAGGGCAGTGGATGCCACGACACCGCGGACACTGTGAGCCTTGGCCACATCAACCTGTCTCCCGGTGGCGGATTTGTGACAAAACTGAATACATTCTACAATCCACCTGGAAATGGTGTCCTTAGACGCCCTGCCATGGGGTTCAATATATGACAACCATAACGCTGACTGGTCGGTACGCCACTCCGAAGTACGCTGTTTGTACCGGAGCAGCGCCCGTACGGGGCACCATACTTTAGAATTAGGATCATATCTAGTTAAAGATGGCAAAAAAATAGGTTGACCTGGATATTTCAAAGACTGATTCTTAGCCAAGAAATTAATCCTAGGTAGAAGCTTAAGGCCTTCCCCTGTAACCACAAAACGGTCATCCTCGGCTGATAAGGCGTGAATCTCACTCCTACGCCTTGCCGAGGCCGCAGCAATTAAAAACACAGTTTTAAGAGTCAACAATTTCATAGAAATGGACATAAGTGGTTCAAAAGGCTTATCTCCTAGTACCTGAAGCACCAGAGATAAACTCCAAACTGGAATCAGTGGTGGATTCCTTGGTCTTAGATTGCCCATGCCTTTAATTAATACATTTAATGTACTTACTTCATCACTCCCCCTGTTAGCCAAGCAAGGAATAACAGTCATTAAAGCTGACTTATAACCAGCAATAGAGTTAGGCTTGAGGCTATAGGCATCATATAGGTGACAGAGGAAATCAGCTACTACCTGAATAGATGCATCCATTGGATCAATACATCTTTTTGAGCACCACTCTGCAAATCTGTTGATTTTATAGTTATATGCTCTGGAGGTTGACCCCCTCCTGGCTTTGGCCATAAACATGGCCGCTTGCTCAGAAAAGCCCTCCTTAATTCTAGATTCCTTGACAACATCCACGCAGTCAATCGGAACATTGACGGATTGTCGTGAAGGGCCTTGCCCTGGAAGATAAGGTCGTCCATCAGAGGCAGAGGAACCGGACTGCAGACCAGAAGGTCCAGCAGATCCGTATACCACGATCGGCTTGGCCAATCCGGGGCGATCAGAAGCACTTGGCACTCCTGCTGCCTGATTTTCTGAAGCACCTTTGGAATCAGGATTGCTGGAGGGAATGCGTATGCATACATTCCCGCCCAGCTGATAGCTAACGCATCTGTTGCGAAAGCGCTTGGGTCTGGAATCGGAGAGACGTACGTCGTCATCTTCGCATTCTTCTTCGTTGCGAACAAATCGATGTTGGGCTTCCCCCAATGGTCGAACAGACGATCCGCCACACATTGATTTAGTTGCCATTCCGTGGGTAAAATACTCATCCTTCGGCTCAATGAGTCTGCTAGCAGATTTAGCCTTCCCGGAATATGAACTGCTCTCAAGGTAATCCTGTGATCCAGGCACCAACAAAGCAGTTTCCAAGTCATCATACAGAGACTGGGCGACTTCGTTCCGCCCTGGCGGTTTATGTAAGTCACTACTGTTGAGTTGTCTGAACGAATAAGAACAATCTTGCCCTGAACTTTCTGTAAGAAATGTTCCAGGCCCAGGACTACTGCTCTTAGCTCCAGTAGATTGATATGTTCCTTTGACTGATCCAGATCCCAAAGCCCTGATATTGTGGACTCTTCCAGACAAGCTCCCCACCCCTCCATCGATGCATCTGTATACACAGTCACCTGAGGGTGGGGAGGGGTTAGCAAAACCCCCAGCAAGAGATTCTCTATATTCAACCACCATTGCAGGTGGTGAATTAGAGGCGCCAACACTGACACGTTCGAGTCCAGCGAACCTGAACTCTGGGTCCACTGTGTCATGAGAAACAACTGGATCGGGCGCCTGCGTAAGGCCGCCTGCGGAATGACTGGTTCCAATGAAACCATCAAACCCAGCATTCTCAAGTAAACCCGTGCCAGGACATGACGACTGTCGCACACCGACTGTATTAAGGAGATGAGTCTCTGAACCCTCTCCTGAGTAGGATAAACATATCCCGTCTCCAGATCGAAGAACATGCCCAGGTAAACAAACTTCTGGGATGGAGTCAGCTCTGATTTTTGGAAATTGATTATCCAGCCCAAGTCCGTGAGAGTTTTCAAAACAATCTCCAGATTGGCCGATAACGTTTCCTGGGTGTGTGCTTTTAACAGCCAGTCGTCTATGTACGTGTGGACTGCTATGCTTCTCCTGCGGAGGTATGCCGTGATCGCGAGAACCACACGGGTGAAGACCCGAGGAGCCGTGGAAATTCCGAAGGGTAATACCCTGAATTCCCACTGTCTGCCCTGGAATGCAAATCTCAGGAAGCGACGGAAACTCCTCTCTATGGGAATGTGGAAATAAGCATCCTTCAAATCTATTGAAGCTGTCCACATTCCCTGCTCTAACCCCGCCAACACCGAGCGCACAGTCTCCATCTTGAAACTGGGCGTCTCTATGAACTTGTTCAATGGCTTGAGGTTGAGAATCGGCCTCCACCCTCCGGTGTTTTTTGTTACTAAGAACACGGTTGAATAGAAGCCCGGGCACCTCTGCGCCGGCTGAATAGCTCCTTTTTGTAGGAGGGAATTTATCTCCTCCTCGATACACAACCTTTGATCTGGATCTCTCGGAATCGGAGTCCAGATCGGCACGAGAGACAGTCGCGATGGCGGGCCTGTCATCCAATCGGGATGATAGCCGACAGAAAGCCATCGCAAGACTAAACGGTCCTGAGTCAACCGCTTCCACTCTGGCAAGTGGTCGGCCAATCGGCCGCCCACCGGTCCACCTAGGGAGAGAGGTGGACATAAGGAGTGCGAGAGTGGCACTGTCTTCTCGGCCAGAAACACCGGAGTGGTTCCCACCGTGGTAACCGGCCCATCAGGCCCGATTACCGCGACCAGATCCCCGCGCGCCACGCCCAGCACCGCGCGCACCTCGGTGCGCGGGTGGCTGCCTGACTGGCTGCGCCTGGGGAGCCTGCGCCCCCCCTCGCTGCGGGCCGAATCGCACGCGGCCTAGGCCGTCGCTGCGATGGTGGCTGGCCTCTGACCTGGCCACCTCCACCTCGAGCCTGCAGGGGACGATACGCAGGGGGTGCTGCGCGAACGCTCGCACGACGGAGCACTTCAAATTGCTCGCGCAGCGCCCTCTGGTTGTTGACCAGAGTCACCGTCTCCTGGAGGTGCTTGCATCCCTCACCTCCAAAGAGACCAGGACCTGTCATAGGCGTACGCAGTAGCCTATTGTACAGGTCCTGGGACGGGCACAGATTGTCCAAGGCAAACGTGCGCCTCGCCCGGACACTCCTGGTCACCGCCCGCGTCAAGCAGTCCAGAGCCAGGTTGATACCATCCTGGATGGCTCTCTGGACTGTGACCGGGCTTGGTTGGCGCGATGCGGATGCCGTTACCACCCCCTGTAACAGCTGGGAGACGTGGGACAGAGCAGCAATCGACGCTCTCCCACTCTCCTCCGCATCACGCAGCGCGGCATTTGCCGAACGCAACGCGTTCGAGCACAGGACACCCGTGTCAGAACGGGAGCCTGGCCGCGCATCTTCGCCCAAAGCCGCGCGGTCATCGACGCTTGGCTTGGGCACCACACCGTACCGCTGGTAGTCCAGGGGCACGATGCGGCAACGCCTGGCCACCTCGCGAGGGGCCTTCGCGAGACGCCCATTCGCCTTAATGGACGTCTCCGCCGCCTCGAACATGTCCACGACATGCTCAGCCAGCGGCAGAGATGGCATAGCGTTTGCAGTCGGCTTACCAGCTAACCACGGCCTGTGATCTCGCTGGCTAGCCGACTGCTCCACGGGCAGGTCTGGCCGAACACTCACCAGCCACTGGCAAGCGTCCGACCAATCCTCCTCCGTGGCTAGCTGCGAGCGCTCTACAAGACGGGGGCCTTCGTCTTCCTCCTGAGCGCACGCAGCAGAGCTTGACGGCGGGTATGCTGATACCGCTGGCAAACCAGGGAAAACATGCGGCCCCGAAAGACCAGGCATGCTAAGCTCACTGGCTTGACCAAGAGCAGGCGCCGTGGTAGAGCGCGGGGCAGACACCGCCCCACCACGGTCCAGACCAGCACCAGCGACACTCTCGGCAAGCCGAGGTATGCGGTAACGCTGGCCTTCAGCACCGCCCAGGGTCACCTTCTGGACCGTGAATTCTACTCCTGCGTGAGTAGAACCATGGACCACGTCGCCTGCATTCCCCGCGAGGGGTGCACAGACGTCGTAGTCCATGGTCACGTCCCCAGACGGCGACCCTAGCAGGAAATCCTCTTCCTCCTGGCCAGAAAGGTTAGACTCCGGGTCAGCAAAGAGAGCTAACCCGGACTGGCCAGGGAAGGTGCCATAGGAGGCATTGGCACCCGCGGCGTGCGGATACCCAGGGTCTGATGAGCAGACCGCGGGTTCCTGCGACAACCGATGTCCACGGCCCCTCGGCGCGGCACCAAGCCTGCTGCCAGGGTCGTGGAACGCCCCCATCAACGGGGCCACCTCTGAATCGTTCTCAAACAACGGAATCGACCTACGGAAATTAGATTCAGAGGCGGGGATAACCTGCTCTGAAGCAGATGCTGAGGACAACAAAGGAGCTGGCCCAGGAAGCATGCTGCGAAGCAACTCTGGGACCAAATCCTTTATTGTCCTCTGCATCTCTCCCAACATTTCGGACCGGAAGGCCTCCATGTCCACCGCGGACGAGGCCTTCCTCTTACCCTTCTTCGAAACACTCTCTTTCTTCGCCTTCCTCTCCTCCTCCACGCCCTTCTCCTTTGCCTGCAATGACAAAAAGTCAGACATTAGTTCGCCCCCCCCCCCCCCCATTGCTTACATACGTCGCACTTAAGCAGCGGTCCACAGGGACTGCAGCTGAAGCACAAATGGGGAACAAACCGATCCTTCAGAAACCGGCCACAGGACGGACAACCAGGTCTCTGAAACAGGACACAGGACGAGGACAATGAGCAAGTTAGTCAAGGTTAGCTTTAAAAAACTCAAAACCAACTAAAGAGAGGGAAAAGATCATAAAGATCAGTAACCATAAGAAACCAGCGTTGGACAAAACTTTAAATGTAAATAAAGAGCAAGGCTGATTATGACGTCATCAATCCCATGACAGAAATTAAATCGGTCCGCAACAAGCATCTAAGTGCAAGAACGAATTGTATTCCTAACATAACGTCCTCACTTGGATATTCAGACTACACACCATCAGATACACAATGATAACAATGGTAAATACAGTCATTATTTTTTCAAATAATTCATATCACCTCATATCATTAATTAGATACCTGACACCTGGTATAGACAAACCATCCAACGTGATGCACTGGAGCACTCCACCAAGACTACGCCTCTTAACTCTCTCCACCTAAGGGGAAGGAATTGGATCAAGAGGGCAAAGTGAGAAGACCTTTATATCAAGCCTCCAACTCACTGAGCATAGATTTTTTGGTTAGATAACCTAACAGTATTAGTAGGAAATGGAACCGTGGTGGAGAGAAACAAACCCTCCTGTGCTGAGATGTCCACTAATAATGCAAATCCATACCTGTGGACATAAACACAAAGAGAGATTAGACTTATATAGCACCGAGTTGAAAAAACCAACTCAAACCGGCGCTCATCACGGTAAGCGCGAGTCCCGGAAACACATTACACCGGGGAAAAACTCGCTAGAATATAGTTGAAATCACCTGATAAAGAGATCCAGCTCCCTCCTCCGGAGAAGTCGCCCTTTCTGACATCTTTCTCTTTCTTTCCAGGTATATTCAGACTATTTTACACAGGTAAACGAGTGAAAACTTCTTAACAAGCACAAACGCATGTGAACTCTCTGCCAATAAATTAGCAAAGAGGAAGTAGTAGTCGGCGCATGCGCGGTGGTGGGGCCGGCATCCGCCTGACTACCTCTGTCTACCTGCCCAGTAGGGGCACCTAACTGTTTTTAATCTGAGTGTTTTATTGAGTGAACGCCAATATTTAGCAATATCAAAAGTATTAGGGAGGTAAGTATACTCTTGATGTGAAACATCCTTACCACTCTGATGTTCAATATTCTAACTTTTACTGCGCCAATAGGAAAGAAACTGGTGTACATTTTTCAACAATTTTGGTGGACGATGTTGGCTGTCTACATCTTCCACCAAATTTGTTGAAAAATTAACACTAAAATTTATTTATTAATCATGTTGACATTAGAGTGGTAAGGGTTAAGTAAATACATATATTTATCATATAGACAAGCCTTCTACCCCGTTCCATATTTTTTTATATGAGCACACGTGCCATATTCAACGGAGTATTTTCATTGGCTGTTGGGTGCGCATCCCATTTAAATTGACCAATTAAAACAACGATTGATGTGTGCGTGATGCGTTGGGATTACCACACTGTACTGTTTTATTACGATTTGTCATTCATGAAACGTCATCACAAAATGTCATCGTTTGGCAGTTTATCAGTCGGCAGCGAAGTAATGATTGATGGCTGTGGCTATAATTTTCAATGACCAGTTAAAATACTATTTAACGGCTGACATCGCCAGATTTTGTATTTGTCACTATATTTTGCTGCACATTCAGTATCTGTTATCAAGTAGTGGTGCGTCACAGCGGCGGTATCGATTTCACGAAAATCAACAATGTGAAATCAGATAAAAGTCACATCAACAACTATTGGCAAATATTTCAAAATTACAGTTTATATGGTAAATAAAATCTCAAACTCAGTCACTTTTCATATCACTATTATGAACCTCGTTGAAAATTATCAATTTTGCACTCGCTCTAGCTCGTACAAATTGATAATTTTCAACTTGGTCCATAATAGTGATATGAAAAGTGACCTCGTTCCAGATTCTCTATGTATGTAAAATATGCTCTGTCATATATAATGCCGCAGGTGAATGATTAACACTTTCACTGCTGTAAGCGCAATATCTCATTTTAAGGCCATCGGCTAACACAGGAATACAGGTGAACATTTTTGAAAATAATTTGATTAGAAATGTTTCCTGCCATTGCGATAATTATATAGCTTCGAGGAAAATTAATTTCAAAATATTCAACAGCTTTAATTTCCTGCATTAAAGGTTGCCTTTAAATTGAAATACGAGGATTCCTTCACTGGAAAGCTTACATGTAAGTCGTTAAGCCGTAAACCTGTTCAAGAAAACTTCAATTTTCTCACTGAAAGTACACATTTCCAGACCAACCAAAGATAATTTTTGAAAATTTACCACTCAAATGAGTCGCTCTGTTATCGAGCCAGTCATTCTAGTCATAAATTTCTAAAAATAGTTTTATCTTGCTCTGCAAATGAACATTTCTCAAGACTGTTTGAAAGCTGAATGAGTAATTTTTGGCCAACTTGAGTGCTAAAGGGTTAAACCAAAGATCTGACCTGTCAATCAAAAGGCTTTCATCAAACAAATGATGTCATTTCTCATTGTCGACTTAATAAGATGTCACAATCGTAACTCTTTGAATACTAAAGGCCCAAACACCAAAATTTGGTTGTACAATGATTAAATAAATATTCTCTTTGAACATTTTTTAAATGTTCATTTGACATAGGTTAAATATTCAACAGCGTACCTGTATGACTTTCTTGAAATTAGGATTCTCAGAAAGTCAGAGTTCAAAGGCTTAAGACGATGCTTGCCAGCATTTTGAATAAAATGAATGATGAGTTAATTTTCACACTATTTAACTCTTTCAATGACAAATCCCTGACAAAGTAAATTCTTTAAGCATTATTGCATATTCTGTTGAATATTTTGAAATTATATATAACTGAAAGCCATTGTTGCCTTTATTAATTTCAAGATATTCAACAGCTTTCCTGTTTGTTTCACCACAAGATGGATACAGGAAATTTTTTGTTGACATGTAAGAAATAGTAAGAAATAGCTTGTTCAAAAATCATCTTTCAAATTCAAATTTATTATAACAATCAGATGTCCAACATAGTTTGAGATATAACGAACTTACATGCTCTAAGGAACTAAATAGTAAATATGCAACAGGTTAAATATTTTGAAAACAATATGACTAGAGGTTCCATTAGACATTCTTCATACCTTATTGTTGTCTGTAACAAATAGGTATGCATGGATCATTTCGTGCTGAAAGAAAAACAAATAGAAATCTACTGTACAGTACTTTAAAAGTTGCTTAATGTAGCCAAAACATGCCTGTTCTATGGAGAAAGCCCTGCCCTAAATTTATTCGCAAAACTTGTTCAACCTCTGCTACAGAATGGTACCATTTGGTTGAGGCACTTTTCTGTTTCACACATAGTTCTGAGGCTGCCTCGTAGAAAACAAAACTGACCATCTTCACATCTTTTACATTTCGTACCATTTCATAGCAGCAATAATTGCTCTATTGGTGAACCTTAAAAATGTGAAAACAAGTTTGCCCTATGTAACATAAGTCAGGTTCCTAATGAACACAGAATCTGAGTCACTTATTAATCCTTAAACTACTGTCAAAATCTGTAATTTTCAAATTAAATTAAAAGATAAACTGGTGTTAATTTTTCACTGAATTTAGTGGTAAATGTTGCTGTCTTAGACAGAAGCATCGCGTTCGTCTACCAAAATGTAAAAAAATTCTACACTTGTTTCTTTGCTATTGCCACAGTAAAAGACAGAATATTGAAATCAGAGTGGAAAAGCTAAGCACAAACATGCGACCATGACTACTGTGACTCTCCCCATGTGAGTGGCTGTATTAGAGACTAGTGACTTGTCTTTAATACAGCTGCTCACATGGGGAGAGTCTATTAACATATGACAGGTGTAGATGGCTGTGATTGTTTTGACAATTACATTCATTACCATGACAATTTATATTATGACATCATCCATTAAAGAGACATTCGCTCATAGGAAAATTCCATTTTATTTTTGTAAATAATAATATACATTTAATTCGCTCCATATATTGTTACTGTACATACTATTTTTTTATACACAGAAATTCATTATGCTAAAATTAGAAGGCTCAATGCCACTAACACTGTTCACATAATAATTAGATTCTGCTAAGCAGAAAAACCACTTTGAATGCTGTATCCAAAACCGATCAGCTATTACCAATTCCGGTATCCAGCATGTCATTAGGATCTGTTGATTCATCACTTATTGACCTAGTGGAAGCCATTGATGAACCGGGCAAACCGGAACCAAGATGGCCTGATCATGGCCACCCACAATCTAATGTTAGCTAATTCGACAAGGTACATGTACGCTGAGAAATATTGTTGAATATTTTGAAGCCTGACAGGTGTTGCTAGCACAGATGGGTAAGCCAAGAATATGCTACATACCAGCAGTGTTTCCACAAGGTCTTTCCTGGGACGAAGCTTAAGGAGTGGTTGACTGAGTTTTACTGAGCAGAGTCCTCCTCGTCCTTCATAACAACACAAACCCGCACAACTGAAGCACAATCAAAGTTATACATATATATGTAACATATTTTGGAATTATGTAAATGTATATTTATATAATATTCAAATTTAAGATTTTTTTTATCGACTTTAAATTTTTAATACTTATTCCTACACTATCAACTAATAAAATACAAGATATAGTCTTTAAATGAAATGCTTGGGAATTTCTGGAAAATCGAAGATGCGCACAAAAAATATTGACGAATCAGCTTTCTGTAGAGGTTAAAAACCACCCTAGTGTCCATAAGCCACATTTGTTTAAAATCTGCGCAGAAGTTCTAGAAATATTGTGAAAATTCAAGATAACCGCCAAAAAAAGTGAACATTCAGATTTTGTTTATCAACATGTGTACAAGTTTGAAAACCAAGTTTGGTTCAAAACATTGACAGATAGATGAGGGATGATGTAGGCTTGCACGATAACGTGATTAAATCGAAAATCCTGATTATGTTTAAAATTGTGAATTTATATGATTAAAATTTAAATAATCGAATAATCGTGAATATTTTCTATTACATAAAATATTTCAAAACTTTCAATTACTTTTTAATGAGATCGGTCATGAAAAATGGCATTTTGCTTAGTGAATGGATGTCCATTAGCAGGGCAAGAGAAGACTACTTTTGAAAATGTATTACATTGATACATTTTCAAAAATAGAATTCTCTTACCATGCAAATGGACTTTTCTAAACATCATTGCAATTTTTGTCATGGATATTCCTTTGTTGTTATTTATGGCTTGGTTACTTGTATCCAAGCTGATTAATCAAGTAATCACGATTATTTTTTAATAATCGATCACGATCACTCAACGCAATAATCGCACAATCCTAGGATGATGGACCCGTAGATGTGGCATACATGTAAGCCGATTTTGCACTCGATGATGTCATAATGCATCACATGTAGGTTGATGTCACAATCAATTAAGTCAGGAATGACGTATCTAATTCCATCAAAAATGCTTAATAGACTGTCAAGTTGCATGAATTGTGTGTGTTTTTACTACTTAATAACCATTATGTTGAACATTTTGAAACTAATCTGACAGGGAGCTGTTGCTAGTTTTCCAAGTCAAAATAGTTTCAAAATATTCAACAGCTTACCTGTATATTTTTCTGGAAATTGAGATTCAGGTAGTTACGGGTTCGATCGATCCCAACAAGGGTGAAGCATGGGCGGAGCTTAGATAGAGAAGGGCGGGGCATGACTAAAAGTTGATTCACCCATTGGCTGATTTCCATATTTGTCTCTAGTCTGTGGACTCAGACATATGAGAGGGTAAATTGCGACAATAGAAGAATCCATTACAGCCATGTGTAGGCTTGCACGATTACGTGATTAAATCGAAAATCGCAATTATGTTTTAAATCGTGAATTTATATGATTAACAAGAACGCTGAAGCGTACAATGTCTCACCTGTAAAGGCATGGATAGTGTTGATTGGCAAAGCAAACTTGGCATGGTTTGTAATACACATATTGAGTAATGCACCAACAAACCAGTGTAACCAATCGAACATGGAAATTTTTTAACAAACTGCGGAGCCTGATCTTGAAAATATTTTCCAATTGAAACTAGTAATGATGCAGAGAGTATTCTTGCATAGTGTATAACTCTGCTGCAAAATTTTGCTGATATCTGGTGAGACATTGTTGAAAATGAGTGATCCACAAAAAACTACAACAAAACAAATATGAAAAAGTTCAAAGTCCAAAACCGTAAGGCAAATGGTCCAAACATAAGCAAAGATCAGTGTCTGAAAAGAAGAAGAAACATTTTCAAAAACAATCAGCATAATACATATTTGGATGTAAAATGGTCTAGGAGTTGCGTTACAGTCCATTGGTGCCCACTTTCGACCCCGTCCCCTACCCTCAGTTTGACTCAAAATCTAAATAATTCCTTGTACTGTAGTCTACTCATCATTGGCTTCAAAATGATATGTGATATGACACCTTTGGAAAAATTTAATTTTTTACCCATAGTCCCCAGCCCCTGGGGGTCATAATGGAATTTTAAAAGTGCCATGTACATCCCTGGCCATATGTGTAATCATACCGCAAGTTTCAAGTTTCTATGGGAAATGGTCTAGGAGTTGCGTTACAATCGATTGGTGCCCACCTTTGACATTTTGACTCCCACCCCTCACCCTCAGTTTGACCCAAGATACGAATAATTCCCTGTACTGTAGTCTACTCATCATTGGCTTGAAAATGATATGCGACATGACAAGCTTTTGAAAATGTTTATTTTTTACCCAACCTGGGGCCATACCAAAATTCCAAAAGTGTCATGCACATCCCTGGCCATATGTGCAATCATCCACAAAGTTTCTATCTGAAATGGTCTAGGAGTTGCATTACAATCGATTGGTGCCCACTTTTGACCCCGCCTCCTACCCTCAGGATGACCCAAGATCAAAATAATTCCTTGTACTGTAGACTACGTATCATTGGCTTGAAAATGATATGCGACATGACAACCTTTGGAAAATTTAATTTTTGACCCCACATTTCCCACACCCAGGGCTCTGCCCCTGGGGTCATGCCAATATTTCAAGTGTCATGCACATCCCTGTCCATATCATCCCCAACGTTTCAAGTTTTTATTTGAAATGGTCTAGGAGGAGTTGCATTACAATTGATAATTACTGGCCAATTTTGGCCTCTTGACCCCTGGGCCCAGCCCCGGGAGGGTCAGAACAAAATTCAAAGTGTCATGCACATCCTTGCCCATATGTATAAGCATCTCCAAGGTTTCAAGTTTCAAAAGCAAATCTTTGCTGATTAAATTGTCATTTGAAAAAACCTTAACCAAAACATAATGAGTATAACCTGGATGCAAATCAGGCCTAAAATTATCAAAGTCCAAACACCAAGTTTCATTGAAATTAGATGAGCAATTGATGAAATATAAGCCAATGAAAAAACATTAACCAAAAGTACAGGCACAGAAAATATACATAAAAATTCTAAGTCCAAAACCATGAAAAATATGGCTAAGATGTTCCAAAATGATATTGGTTGCCATAGAGATAGCATCCTTGTATAGTGTAGACCAATTTTGCCAAGTTTCACTGAAATTAGATGAGCCATTGATGAGATATAAGCCAATGAAAAAACCTTAACCAAAAGTACAAATCTATATGAACAATGCCGCCGCTGCCGGAATGATTAATCTCTATGTCTCGCTTCTGCTTCGCAGGCGAGACAAAAATTAAATAATCGAATAATCGTGAATATTTTCTATTGCATAAAATATTCCAAAACCTAACTTTCAATTACTTTTTAATGCGATCAGTTATGAAAAATGTCATTTTGCTTAGTGAATATATACACCTGTGCAAAAGTTAAGCACCAGCAAAAACAATAGAACGTAGAAACATGATGGTACAACTAGGCTGCCATACTTTTTGTCCCCGCGTTAGCTGACATAATTCCAAGTACGAAATGCACATGCGTGCATGACTTCACGCCGCTTGATGTCCGTGCGTGGCGGGAAACAGCACACGTGTTCAGTTATGTAAAAGTCCAGTTTGAGGTGTAGAACATTACATACAGATTTAGGCGACAAGATTAGGAATTTTGTGTTCATGACAGTGGTTTATTTGTACAGAGAGAATTAGCTCTTGATTGTGAACCGCTATGGCAAGACGAAGGTTAAGTGATCGTGTGAAATGGCAAATCATAGGCATGCATACCACTGGTATGTCATGCAGAGAGATTGGCAGACAGCTGAACATTAACCATACTGTAATCAGTCGTTTGATTGCAAAACATGGGCAAACTAACGAGGTGAACGACAGGCCTAGATCTGGAAGACCGAAGAAGACTACTGCCCGTGATGATCGAGCCCTAGTACGCCTTGTTAGGAGATCTCCATTCACCAACAGCAGAGTGCTCAGCCAGCAATGGGAAACGCGCAATAGAGTGTCAATGTCTACCGTCAAAAGGAGACTGTATGCTGCTGGCATGAAAGCTAGGAGACCTGTCAGACGTCCTCTCCTCACTGCACACCACAAAGAGGAGCGTCTGAGGTGGTGCAACGAAAGAAGACACTGGAACATGAGATCCTGGAGACGGGTACACTGGTCCGATGAAAGTCGGTTCCTGCTTCATGCCACAGATGGTCGAACTCATGTATGGAGGTCCAGACACACGGCGTACGACCAACGTAACATCATGGAAGAAGTTCCATTTGGTGGAGGTTCCGTTATGATATGGGGGTGCATCTCATTTGATTGTAAGCTGGATCTGTTGACTGTACCTGGAACACTAAATGGACAAAGATATCAAGATTCCATACTGGATAGAGTTGTGGTCCCTCATTTTGTAAATCATGCACCTGGAACCCACCCTATATTCATGGATGACAACGCCCGACCACATCGTGCTAGAGCTGTGCATGAATACCTCCGCCAGAATGCCATCGAAACCCTACCATGGCCAGCAAGGAGCCCTGACATGAACCCTATTGAGCATATCTGGGAAACATGGTGAGGAGGGATCCTCCTGTGCAGAACCTACAGGAATTAACAGACGCACTCCATCTTGAATGGCAACGAATACCACAATGGCGTATCAGTCGGTTGGTGACCAGCATGAGACGTCGTGTCCAGGCCGTCATCCAGGCACAAGGTGGATATACCCGGTATTAATAATGACAGTCTCAAACTCGTGCACAGATGTTAAACTTCGTTTTCAGACACCATTAATGACAATCTAGCCACGTGTGTCAACTGTAGGGCAATAGTTGTCAGTTGTGTCAACGTAACCATATTCAGGCCTCGTTTTCAAGTTCAAACAAAAACATACAGTGTTTCCCCACCATCATAATCAGCATTCCTCTAGTTGCATTATTACCTCTTGCACTAAGATGGATGGGTACATAAATGTTTATGCTATTGCTTTCTTCATAGCACATGAATATACCCTCGCATCTGCGTAAAAATAGGGTGGTGCTTAACTTTTGTACAGGTGTATATGTCCATTTGCAGGGCAAGAGAAGACTACTTTTGAAAATGTATTACTGGAATGCCTGGCTCGAGAATCGAGCCTTCTCAAGCCACAAATTCCAGTGATACATTTTCAAAAATAGTCTTCTCTTGCCCTGCAAATGGACTTTTCTAAACAGCATTGCAATTTTCGTCATTGATATTCTTTTGCTGTTATGTCTTGGTAATTTGTCTCTAAGCTGATTAATCGAGTAATCACGATTATGTTTTAATAATCGATCGTGATCACTCAACGCAATAATCGCACAATCCTAGCCACATGTATGCATCATGTACCTCTAGCTATGCTACACACACTTTGTATGCATGAAAACAGTGTTGGAATTAATTTGAAACTTTGAAACCTGAATTCACAGAATCTAAAATTAGACATAAAAATTGTCGACTATTTTGAAGGTGATTTGACTGGGGGAGCTGTTGCTGTAGCCCTCACTCTAATTAGTTTCAAAATATTCCACAGATTATGACATCAGATACTTGAGTGACAGATCGGATGCCTTCATTGATACACTTTTGTCACCTCTCCTGAGATGAATGAGATTTCACTGATTTCTTAGATGTTAATTCATATTCATAAGCGAGAGCTATGAACTTCATGAACATAGGCAATATTTCAATTCTCCATATATACATGTATCTTTTCAAACAAAAAAGTAAAAGTTAAATTTTCTATACTTTCTAAAGTCTTGAAAAAGGGTTTCTTAATCCATTAACCATTTTTCACCGACAAATCCCTGAAAAGGTATATTATTTTATGATATAAAACTTATTCTGTTGAATATTTGGAAATTAATTTGACTGGAAGCCATTGCCGCCCAAGGCAGCAATGTCTTCCAGTCAAATTAATTTCAAAATATTCAACAGTTTTGCTGTATGATTGCCCTGAACTGCAGGAAATGTCAATTTCCCTTTCTCCGAGATCTAACAATACTCACCATTCTGTTACTTCTGATATACAGCTGGCTCTGACAGCGGCTCTAGGACTATAGACTTAGAAAGCTTTACCGACTCCTGGGAACCGGGTACTCGGCTCCCAACTGCCGAGTACCCGTTTACCATAGAGCTCATATTGTTTGCATAGCCACCAAACAAGAGAAAACTATGGCTTGCCTCCGTGGGGCTGGGAGGCTGGGTCCGTAACAGAATGGTGAGTATTGTTAGATCTCGGAGAAAGGGAAATTGACATTTCCTGCATTCTCCTTCGATCAATACTCACCATTCTGTTACTTCTGATATACACCAGATTTGATCAGTAACCTGGTGGGAAGGGGCAAGCCATACATGCTAATTTTGCCCCTTGGAGAAAGATTTTAGACTTCAAACTTGACTAACGGAGACCTAAAAAGGACCGTCAAGTTTACGGAACCGAATCACATTCGCGTCACAGCTCCCCCCCCTTTTTCCTCCTAAGAAAAGGGAGAGAACTAACGAACATGTATCTCGCCTGAAAACACCAATATGCCAAGAGGGTTAACTACTCCCTGCATATCGCTTGTATTAGCCTGGGAATGAGCATGAATATATACGATGAATGAACATGATACATATACATAATACAAAAAACTCTCACTTGTTGAATTACCTTATGATAACAGGACTTCAGACGTACCGCCTACAACCATTCACCGGTTCGGCCATCAGTGACACAATCTGGTTGACATCCTCTCGCCTGACCATGCCTGCTTTAGGTTCTTTTCTTACCGAAGTGAGAAAAGGGGAAAAGCAGTGTGGTCACTAACTATCGTTTCAAAACAGCTAAAGCGAGTGGATTGGCTGAGTCTGACACATCCCTCATATAGTAATCCGTGAATGAGGACTCACAGTGCCATTGTGCAACGGCCATGATGTCCTATAACGGAACACCATTGTAAAGGGCGGTCGAGGCGGCTATTCCTCTGACATTGTCTGCCCTTACGCCTTGCACCTGGTGCCCAGTCGCCATCTCGTGAGTAGTCTGAATGCATTCGACCACCCAACGAGAGATAGTATCCATGGATGCGGCGCCATAAGACTTTTTATGGCAGATCCACAGATGTCTATCGTTCGACCGTAACGAGTCAGTCCGTTTCTTGTACTTAGTCAAAGCACGGACCGGGCACCAGACACTGGCATCACGATCAAACCTAGTTAACTTCGGTATAATGATCGGTTTGCCGGGATATCTCAAAGATTGGTTCTTTGACATAACCTCTGCTCTTGGCAGAAGACGCAGACCTTCTCCAGAAACAATAAATCGGTTCCTCTCTGCCGAAAGCGCATGGATCTCACTGCGCCTTTTAGCTGAGGAAGCTGCCAATAGAAAAACCGCCTTTAGAGTCAAATGCTTTAGACTAGCCGAACGCAACGGTTCGAAAGGGTGCTTGGCCAGTACATTAAGCACTAAAGATAGACTCCAGGCTGGAATGACTACCGGTTGTCTCGGTCGGAGATTGCTCATTCCCTCAACATCACATTTAACTGGGCCACCTCTGGACTATCCCTGTTGGCTAGACAAGGGATAAATGATGCCAAAGCTGACTTGTATCCAGCAACTGTGACGGGAGCTAGTCCTGCAAAGAACAGCTCACAGAGAAAGTCTGCTATTTGCTGATAGTGGATTGAAAGGTATCAATACCCTTTTCTTCACACCAGTCTGCAAATCTGTTAACCTTGTTGTTATATGACTTGAAGGTTGACCTACTTCTCGCAGCCGCGATGAAATCAGCAGCCTGTCGAGAAAAGCCTTCCGACGTGGAACGTTGTTTGATAACATCCACGCAGTCATTGAACATCTCGGGACGCTCGTGTAGGAAGCGTCCCTTGGCCTGGGAGATTATGTTCGGAATCTCGGGCAACTGCACAGGATTTTCCACCAGCAGATCTAGAAGATCCGTGAACCACGCCCTGCTCGGCCAATACGGCGCTATTAGCAGGACCAGACACGGTTCCTCCCTGACCTTCACCAAAACCTTCGGTAGAAGAATGGTGGGTGGGTACGCGTAAGCGTGCATCCCTCTCCAGCTTATCGCCAGAGCGTCTGTATCGACGGCATTTGGATCTGGAATCGGCGAGACATATGTCATGATTTGAGCATTTTCCTTTGTGGCGAACAAGTCCACGTTGGGTTTGCCCCAATGCTCGAAGATCCGTCGCAGAACTGGAGGGTTGAGGGACCATTCTGTTGGCAGGATTCTCTGTCTGCGAGACAAAGCATCCGCCAGAATGTTCAATCGGCCAGGAATACGAGCTGCTTTCAAAACAACCGAGTAATTCCTGCACCATTGAATCAAGTGCCACACCCTGATACACAGAGTGGGCGACCTGGTCCCGCCTTGGCGATTTATATATGATACTACTGTCGAATTGACCGACCGTATCAATATCACCTTGCCCCTGATCATCGGAAGGAACTCTTCCAACGCCAGTTCCACTGCCATCATTTCCAACAGATTGATATGCAGCTGACTCTCCGGGAGAGTCCATGTGCCCGAGACCTGGTTCTCCCAGGCAGGCACCCCACCCTTCCAGCGATGCATCCGTGTAAACGGACAGCTGGGGTTGGGGTAGGTGCAGCGAAACCCCTATTAGGAGATTCTGACGCTGTTTCCACCATAGCAGATGCGATATTATCGGCTCCAAAACTGGCACCAGTTTTGACAGGGGTTCTGTTCTCTGTTTCCACAGAGACATCAGATACAACTGGATAGGTCTTCGCATTAGAGCATCGTACGGGATAACCTGCTCCATGGAGACCATTATGCCCAGCATCTGAAGGAACCGCCTCGCCTTGAATGTGGTTTCCCACTCGAAAACTCTTGAGGATGGCTAACAGAGACACCACTCTGGGCTCTGATGGGTAAACCCTGCCCTCCTCAAGGTCGAATCGCATCCCCAAATAAACGAAACGTTGAGTGGGCGTCAACTCGGATTTCTCCTCGTTGACTATGCAGCTTAGATCTGAAAGTAACTTCAGAGTCAGAGCAGTATCCACGTTCAACCTGGCTGCCGAGTCTGCCTTAAGCAGCCAGTCGTCTATGTAGGTGTGTAGCGCCACGTTCTCTTTTCTGAGAAACGCTGTCACCGCAAGGACCACTCTTGTGAAACCCCTCGGAGCTGTCGACAGGCCAAACGGGAGACTGTAAACTCCCATAGTTGACTCTGAAACGCAAATCTCAGAAACCTGTGCCAACTCCGATTCATAGGAATGTGGAAATATGCATTTTTCAGATCGATCGATACACACCACATTCCTTTCCTCAATCCCGCATTACCGACCTCGGCATTTCCATCTGGAACCGAGGCGTATGGCTAAACCAATTTAATGGCCTGAGATTGAGTATGGGTCTCCATCCCCCTGTGCTCTTGGGGACAAGGAACATGTTTGAATAGAAGCCTGGAGTGTTTCGATTTGCTGGATTTATTGCTCCCTTCAGAAGCAAACCCGACACTTCCTTTTGAACGGCTTCTAACTTGTCTGGCTCCCTTGGTACGGGTGTCCAGACAGGTGCCAAAGACAGATTTTGTGGTGGAAAGTCCCACCACTCCGGCATGTAACCCTGGGATAACCATCCCAGGACCAGACTGTCTGACGTCACACCTTGCCAGGCCTCGACGAAACGCATGAGCCTTCCACCCACCATAGACGCCTCGACGTCTAACGGGGTTGTCCGGCTCGCAGTCCGCCCCCCCCACTCTTTCTTAACGAGAGAGAGAGAGAACCATTTCGTTCTAGGCACGACGGGTATAACTGGCACCGCTGTTCCTGTCACACAGGCGCGGTCCAGGCGGATATGAAGGGAGCTTTCGTACCCTCAGGTACGCTTCGGCCCCTTCTGTCCGCCCTTTGAGGCCTTACCCTTACCCTTCCCCTTGCCCTTCCCACCTCTAGGGCGGTCAGGAGCAACATTGGGGAGGGTAGGCGCCTCTACAACCTTCCTGGGCTTCTTCGCCGGTGGCGGCTCTGAAATCCCAGCTGAAGCAGAAGTCGCAACAGGCCTAGCTTTCGCCTTGCCCTTATGCTTCTTCTGCTCCTTTGAAGGTTGTCCCGTTAGCGGTTTCCCCACAGGCCCTAGTGCATGCGCTTGTCGCACTAGCTCTAGCTGTAGGTTTACCGCTAACCGATTCTGCGCGATACTGGCGGTATCCTCTAAGATGGCCCACGCTTGGCCACCGAAGATGCTAGGCCCTGTCAGGGGTGTCCCAAGGAGACGCTCCCTGACTGCCGTAGCCGGACGCATATGGTCAATGACCATTTGCCTCCTGGATTTCGTCACACGCGCTTGCACCCTTGCCAATGCGTCCATCGACAGCACCAGGCCGTCATTGACACATGAAAGCGCCACAGGTGGCACAGGGTGGCCTGCCCCGCTTCAGCCCACACCGACTGAAGGAGACGATAAGAGTGGTTGACAGCGCTCATCGCTGCCCTCACACCCTCATCGCTAGGGACAGGACTTCTTCCTGGTGTACCTGAGACTTGTCCACAAGTGCCGGACCGGGGTGACCCGGCACGGCACTCTGGACGCCCAGTACCCATCGGTCACTCCGTGACCGACGGGACTACACCATACCTGTCGTATTCCCCCCGCGGAATACGACATCTTGCCCGCACCTCCCTGGAGGCCGCAGGGAGCTGACCCTTGGTCATCAGTTGTTTGCTATAAATAGCATCCAACCATTCTATGAACCGTGGATCCAGTCCCACTGACTGGATCCGGGCCGCGGGCAAAATCCCCGTCCTGATCGACGCAACCGACGGACGGGGCGCATCTTCATCGGCCGTGGCCGAAACCACAGACGGGTCAACCCTGGCTAGCCACGCCAGAGCATCTGACCAATCTACCTCCGATGAAGACACCCCCGCAAACACGTCACCCGTTGACGTGCTCACGGGTCTGCCAGCCACGGCCTCCCAGCAAGGAGCCACGGCTGACACGCCAGGCACTCCGGTACCACACGGTTCCGCCGCCACCCCATGAAACACTCCGGTCCATGGGGTAGGTCCACACGGAAAACCGTACGGACCCGTAGCAGTCGCGGAACCATAGCCGGACACGGGCGCCCACGGCACCCCACGTCCGACTGCCGGACCAGGCGAGATAGGTGAGTACCACGCCCGGCTCGGCACACCCGTTCCCGTGACGGCTGGTGCCAAACCAAGCCGTACGGAACCGTTGCACGGTAACGGATTTGCCTCAGCCACAGGCGGAGCCGCTGACCTGGCTTGCGCCAAACCAGACAAATGGAGGCCGGATCCGTCTAGGACGGAATCAACCTCCATATTCTCCACCTGCGGCTTCACGGGCCGCAGCAACCTCTCCTCCTCGGCCTCCTCGTCTTCAGACTCCGAAGAGTCGTCACTAGACGAGTCAACCGTGGAACCGTCCTGGCGGACGGCTCCCACACCTGACGGACCGGCCACCGCTACTGGACCACCCGGAGGTGGCCGCAGAGAAACAGAAACCCGTCTGGCCGAAGCCAGACGGGACTGCCAGGGGGCCGTACGAGACGGCCCCCTCGGTAACCAGTCCAGAATCCTGTCCGAGGACAGGATCCGTACCAGGCATGGGGAGAAACTGCCCCCCAACCTTTGGTAGCAGGGACGACACCAGCGTGGTCAGAACGCTATGCAGAAAAACCCTGCAGAGCCGGACCAAACCACGCCGGCGGTGCCATCTCCGCCACCTCCAGCTGGGGACGTGGAGCACCCGCACCGGCCGAACCGGGCGCTCCACGATTTACTCTCGGACCGCCTGACCCCGCGTCAGACCCAGCCAAGTCCTTCTGGGAAAGGAACTTAACCATCGTTTCGACGGACCACACTGCACAAACATTACACCTATGATCTATATTACACAGGGCACACATAAAACAGACATGGTCCTTGAACATTACACGGACAAACTTATGGCAGTCGTCACATGATGGCGGGGCTGGCTTGGCCTATAAAATAAGCACAAACCTACAATAAACAAGCGGAACGAGACCCGGATGGAAGGCAGACAATTAATTTTCAAATAATTTGACTCATAAATTAACCGTAACCTCCCCGCACCCCACCCCGCCACGTTACAACAACGATCGCATTGATTATGACGACAAGTACGCGGCGGGCACAACACACCCATAATAGATCCTCCAGGATGTGTAACGGCTCCAGGAATCATATCGCATAGCATTCAGGGTATATTTACTAATCAATATAAATTATACTCCTAACGAACGCAGCACGATATGTGAAGAAAACAACAAAATGTATAACAAAACTGCTGTCTCACACGGTAAAACCGCAGACCACGCATCTACTCAAGAATTTTGAAACCACCGATCATTGCAAACCGATCGTGATCACACGTAAACTTGATCATTCTAAAGTTTCCGGTACCATTTTTAGTACGCAGCACCCAGAATAAGATGCGCGAATTAATGAAAAATTTTTCTTCACATAAACATCCGAGCGACCGGGTGTGACGTCACCCGCTCGGATTCTACGGAGAACGACGTCAGCCGATATTCGTGTTAGAAATACCGTAGCAAACACCTATTTTCATATCTGCCGATCGCCTGTTGGGGTTTAAAGAAGGCGATCGTCTGGCATATATCGTTGTTAGCACACGTCCCAGATTCTATGGGGACAGAAATTGGAACATGCGACACAACGAAATTTAGAGACCTAAGTCTTTTAACTATGGATAATAAAGAACAATACAACCTGGTTTTCTTGGGCGGTATTCTCCATAGTCCTTAGTTAATCCTTTCAGAACACACAAACTATCACTGATTAAAGACTTAGATTATTTTAAAACACTAAAATCCTTAATGCAAAAAGCATGTATTGCTCTTGTCGCTATGCAAACAAGAATGAGCTCTATGGTAAACGGGTACTCGGCAGTTGGGAGCCGAGTACCCGGTTCCCAGGAGTCGGTAAAGCTTTCTAAGTCTATAGTCCTAGAGCCGCTGTCAGAGCCAGCTGTATATCAGAAGTAACAGAATGGTGAGTATTGATCGAAGGAGAAATGACATATGGCGAATCTATCCGTGAAAGGGAACCTTAAGCTTAATAGTCAAAATTAGTCAAGAAAATATCAATACTTTGGTTAAGTGAATATCAATTAGCATACACGTACCATAAGGTTAAGAAGACTATTTTTGATAATTTACTACTGAAATTAGACTTACACCGTCATTCTTGGACTCCACTTGACCTCGATACCAAGTAGTTTACTCCAGAAATATTTATCATTAAACTGAAGAAAAAGTGACCGGATATCTGGATGTGGATCAATAAGCTCCCAGCTCGGATCAACGAGGGATACAGTGCCACCAGGGGTGGCGGTGCTGTTGGCTTTGACACTGTCATGTTGAGGTATGTGGACACATTCCTGATCTAATTCCTCCTGCCATTCCTGCTGCAGCTGGAGAGCCAAGGCAAAATCTTCATCAATAGACAAATCTTCATCTTTATCATCATCCACAAAGAAGCCATCCATCGGGCATCTGCAATGTTCAATTATGCACAATAATTATATTTTTATGAGGCCTTTACATTTACCCTATTTGGGCTCACTGCCTATCAGGCCCAGGATCCATCAATGCCCCTACAAGTCAGAGTTTGATTTTGAGCCATTTTAGTTTTAATAGCACCATAACATCTCTAAGTGCCCATAAAATGTCACAAAATCCATCTCTGACTATTTAATTGACTGTAAATCAGTTAACCCTTTCACTGACAAATCCCTGAAAATGTATATTTTTTACACTATAAAACTTATTCTCTTGGGTATTTTGAATTTAATTTGACTGGAAGTTGTTTCTGCCTAAGGCAGATGAACTTGTGTTTCTTTTTCAACAAATTTGGTGGAAGATGGTGCTGTCGTAGACAGCAACATCTTCCAGCAAAATTGTTGAAAAATGTATACTAGTTTCTTTGCTATTGACACCGTAAAAGATAGAATATTGACATCAGTGTGCTAAGGGTTAAAGGGCTTAGAATACACTGACTGAATATTAACACTTTAATAGTCAAGTCAGTAAAATCCGGCCTTTGCAGTGGTCCCGAGGAATGGCGATTTGCAGGCCTACAGAAGACAATTTTTGAAAATTTAACACTGGCATGCCTGGCCCGATAACCGAGCCAGTAATTCCAGTGGAAAATCATTAAAAATAGTCTTCTCTTGGCCTGCAAACCGACATTCAGTGAGTAAATATTTTCATTTTCTTGACCAAATTTGACCATTAAAAGGTTAATGCTGTGTAAAGTTACAATGGAGAATTCCAGTTTCTCAGTCAATCATATAACATCATAATCAACTACATGACACGTAGGCTCATGTCATAATCAATTCCATCTTGAATGCAGGGTTTGTACACCTATCTGTGTTTCAGATTTGATGACCTTCAACGACGTTCCATGGCCAAAATTTAAAAACTGCATAACCTCCAAGAACTAATATCGAGGAGGTTTGTGTTTATAATGTAGCAACATAAATTACGATCCGAGTTATTCTGCAAAATGTCTGAATATAGTGTCTTGCAACAACCAAGCCAAAGTCTTGTTTTGATAAGTTGTCGTAATTTTTATTCTCTATACATGTATGTGACAGCAGAAATTTATGCCAACAGATTTCTTTTATTTTGCATGATTACCATTTTCCATGACTTATGATTCCAAGCCTGGAATTAAAAATTTCAAATTCTGTGACTTTGCATGACCAGTACGAACCCTATGAATGACGTTGCTACATTCATCATGAACCAGTGATGAAGGTTTAGCCTTTTAATCATTTAGCTACCTGGGCGTCTCAAATTAAAATTTAAGGGGCCCAGACATAGATTCAAGGGCCCAACTTTATCATTATGATGCATCGGTGCATAGGGTCCAACATTTAGAAATACAGGATATAATAATTTAGGATTTGCTAATGTAGAATGTGTCAAAAACATAGTTTTCAAGCTTAATAATATACAATGATTTTCTGTTCACAATCTTAAAATATGGATTGAAAAAGTTAGCTTGCCAATAGGGGTAGTGAGTTTGAAATTTTGGTAGCCAGCCTAAAATCTATGAGCAATGGGCTACCAGGCCCCTGCTAATCTTCTGCACTGCGAATGTGTAATTGACGATGGACTAAGCATTGTTGTACGAATTGTATGTCTACTATTTAATAAGCATGCTGTTGAATATTTTGAAACTAATTTGACTGGGCACTGTTTTTACCCAGTTAAGTTAGTTTCAAAATATTCAAGAGCTTACTTATATAGTTTTCTGGAAATTGAGATTCAGAGAGTGCAGGGATAGATCGATCACAACACAGTCGAAGTGTAGGTGGAGCTTAGCTAGAGATGGGAGGGCCATAGCTAAAACTGGATTACTCCAGTCATGCCCATAAAACCATATTTCTCACTGACGCTAGACATTGTTAATTAACGTTATTTTATGGATGTAAGATTCTCATACTTTGTTAAACTGGCTATTGTTAGACCGTTGCTGTACAATAAAGCTTCAAAGCATTGTTATTAACAATTACCCATAATGGCGATCCAAGCAATAGCCACTGTGCACAAAAAACTGATCATTCATACATATAGACCGCTGGAATAACTGGCACTTGTAGGAATAATGTTTTTGCAATATATTAGATAGCAATGTTTAGCTTTCGACAACAACATCAGAGACAGTTAGAGCTTCCCTGAACGTGGTTATTTATATAAAATAAACAAGGAAACTTGTGGACGATATAATCAGTTAATATCAGTGTAATATGAGAGAATGGTGTTTTAACCCTTACCACTCTTGACGGCAAAATTTAAAATTTTCAAATTAAGTTAAATGATGATTTGGTGTTCATTTTTAAACACATTTGGTGGAAGATGTTGCTGTTGGAGGCAGCGACATCGTCCCCCAAAATTGTTGAGAAATGTACACTAATTTCTTTGCTATTGACACAGTAAAAGATAGAATATTGACATCAGGATCGTAAGGGTTAATGATAAAACCGGCTATAAATTTGCAAAACATCAGACATAATACTCCATGATTCAATATGGCCTGTTATTAATATACAAGATTTCAATCAATCAAGCCATCGATTTATTAGCATAATAATCATGATGACATACGAATATACATGCACAAGAGTTACTTGTAATACATGTACAATGGTAATGATCATCAAATATATGGAAGAAGTAATAATTCGTCCATGATCTCCACACTATCATCATTAATCACTGATGTATCATAGTAGAAAAATCGGATGATCAACCCTTTTGGGTAATTTGCCACTCATTTTAGGTCCTTTGCAAAGTTCTCCTTTTGAGTCATTTTGGATAAATCATTGGACCCTTTTTTGGACATCATCATTTTTGACTCTGGAGGCCTGTATGGGCCTTTGGTTGATCCCAAGGCTTTATAACTTACACAATGATTTATCATCCTTCGGGTCTAGAGCATGAAAACCATTGCCGGGAGACCTCATTCTGGCACTTAGACATTCCTTTAGCCGAACACTTGAGCGGACTCTGACAACATTTTGTGTGTTTCTGTATGACAACGTGGAATCTGGAAGGAGTATCCATGCAATTTGGTTTGAGGAGTTTTCCCTCCAAGATGATTGCTACATGTACTTGGTTATGCAATTTTGTCACAAATTGTGGATGTTCACCTCAATCACCTGCATGTATGGGTCCCATACAGTGCTTGCATATTCGACGAGGGGGTGCACAAGGGTCTTAAGTACCTTTGCTCTTTGATGGATGCTGATGCAATGTTGAATTTCGCCATCTTTAAGTACAGTTAACAATGCAGTTTAGTGATAGGAGTCTAGCGGTCACCGGGACCCAATCTAAACTTGCTGACTAGAAATTCTTGCCACAATCACAGCAGGATTTTGCAAGATTTTGTGTTTGTTAACATTTTACAAGAAAATGGCAGTCGGGAGTATTCCAATTGCCGAAATTTCAATTTTCCATACATTTCCATAGCGGTAGCACAAAATATCAAATTTTCTATACTTTTTCAAGCCATGGAAATGGGTTTCTGGATATTCTTTTCCAGACATCCATAGAGGGGGATGGGGTGGGTGGTGAAGCTTACCTGCATATGTGCCCTGGATATACATGTACTAGCTTTACAACCCTGTTTTCAGACAGAGAACTTGTTTAGAAACAAGAAACACACTAAAGGACACTTGTTACTTGCGCTATAAATTCCTCCTCTCTCTTCTAGGAGAACCATCAGCCGGTATGAGTCGAGACAACAATAAAAAGCATTACTTTTTGTTGATTTCCAGTTCAGGCTCCTACAGATTCTCTTCAGTGGACTCCAGGTGTTCATTTGCAGTATTTGCTTTTTAGCCATTCCAGTCACACATTTTTTTAAATAGGCTTCTCTTGCCCTGCAAATGGACATACATTCACTGAGAAAAATTTCATTTTTCATGAAAAATTGCATTAAAAAGTAAGTAAAAGTTAGGTTTTAAATATTTTATGCAATAGAAGCCCTTCACGATTATTCGAAATATTTAATTTTTAATCATATAAATTCACGATTTAAAACATGATCGAGATTTTGGATTTAATCACGTAATCGTGCAAGCTTACAATGTCTAGTCATCCGCATATTCCACTACAGCTGCTTGGGACAGATCAGGTGAGCTGCGGATTCAAGCAGCGTACGAGGCACTGTCCTCATCAATAAGCATATAACGTGGTTGTCATCACTGGTGGTCATGGTTCTAACTATGCACGCTTGTAAGTTATATGTGCAACACAGACTAGTAATTAATAACCTTATAACGAGATTGTCATCACTACTGGTGGTGGTGGTGGTAGCGACAGTAACTACGTCTATATAATAAGTTGTACATATATAATTTATACTACCATCAATCTTGTAGTTGTTCAACTAGACTGCATTATCATCTACAAAAGCATCAGCTACTTCATCATCTACCTTTGCTGCTTAGGGAACAAATGTGGGGTGGAAAGAAAGTAAACATGTGCTATTTTGAAACTAAAAACATAAACATGACGGGATGGAAAGACAAAACCTTGAAAATTAACATATTAGACGCCCGCGCGTCTGATGTAACAATAATAATGGAGATAAATCTGGATAGTTTATTTTGAGTGTCGCTAAACCTATCTGGAGTAATCTCCCTTATTATTGATACATCGCAATGACTGTGGTTTCTCCATGTAGCTGGTAATTAAAATGGGTTCATCTTTGTAGATGCAAAATGTCACCATGTACATCATATATATGGTTATGAGATGAGATGTGGTGTTTATTATTGCAGCGAATTTGCGTAATAATATTGATGTGAGATCCGGGCTACGAATGTTAGTGTAATGAATTGGCATGTGGAAGTTGAAACCATGTAGGCCTACTGATGCTACAACTCCATGAAAGAGTAAATTCTTTATGGGATAAAATATATTCTGCCTAAAGCAGCAACAGATTCCAGTCAAATTAATTTCCAATTATGCAATCGTTTTTTCTGTATAATGCCATTGAAAATGGGATATGGGGAATTCGTGGGTGAATGGGTTAAGAACCACCATCATCATACATCATCATATCTCTTAGTGAAAGTCGCTGCTGCCTCGCATTAACTTAAGTAGTCCTCCTCAGACAAACAGTTTTATTTTTAGAACCACCAGGTGCTATTTCACGTTTTTAGAACCACCATCAGGAAATCTCAAGCGATTCACTTAGATATAGGTGGTGCTATGCATTAGGCAATTATTTACTAATATTAAAAAACTAGCAGCCTCATCATCATACATATCAACAGGTCAACAATGGTTGTTCAGGTTGAAGCACCACAATGTGTGCATTAAATGTTGCCAAAAATAGCACCTGTTGGGATAAATATTCCATATTGAATGATGAAACAATAAATGTGGTTATTTTAAAATTAAATCCTGGTACAACTACTAGGCTCAAATCCACAAAAATAGATGTTTACAAACGTCAACAGATATTCAACTACGATATATTTTCGCAAATTTACGGGATCGAGGGTATGTTACAAAACAGCCAATCAGAGAGCCACATTAGGTAGTAATTATAATATGATAATATCCAAGATGGATGCCACAAATTGCGCAGAAGAGAAGAGAATTCCATCAACTTTCCTTGGCCAATTCTCATTATGTCCCTCAGTAAATTTTCGACAATTATTGAATTAGGTTTCTAAGTAGTCTTATAATGAAGCAGGCCATACTACTGTTTAGAAATCTGAGGGATTTAATAAGGATTAGTATGGATTTAATAGCGACTGATTTTGTGTGTTGATGAAGAGATTCAGAGATTTACGACATTCTCTGGCAATATGAAGGTAAAGGTTTTTTTAACTATCATGATTTTCGTAATAATGTCAAAGAAATCTAACATGCTCAAACGATAATAGCCATAAAAATTAATATGAATTCATTAGTTCACCAATTGCAATTAATGAATTATTTTTTGTGACATTCGGTTGTTTTCGGATTCACTGTGATTGTAAAGTAATGTAGCCGAATATAACCCATTCTTGTGTCACCAGCGAGTTAGCCAGCCATACTGTCTTACAGCGACAGATATTATCAACCCATAGTATAGTATCAACGCAATACCGATACTGTACCGATACCAAGATAATTGGGCCCAAAAATACTGATACCAGTACCGAACGCAAAATATCAATACCAAACAGCTCTACACTTTATATTCAAATTTACATTCGAAATTATTTTTATTCAAACATACGGCAGTCAATTTTGCTCATGAATTCGAATCATGATAGTATACAAAATTATCAAGCAGATTTAATTTAATTTATTCAAACGTTCAGGGTTGGCAATTTCCCAGGGCAGTGGGAAATAGCGGGAAATACTGCGATATCAGGTGGAAAGTTGTAAATATCATCTAGTGACATATGCATAAGTTGCAAACCCATGCACAAGGATAGGGGTGAGTATTGCAAGCCAAAATCGTATTGCAATATATTGGGATACAGTAATTGTGTATTGCAATACGTATCAATATGTATTGGTTTTCTGGAAAGTAAATACATGTAGGTATTTGACAGAAAAAATTTATGAATGACTTAGTTATTTGCTGTTAATTCCTAATGTTTATTTTATATAGTTGTAATAGGACAGAAGAAATTTAAGTATTTTGACCTTTTATTAAACAAAATACCAAGGCAGCAGGATAAGAGTACATGCTGTGATACACTCATCGACAATCTTACCATTTGGCACAATACAAGCTTGTCTCATACATATTTTCCATGTTCATAAAAATATTCAAGAGCTTACCTTTGTGGGTCAGTTAAATTTGATAGACATGGATTTTAGTGATGAAATGGTTAAACCTAACAACAACTTTTAGCTACATGTACACTGGTTTCAAATTACCACACATCTACTGTCTACCACACCATGTAAAACAGATATTCACTGGTTCAGCAAGCTGAGTGTTAAATTATTTGTAATAAGTTAGCACTTTCTGATAGATAATAAGTAACAGGAGCACACTCTATTATGTGTATGGAACCCTCTACTAGAGTACACCATGTTACAGCCTGAAAATGTGCCTTAACCTGCAAACCCATCCAACCAACCACCTCCAAATTTACCCACATCTTGCAGATTATATCTCACACGCATGGAATGATGTGTGTGTGTAAAACATTTCCACAACATACATCATTATGGCATAAGCTGCTGAAACAATGATTATTCATTCATTCTTTCTAGCTTCTACCTGTGGGTCTACAACTAATTAATACTATGATTGTACAAATTTAAATGACCATGTCTGGCCACATATTCTGTACTATTTTATCTGATGCAAATTTGGGCAATCAAAATCAGACTCTGAGGTAATGCTATCAAGTAGCAAATAATTTCAACCGTCTGACTGCTGAGTTTTTGCAGACGACATTCCATGGGTTAATCTCTGGACCAGCTAAATATCTTGAAAATAATTTGAGTGAAAGTTGTTGGTGCCTAAGCCACCACCAGCTTTCAGTCAAATTGTTTTCAAAATATTCAGCAAGGCAACAGTATTTGCTCAGTGAACATATAGTCTGGTGGCTTGCAGCAGTGAGACAGACATGGTTGGGGTCGAGTACAGACAGCTGTACTGAGGCTGAGTATGAGTACTTTGGCAAAGTATTTGAGGCTGAGTACAAGTACATGTACTTTTGAGCAATTGTACTGAGGCTGAGTATGTGTACATTGTAAATGTTCTTGAGTACGAGTACAAGTACATGTTAATACCATAATGTCATCCAAGGTGGCGGTGGAGGGTGTGGGGCAGAAACAGCCATACTATAACATTACCCTGTGCTTGCAATATGGGGTGAAGTTGCTGTGAATTCCATAATTATACATGTAGATATAAAATACGGCCTCTGTAGTGCTGTTTCCCTCTATTTATTGACTAAACAAAGACACCTTGTTGAATATTTTGAACATACATATAATCGGACTGAATGGTGTTACTATCATGGGTGGCATTAGCTCCCAGCCAAATTAGTGTCAAAACATTTCACAGAATATTTACTAATGCTTTTAACGATACAGAGAAAATGACAAATTCATTACAACAAGAAATAACCAGTTGAATATTTTTTAAATAATTGGATTGGCAGTTGCTCCTAACTTAGGCAGAAATTACATCCAGGCAAATTATTTTCAAAATATTTAACAGAATATTTACTTCACAAAGAGTATACTGAATTCCTGGCATGATTGTTATGAATGTATAGTATAAGGCTTCATCAGTGAAAGGGTTAAATTAGAAATGATTTATTTCAGATAAATCATGTAGTAATGCTGAATATTTTGAAATTTATTTGACTGATAAACATTACTGATGGCAGCATTCGCATCCGGTCAAATTATTTTCGATATTTTCAACATAGAACTTTATTCTTAAAATAGCTTATGTAATATTAACATTAATCAATCTTTTAACCCTCAAATTTGTTCAAGAAAGTTTCAATTTTCTCATAGAAATTGTCAATTTGCAGATTAGATTTGTATCTCTGGAAATTTACCACTGGAATTACTAGCCAGTTATTCCAGTGTTAAATTTTTTTAAATCGTCTTCTCCTGGTCTCCAAATTGACATTTTCCAAGACCACTGCAGAAGGCTTTTTCGCTGGATTGAGTGTTAAAAAGTTAAGAGTTGGGAGGTCTATAAAGCCTGAAATAATGCTCTTTGTCCAATTTCATTGTCATGGCCTATCATGCATGAATGGTATCTTATCAGTAGGCGTTTAATTGTCCACACCAGGTATTTGTTGACATACGGCTTGAGCTCTTGCACAAGCTCTGTTCTAATCAACCCTACATCTCTCAACACTTTCAATGCTAAATGACCAGAAATGACAATTTTTATGCTGCTAAAAAAGATTCTATTGAACATTTGAAAGTTATTTGGTGGTAAGTCTTACTGCTTTAAGCAGCAATTATGGTTTCCAGACAAATTATTAAGTTTACCTGTATGACTGCCTTGAAAGGTAGATAAAGAGGGTTTTAATACTGCATGGGTTAAAATGCTTTAATTGTTTAATCTTATTTCCTTCTTCTTCTTTTCGATCGCTGGTATCACACATGGAGAGCCGTTCTCAAGATGAAATCTGTGGTTTTCTGCAGTTCTTCCACAGGCCCATACAGCTTTTCAAGAAAAGAGGTTGACAAAGGCCAGATCTCTTCTCTCAGCAGCTGATACGTACTGCAACATTGAAGTATGTGCTCTGCGGTCTGTTCTGCTTCTCCACAAGGACAAGCGGGCGATGGCGTAAGGTGGAACCATCTGTACATGTGTTGGTTTAGTCTGTTGTGTCCAGTTCTGAGACGAAAAAGGTCACCTGCTCTGGCCTCGAGAGATGATAGTAGGCATCTTCTGATTGAGGTGTTCTATAGAGTGACTTGATGATAGTCTTCATCTCTGTATGGGTAACCATGTGTTCTGTCTGATTCTCTTCTGCACCCACCTTTGCCATCTTGTCTGCTTCCTCATTTCCTTGAACTCCACATTTTATTTCCTATTAGCATACATACAGCAATTGCCCATTTCAACACAAACATCCAGAATTTCAATTTAAAACCCAATTAACAGCTAAGTTTTTTAAATATTTTGAAATTAATTTGGCTTGAAGCAGTTGCTGGCTCAAGCAGCAATGGATTTTAGTCAATTTATGTTTAAAATATTCAACAGTTTCCTGTATGACAGCCTTGAAATTTAGATAAAAAGGTTTCATTAGTGTTATTAGTCAAATTCTTGTTATCTTATTCCCTATAAGCATACCTACTACTGCAATTGCCCTATTCCAGGCAAACATCCAGCATTTCAATTTTAAAACTTTTAAAAACAAATCACTACATGTATGAAAACATATTACAAGTATTTGAGTATTTCCTGGTATTTCCTGTTTTTGTATTATTTCCCGGGGCGGTATTTCCTGTTTTTGTATTATTTCCCGGGGCGGTATTTCCTGTTTTTGTATTATTTCCCGGGGCGGTATTTCCTGTTTTTGTATTATTTCCCGGGGCGGTATTTCCTGTTTTTGTATTATTTCCCGGGCCGGTATTTCCTGTTTTTGTATTATTTCCCGGGGCGGTATTTCCTGTTTTTGTATTATTTCCCGGGCCGGTATTTCCTGTTTTTGTATTATTTCCCGGGGCGGTATTTCCTGTTTTTGTATTATTTCCCGGGGCGGTATTTCCTGTTTTTGTATTATTTCCCGGGGCGGTATTTCCTGCACCAGGAAATTGCTGCCAACCCTGCATATGTTTCAAACGTAGTTTTTTTAATTTCAACCATCCAGATCTTTGGCAAAGGCCACCACCTCTAAAGTAGTCATCTGAAAAAATAGGAATGATAAGTTAGAAATAGGAAGTTAAGTTAGAAAACAGTATTGATCTAAATTTGTTCATAGGAAAATACAATTTTATCATAGAAAACGTCCATTTACTGAAGATTTTTTGAAATTTTAATATTGGACTGAGTCGCTCGATCAACTAAGCCAGTCATTTCCAATGATAAATTTTCAAAAATAACTTTTTTCTTCTAATGGACATTTCATTTACTACTTGAGTATACTTAATACTAATTGAGTATTAAATGATTAACAATATAGGGAGACATAGATAGCATGTAGTAATAGTAGGAACAATATGCCTATAGGAATATACTGGCAGCTGTTGTTGATCTACCGGCGGCTGGCAGCTGTTATCTTCATACACCAGGCAATACTTCTGATGCTTTTTTAGTCATACGAAGAACGCGGTAAAGTTAAATAACAGAAATAAACGCGAGCTACTACTTTTCGTTAGGGGTAAGAATAAGGATATATTCACAAAAATGTTAAAAGCCATGCCAGATTCTTCAACAATGTCAACGAAACCAGATTTGTTATTAGTCTGAATGAGGATAGAAACGAAAACTGGTACTTATGATTACGCACTAGTTACCAATAGGAGTATAATATGAAACATATGTTGCCAAATACCCACTGAGGTTATGTGTTAATACAACATTTCCAATTGTAATACAATAAAGCACCACATTAATTATTTTGATGAATAAATGTTTGAAATAAATAAAAAACTTTAAATCCTTGTCCTTGTCTTGAGGAGATACCGTCTCTCGGAACTAATTTCGTTTATCCGAAACCGTCTTGTGGAGTCGTTTGCACATTCATGATATTAATATTATGTAAAACACGTTACCGTCTTAAACGTGAGCAAATTAATGAAGATATAAAACATGAAGAAATCCGCAGCATTGAGGATATACTGAAGCAATTAAAATGTGATAAATGTTCACCGAAATTCGAGTCACACGCCAACAACCCGGTCCCGAATCTGGAATCCTGGTCGCTCGAGCGGGGCCGTGTCGAACGGAGCTGTAGGAACAGGTTTCCATGACCTGAATGCTGATGTCAGGGTTTGCCATTCATAAATGTTTTATTTACATATAATACAAGCGCAATACGGCCGCACGTAATGATTAACTACAATGCAAACGAAATCTACTGAGAGGACTTTCAAACTCGACATGTATCACACAACTAACACTGTCTCTCCATAGCCAAGGTAACACCAAACTTGACTACCAACCAAACCTCGCGAACCACGAGAACCGTGTGTCCAAATCTCCAAATCTGAACCTGAATACAAATTTATCCTGTTACACATTTCCTCCCTTAATCATTTTTTCTTTTATAAACTTTTATTATTATTTTATTTATCACTGTACAGTTTATACACTCATGTCCCATTCTCCAAAACTCACAGGGGGTACATATATGCAGCCACTAAGCCTGATGTTGACATCAATTTCAGTAGAAAGCCGTTGGTTACCATCTACAACAGGCTGACGAAGACTAGTCTCATCCACTGGCACAAATGACGGGATCTGATTGGCTTCTTCCAGATTAGTCTTGCCATTATATTATATTTAGACAATTTATCATCAGAGTCCTCCAACTGATAGTCATGATGCATGAGACTTTGTGGAATTTTTGTGTCTGACATTTCAACATCAAGGGGCAAATCTTTCACTTCCTTATGTCTTACAGCCTGGGAAATCTTTCAGGGAATGGAGTGATTAGATCATGATGATATAAGAATCTTCTATGGAAGTTTTACAGTCCTTTGCCCTAAAGGTGTTGCCCTGACAACTTTGAATTATTTCAAACAGCCCTTCCCAACACGACTGAAGCTTAGATGGTTTTCCAGGTTTAAGGGGGGGGGGGGGGGGAAATACATTCTTACTTTGTCCCCAAGATAATAGTGGTGTTTAGCCACATTATTCCAACTTTCCTCTTCCCTTCAGTTGTGGGTGGCATGGCCCAGTTTAGTATGGCCTTAATCTTTTCTGGATCAGGCCGTATACCATTACCTAAGACAATTTGTCCTAAAAACTTTACTTTATTTTTTGCACATGATGATCCTCAAAAGTTTTCCCACCTACAATGATATCATCCATGTAACAAGAAATGCTATTTCCATGCAACCCATCGAGAATATCTGACATTAGTCTTGAAAATGCAGCCGGGGCCTTTTTTAGGTCAAAAGGTATGACCTTAAATTGCCAATGACCATGTTCTGTAGTAAATGCAGCTTTCTTTTGATCGCAAGCTGTAATCGGCACCTGCCAATATCCACTGTAGAGGTCAAGTGTGGTAAACAATACAGCCCCTTGTAGAGCTTCCAGACACTCTTGAATTGAAGCTAGTGGATAAATCTGAGTTTCAGTGGATTGATTAAGTCTATGAAAATCAACACAAAATTGTAGAGTCCCGTCACGTTTAGGAACCAACATGATTGGGGACGACCAGGGATATATTGACCTTTCAATGACATTTCGAGCCTCCATATTTTTCAACTGTCGGTTAACTTCATCCCGAAGGCCAAATGGAGTATGTCGCAATTTATACACATCCGGCAAGTTATCTGCTGTATGTATGTCAAAAGTAGTATATGAGGTGCGGCCCAACTCATTGTCGCAATTAGCAAAAACAAACTGAAAATCAGAAAGTAACTGCCTAATTTTATATTTCTGTTGTTCTGAAATATCGCTGTTTGAAAGGTCTATATTGGCAGGCCCTACAGTATGCACAAACTGCTTATCCATAGCATTACAATCAAGCACTTCGACCGGAGAAACCTTCCCTAACACTGTCCAAGAACATGACTTTTTTCGGCATTATCATTATTTATCACCAAGACAGGTATTTCATTAAGTCTACCATGTTTAAACATCTGAGACTAAAATGCAAGGTTGCCTTGATTTAAGTAGAGATTTTTTAGCTCAAACATTACATCTTGAAAATCATTTCCGAAATCCTGTGCAGCTTCTATTATAATTGTCTCAGATTTTGTGGGAACTATGAAATCTCTAATTAATTGAACGCAAACAGCAGACTTAACAAAACCATTACATCTCCTTTCAAGAGGCACTACAGTGTCATTCAATATCAATTGCTCTCAGTGAAAGTTTACAGTATAACTATCAAAACTGCTATGTGCATCTGTACCTAATATCCCCGGAAAACTCAAATCTTTAATCACTAAGATTGTAGCATCTTATCTTTGAACATCGGTGACACACTCCCCCAAGCAGTACAATTTTGAATTGTTAGCCACAGAAGTTCTATGGTTAGTTGGATTCAACGATAATTTGTTTACACCAGGTAGCTGCAAACTAACACATGCAACCTCGGAGCCTGTGTCGACTAACCACTGACAATCAATCTTGCTCACCTTCCCAGAAACATGTAAAGTTGTTTCATCCCCTGATCTAGCATACTGCTGGGCACTATTAATTCGACGAACATGAGAGGAATCATTGATTTGTGCGGATGGACACTCACGAGCAAAATGCCCCCACCCTTTACAATTATAACATTGAATTTCTGTCTTATATAATGCGCTAGTGGGCCTAGACATGCTAGATGAAACACCACAGCCCCTCCCACGAGAAAAACTTGAGCCGGAAAAATATTGTTTTTGCCCTCTACAATTCCATGTCATGTGACTAGATCTTTGGCAATTCCAACATTGGCTTGTTGTGAATCTTCCTACTGGGCCCATTTGGTGGTCTTGTTTTGGCAAATTTTGACCACCCACTGCCCCAACCGTGGATTCCTGTATCAAACCCTCATGAGGTTTTTTTAGCAGTAAACTACTTAACATCTCTTTAATTTCAGTGACCTCTTGTTTTAGTATATGATATTTGTCATCATGATTAGGCAAAGATTGAATATTCAATATACTTGAGGCATTAACATTCCGCAATACATTCTCTATTTCCTTAGCCTTTGTAGCTAAGTTTGACAAGGGTTGATCTGCAAAATCAAGCTGCAATTTGCTAATTTCAGTGATTTAGTCCAAATCAGATGTCAGTCCAGGCATAAATCTTTCACTTCATTTCAAATTAGCTGAAATCACACTGTAGTTGATGTATGCTGAAGAACTTATGCCTACCAGAACAACTGGTTGCTAGGTAAGTTAGGCCTCCAAGCTATATGATGTAAATATGTATATATGTACATCTGTAAATTGTACATACCTCAAACCCGTTACGAGCCGTTAAAACTTAAAAGATGGAAAAAGAAGGAAAAAAATCAACAAAAAAGAAGAAAAAAACCAAACCATTAATCATTATCCGCACATTGAGAAACTCAAATTTGTGAGCCTTTAGATTGACAATAGACCCAGTAGGGTCTCAGACATCGCAAGATGATCATGATGATGATGCTAATAATATAATCCGGTCTTGAGCCTAGTGTGCTGCATACAGCCTGGAGTATTTTAATTAGTACAGATGGCATACTGATTTCAATGTTAAAAGGATCTTTGGTATTTTATGTCACTGGAACCTAATTTTCGAGATGATTGAAATGAAAATGTATATGTACATTTTATTGCATGGTATTTTGACAAAATTAATGTGAATAAGAAAATGAATTAATTGTTGATAACTTGTTTGTTCTTTGTTGCTACATTAGTCTACCACACATACGCAGATTATTGGCCTGTAACATGCAAAGAAATGCCAAAGTGTCAAAGCCATAGACCCCAACCAATTCACAATGTCAACGATAATGAAGATGTAAGCGGGTGGCTATGTGTGATGTGTGATCAGAAGTTTACAGAAGATAAGGCTGAAATGCTAGGGTGTGAATACTGTGTCACGCGTCTGCAGGAAATGCCTCAACATGTCAACAAGTGAGTATAAGTTTCTGAGTAAAAGATCTGATCTCCATTGGCACTGCCCACCATGTGAACGGATGGCATCGAAGACTCTGAAGTTAGATAAGGAGATAGAAGAAGGCTGTAAGGCACATATGAATAAATGTGAAGGCAGACTGCTGAAATTAGAGCAAAAAATGCAAAGCAAGATAGATGCAACACATGTAAAAAGCTCTGAATGAGGAAAGTAAGGGCCAAAATGAAGTGCAAGAACCGGCAGTCGAGGTAATCGATAAGGCAGAAGTGGTGAGCAAGATAGCAGACTTACGAGAAAGTGAGGCCAGGAGATGCAATATCATTATTCATAACTGTTATTAATCAGAAAAAGAATTGCCAGAGAATAGGAAAATGGAGGACAAGGAAATGGTAGAAAGCCTGTGTGCTGTGCTAGAATCAAATGACCAGGCTATTGCAAATGTGACACGAATAGGGAAGAGGTGAAAGAAGCCCACAGGTTAAAGTCTGGTCAGGAATAAATAATAAAGAATTCCTTGATATCATCGTAGACTGTGTGTTGAGCGAGTTTCTCCACAAAATCTCAGATCAGAATGGCAAAACTGCAATTGGTAACATTGCCAAAACAATCACATCAAATGATTCTTTTCTCGATATGGTGAAACATGATGCATATGCAGGTGTCCAGATGGACATCGATAAGACGATGAAAAGCATGAATGATGAATTAGCACGGATGCAAAGTGAAATCACCTGACTAACGAATGATAATGACAAAGCTATGCTTATTCTTGATGAACATGAACAATATAGCAGGAGAGATTGGCTGTTGCTCCATGGCGTAAATGAGGTTCACGGTGAAAGTACTGATAATGTGGTCCTAAACATTCTAGACAAAGAACTGCAGATAAAACTAACTCCATACAATATTTCTAGAATTAATCGAATTGGGCCGAAGCAAAATAATATACAAACTGTCAACCCTGGAGGCAGAATACAGTCGTGCCCAATTATATTTAGACTATCCTCTTATAATGTGAGACACAGTTTGTTAACAAACGTAAATTAAAAAGATCTAATTTAGTTTTCACTGAAGGCCTGACGAAACGCAGGTTACAATTACTTAAGCAAACCCAACAGAGTGAACTGGTACAATCAGCATGGACATTAGATGGCCGTATAATCTGCCAGATTACAGGAAACAAATAGGTGGTCATCAACATACTGGACGATCTTAATAAACTGGTTGTGTAACAGGTTATCATTTGAACAGAAAGCCCTAGTAAAGAAAAACTAAGAACCTATTACTGCAAACTGGAACTTATATGGCCATATTGACTGATTTATACACTCTTAAAGTATTTATTATCATTTGGGACAAGGATTGGACATTTTTTATTTATTTCAAACATTTATTCATCAAAATAATTAATATGGTGCTTTATTGTTTTAAATTGGTAACCTTGTAATAGAACATAACCTCAGTGGGTTTTGGGGAATCCCCTATAGTACGTACTGTAGATGGCTGCAGTGTTGTTCCTCCTTACCATATGATCAGTTTTCCGCACACCGGATAAGGTGGCGTTTGCGGAAAATGTTGACTTGTGTTGATGATGGTGGTGCTCTGTTATAGGGAAATCAGGGTTGCTGTGTGATGCTTGTGTTATGCGAGGTAGGCATATCCAGGTTTCCAAGCTGGGGAATGCCGATTATGTTGTTGATGCAGAAAAGTTGGGTTGCGGGAAGTGATGAACTCCCTGCATTCATGCGGGAGGGAATGATGCGGAAAAAGGTGTCGCTAAAGTTAGGTGCATGCTAATGATGTTGTTGATGATGTGGAATGTCTCCGTTATATTACCTCTATAACCGGGTATGTATGTGGCATTCGCGCAAAGATGAATTGACGTATCCAGGCTTGCCGGCAAGTGTGTTCTGTATGTTCCTAACTGTGTCTTGGTGTGATGTTCTGACTGCTCATGGGGGGGGCCTTGGCATGGCGGTTGTGGTCAGGGGTGCCATTTGGATGGGGAGGGTCATCTCCTGTTACAAGACGGTTGGTACTCTGTCATAGTTTTTAAGTACTGGGAATATTCGAGCCGAGAGTCTGCTGAACAGGCTGCTTGCCTGCCCACCAACAGTGGGTGGTGGGTGGATATGGGGTGGGGGTAGGGGGGGGGGGGGGGGGTAGTGGGGGGGGGGGGAGTGCCGTGGTGTGGGATGCCACCTCCTCTGTAACAGCCGACTCTCTCATATCTGAAGATTGACAGTCGACAGACGATGAGTGGAGTGTGAAATTCACAGGACCAATGATGTCCGAACTTGGTGCATAGACGAGAGACGTGAATTGGAGTGGGGTGGTGGTGCTATTGGATTTGGTGCACCTTGGAATGGGGGTGGTTTCGCAATTTGGGGATTGGGAATAGTACAACGAGTTGTGCGGTGTTGCTGTTCTTCAAAACAAGCCAAGGCCTCATCCAGCCCCTTCACTTCCATGCTATTTATTACATGTTCCACCCCACAGGAAGCATGGCCCAGGGAAGCCTTAGCTTCTGCTTGTGGTAACTCTATAATTGGGGTAATAGCATGAAGAGGGTGACAGTGGGAAAAGGTTGGCGGAACAACCTTTCTGTCCTTCCCCTTGGACAGCACAAATGAGAAAGTCTTCAGATACGACTTCCCAGATCTTGTAGACCCACTTTGAGGAGGGAGAGGGTGGGTACGTATCTTGCCATCGCCCTCAGCATTAGTCATATGTTCACCAGACTCCCAGCTTGGTAGGAGATGGGTCGAATTGGCACCGCAGTGCTCGAGACTAACATTGGGAATACTTGTTTCCATAGAGACATCTGTCTGGGTACCAGTGTCATGTTGAACGCCCAGTTCGAGCTCTGGCACTGGGTCATCACTGACACAAAGGTTAATTCGATCGAAGTGGATGACTGAGGTACGGCCATCTGAGGTGCGGATGTGGTAGATCACGTCCGACTTCTTACCTACTACCACATAGGGGCCTTCCCACTGGTAACTCAGTTTACTCGGCACGTTTGCAGAACGTTGCGAATTGTGAACCCAAACCATTTTCCCCACCTCATACGGGTCTCCATGCACTCGCCGGTCATGTCACATTTTCTGACGCCGGTGTGCAGTGGATAATGTTGCTCTCACTATCTCATGGTTCTGTTCTATCTGCTACCGCATGAGCTCTACATAGAGAGATGGTGAATTTGAAATCCTGAGCATGGCCAGATCCAGGGGCAACGCTAATTCACGGCGTAACATTAACCGAGCAGGAAATAATGGTCGATCCTTTTCGGTGATCCAAAATAATGGTGATGCAATCTCACTAAAATAATGGATGTATTGACGATAGTACTGGCAGAGGCCAAGGAAATTCTGGATATCCGTGACTGTCGTGGGGGGGGGGGGTTGCCACTCTGCTACTGCTTTAGGTTTGGATGGTTGAGTAGCCACTCCATCGCCGGATATGATGTGTCCCAGGAACTCGATGCTTTGTCTAAAAAGATGAAACCTTTCTTCTTCTTTTTCTTCTTCTTCTTCTTTTCGATCGCCGGTATCACACTTGGAGAGCCGTTCTCAAGATGAAATTGTTGGTTTTCTGCAGTTCTCCCTGTCAGCCTCATCCATGGTCACCTGCCAGTACACATTAGCTAAGTCAAGGGTACAAAACCACTTGGCTCCGGAAAAGGAATCTAAGACCTGATCTATCCGGGGTAATGGATACTCATCTTTGATCCGTACCTGCTCTGTTCCATCTTCCGTGACCTGAGATAGAACTGCACCAATGGCATAAGCCGATGCATCAGTGTCTAAGATGAAATTGAGGTTAGGGTTAGGATGAGCAAGAATGGGGGCAGTCGTCAAGAGTTCCTTCTGTGCCCTGAAGGAACCTTCACACTCACTTGTCCACTATAATGGGCGATCCTTTTCGGTGATCCTAAATAATGGTGATGCAATCTCACTAAAGTGACGGATGTGACAATGATAGTACTGGCAGAGACCGAGGAAACTCTGGGTGTCCGTGACTGTGTTGGGGGGGGGGGGGTTTGCCCGTCTGCTACTGCTTTTATTTTTGGAGGTTGAGTAGCTACTCCATTGGCTGATATGATGACCCAGGAACTCGACGCTCTGTTTAAAAAGATGACACATTTTAGTGTTGAGTTTAAGATTGGACAGCATCTGCTCAGACTCAGAGCCAAAGACGATTACGTCGTCGATGTAACAGAGACAGATCTCCCATTGCAGGGTAGGTAATACCTGCTCAATGACAGGCTCAAACATTCCAGGAGCATTGCACAATCCGTAGGGCCTCTTGAGGAACTGGAAAAGACCGTCTCTACACACAAACACGGTCTTCTCCCTGTCAGCCTCATCCATGGCTACCTGCCAGTATCAACTAGCTAAATCAAGGGTACAAAACCACTTGGCTCCAGACAAGGAATCTAAGGCCTGATCAATCTGTGGTAAGGGATAAGCGTCTTTGTCGCTTAGATCATTAAGGGGGCGGTAGTCTACACAAAACCACAAAGATCTGTCCTTTTTGCCTGCTAGTTCAATGCGACTGGCCCAGGATGTGTGCTGAGGCTCTATTATGCCTGTGCACAATGTGTCGTTTACTTATTGATGTGAATCCGTCCCCTTGTGAATGGGAAGACGCCAAACTGGTTGTTGAACAGGTCGGTTCTTTCCCGTGTCGATGGAGTGTCACACGAGGTGAGTTTCTCCCAGGTTCATATCTCCAGCCGAGAAACTATCACGATATTTGTATAATATTTTCTGTACATCACGTTTATGAGATTTCACCAATCAAACTGTGGCACGCAAATATATGTCATGCAGGTGTTCCGGTAAATCATCAGAAGTTCTTGCTGGTGTCCCTGCAGTAAGGGGTGTCTCCAGTGATATCACATCCAGCAGATGGTCACAACGAACTTCTTGTACAAGTGTCATTTGGTCTCTAGTGCCATTGAATACCCGGAAGGGTATGTGATCCTTATTGGTGGTGTCCACGATCATTCGGGGACTGGCGCATTGTGAGCCGATTATATATTCAGGGTCGGTTCCAGCATAGCTATGTGTGTGTTGTTTCCTAACTGTGGTGCAGTGGCCCATAAGATTTTCTCCTGTCCCGGTTCAACTGTAGCTGTAGATGTCAAAATCACTGCACAAGTGTCGTACAGTGATGATTCCAGTCCTAGGGGTATATGTCAGGCGTGTATGTCTAATTCCTGCTGTCTGTAATGTATGACAGCTTCGCTGGCACTGAGGAAATCAGAACCAAGCAGGGCATCGTTTTGAATAGAGGCAATGGCAACTCGCTGTATGAATTGCATTTCCTCTCTCTGTATTACGAGGTTTACTGTACCAGCCACGGGGACATCGGCTCCCATAGCTGTTTGCAAAACTATGTTTTAAGGCCTAAGGGGTGGCTTCTTATGAGGTGGGATGCTCTCATACAAGAGCTTGTTGAATACAGTGATGGCAGCTCCAGTGTCAACGGTGGAGCTGGTGGAAACGCCACTAAACAGACAAGCACACTTATATATTACTTTACGGTGTGCCTGTGGAAGAGTTTCCAATGATACTGCCTGTGGGATTGTTTTTGGTGCAGTATCATCCTGTATCTAGTCGGTCTGTTTCCGGATAGCTTCGGTGAGTGCAGTTGGTGGCTGAGTGAAGAAGGGGCCAACCCGTCGTCGCTGCTGCTTTAATTGCTTAGGCAATGACGGAGCTAGGTGTAGCAATGGTGGTGTTGTTGATGCTGTTTCTGTGTACTGCGAATTCGTGTATACAGCAGTGCAGACAGGACTGGTGTGATCGCGGATGAGGGCTACACGTGTGAGCCACTTTTTACAATGCATCATGGGATGTTTGGTTGTTGCACAGAAGAAGCAGTGGTTTTCCACCCTTCGAACAATGCTTCTTCTTGCGGATCCATGATGCTGAATGTTGACTACTCTAGTGGGTGATGCTGTCAGGACGTGTGGATTGCAAACTACCAAAGGGCATTGGGTGTTAAGTGCCCTGGTGATGGGTCATGGTGCTTGTATAAACTTTGTTTCAGCGGAGGTGCTACAAACTACCACTGCCGTTTTACATAGAAAATAAGTTTTTTAGATACTGAGGTTGCGGGGTCACAACCTCTGGCAGAGTGAGATGTCAGTGCTGTAGATGCCATGGGCATCATTGGTACTGACATATATGAAGCCGGGTATGTGTGATTGGGTACTGTCATGGAAGGATTGGTTTTTGTGTAGGTCACCTGACGTTGTTGTCTGGAAGCTGCAGATGAGTCAGGTTGTAAGAGTGGGCACCGAAGTGACTCTGTAATCAGTGCCCATTCTAGTTTAACAGGGTCTCAGGCTGCGGTGTATGTCAGGGCAGTTGGGACATTGCTCCTTCCAGTGGGCTGGCTGACCACATCCGAAACATGTGTTTGGTGGCTGTGTGGTTGTTATCGTACTTGGTGCTGGACGTGATGTCGTTTGTGTTGCGACCGTGGTGCTGAGGGTGGTGACTAAGTTGGTGAGTGTGGAGATTTGTTTCGTTATCTCTTCTAACCTATCATGCATGTTGTGATGATTGTTATTGTTGTGCTGGTTCCCGCATCCTGGGGCATTGGTGTGGTCTCCGCGATGAGACTGGCCACGCCCTCTTCCTCTAGACATGTGATTTTGTCCTGTGGGGTGTTCAGATTATGTTTGCGTGTCTGATACTGATGCAGTTGGGTTGTCGGTGGTGGTTACGAGGTCTGCCTCGTTCACTTCATTGGTTGGGTGTAGTTGTCAGCGATTGTTTTTCTCCGGCTCCAAGAAATTCTCAATCTGAACCGTGGTTGCTGTTAATTGTTGAAGACTACCATGTTCTATGAGGAATAACTTCTCTTTGAGGGCGGGTTCACCGCTTAACGCGTCAATGAAAGTGTCCAGATGCAGGTGTGTTACTCCCTCGTGATTTGTGCTGGGGTAGGCGCAGGTAACTAGTTGCCGAATATGACTAGCTAACACCCGTAGTGTCTCCCCGGATCGTCGACTCAAGTTCTGAGTTGCGACTTGTCTCACCGAGGGCCATGTCCCCGAATCTCTCCGACAACATGCTTACCAATGTCTGCCAGAACTTGAAGTGCTTTCCCAAACAGTTTTGCGGCCAGATACTCGCCAATTTGACGATATGTCCACCGATTTGTATGACTTATGATTTAAAATTGGACCTTGTAATTAGCCCAATCATTCTCCCCGCTAAATTCAGGATGGAGAATGAGCCGGCCATGGCCACGTGATGATGTTATGGGCGTTATAGGTGGTGGTGCTGGAGAGACTGACGTGAACGTGGATGCTGGTCTGCGTGTTGGTGTTGCTGTTGGTGGTATTTCCTGATAATGTCCCTGATGATGTCGTGTCTGTGAGGGCGATTCCCGATGATAATGCTGTGCACAATATGTAGGGTCCACTGAAAACCACCCTGATGCGGGTCCATAGACGGATGTTGATCTATAGACTGGTGGCGGTGTGCTATGGCGACAACATTGACGTTCTACTGTGTGTTGCGATGGGTGTTCCTCGTACGGAGGCGGTGCATGTGACTGACGGGGGTGGTGTGTGCTGTGTAATGTTGTTCTTCTGGTGTATTGCTGGAAGGGAGGCGCCGCATCTCCCAGCTCGTATCGCGGTCCCGATGGATAATATGGTGACAACGTACGTACCAGCGGAGACGCGGGATATGGTGCATGAGGTTCCGGCCATTGGTCACCCTGTGATGACGCTGGCGAACATAATGGTTCTGAAGGAATGGTATGCCACCATAGGGGTCTGTGTCGTGGTCGACCGTGATCCGACGTAGATGGTGTGTGCCTATCGCACATATCAAACCATGTTATATATTGAGTTCCCGCCTGTGAAGCATCACAGAATGTCCCCTCACTGATCGGCGAAAACTTGTGTAAAGGCGGTGCTGGTTGTTCCGCACCAGGGAAATTCCTAGCATAGTTGGTGAGCACGCATGCCATTCTTCCATAATATGATGCTACTTCCAAATCTCTGGAGTGCTGACTGTCTGATGAGGGAGACTGAAATGTGCGTATGTTGAGAGTTGACGTGGGTTCACTTCTCGTTCGAGCCCCACATCGGGCGCCACTTATAGCTCACGGAGGTATGTGTTGATCAGTTATATTGCTCCACTCTGTTGCACCACATGTACAGGATGCACGGGAGGGCTGGTTAGCTATGGTTCTCTGGGTTACGGATCCCATTTTGTGACTCTCTAGAAGATACAAAGACCAGCTTCTGGGGCTGATGGAATGATCACTATCCAGTGGGCCGTGAGACCATTGCTGCCGAGATTGAACCTCACGGTCTCATCCCAACTGTTCATGTCACTGGTATATCGGTCCATTAACTAGTTTAAAAGTCTGGACATGATGATAATAATTAAAAGAATAATAACTATGCCAACAATGGTACTCGTTTGCTAGTCAATGAGTAAAAATAATACAGTACATAGAACCAACTGTTGTTCTTTCTATGTGAGCTCGTCGAAGGTACCTCACAGATTTGTCAATCCGCAGAGGTATCCTCGCAAGGGAGCATCGCAACAAGGCTACTTGAATAGTTTAATATAACCAATTATACCCCTAACACACACAAAATATTATTGTTGCGAGAGGAAAGTGTCTCACCCGGGCCTCCATCATAGGAAAATGCCTTCAACATCGAAGCAGAGGAAAAGAGCTGGCAAAAAGTGCAACTCTTTTTCTCAAACAAAACGCTATGTGCAGTGGTCAATCCTAGTGAAACTATAATTAATGTGATGCACGCTGGTTTACGTGAAGGCAGGACAGATGATTTCTGAAGAATTAACAGGTCACTGTCTTATGTAGGTCCAAAGATACTGCATTGGTAATTGCCGCTTTATTTATGCGGGCCTTCTGCTAAATTCTAACCTACCCTTTAGATGTTAGATACGTTTCCAAGCTTTACCTGCAAGTGGCAGGCATTCCTACCTATCTATTCACACATACTTCTAACTGGCGAAGATGCCCATCTCCCCAATGGTCGCCCTGCATAGCATCTTCCTCAGAAAGACAGCGTGCGTACATGCTACGGAGCGACAGCTCCCGAATCACATGACGATCTGCTCACCATCGTCCAGCAACCACATATAACATCACTAAGATGGGTTACAGTTCACAAAAGCAATTTTAGAAAGCGCTATAGTATTTATTGGCGGTGAGTAAGAGGCGAATATCCATCCCCAGTGACCTTCCCGTGAGGGCATGGTGGGTTCTAAGTCTGCACCCAGTCACCATATCGAGTTGGATGGAGATCTGCATCTCGTCCATCACCCGTGTGTTATGGAACTAATATTTTACCTGTCATTGGGTTTATATTCCAGTAATTCCCAGAGATGCACTGCAGGCCGGTGTTACTAAATATATTTTCTTTTCGCAGTGCTTTCTACATTGGCAGGGGAATCTAAACTAACTGGTATCCGAGGATACAGGGGAGTCTATGTGAAATCGGCACTTTAGTTTTCACCACTCAGACACCCCAATGGTTTCCTAGAGCCGGATCCTACCAACGTGTCGATTGGGAGTCCAGACAATTATTACGCCTTACGGCTGGAGGAGCGCAGAAAGAGACAATCACTCAATATTCACAAATCATGGGAATAGATATGCTACAGTTGAGTAGCGTGAGGTGGCACAATTCCGAAGTTGCTGGGAAAATTTCCGCAAGCAGACTGTTGATGCGGCTCACTCTCAAGATGGTGAAGAAGAACGTCTGTAGACGGATGTCCATTAGCCAGCCACAATAACTAATACATGAATGTCCATCCGGCGACAGTAGTTTGAAAGTTGCCCATTAACATGGAGGGCAACAGTTGTAATTATATATGCATGCACATAACTGGGTACACCATGCAGGATATGTCGCATAGCTCTTGCGACGTACCGGGCAGAGTCCCACCAGACTGTGGTCTAAAAGTTAATTAAAACACATGACATGCTGCGCAGAAGTTTGATACCACTTTTCAGCATGGTCCAGAAGATCCAGTGAGTTATCTACCAAGAATTACCTCAGCTCTACATCCTGTAGAATTCACATCGGGCCCGTAAGGCCCATCCGCAGAGAAGCTCCTCTGTGTGTGTTCCAGAAAGGGAGTTCTTCTATTTAATTAATTGGCCATCAGAGAGCTTAAAAAATTCAATTGCTGATGTTCAAGGCTGCTGACCGGCACAGGAGATCTCAATTCCGAAGGGCACTGCTGTGATGTAGGTACCACAGTTAGTTAGCAATTATCCCACGTCTAGCACTGTGCTGGTCCAGAAACCTTGTCGTCATGTCGGCTTCCATGCTGAAGTGCTCTCGATTCTTGATTTCTGGCTCCTTTTATACTACTCATGACGTCAGAGGCAGGATGCCCCAGCCAATCAGCGGCTGAGCAGTAGCCAACCAGCGTGCAGCCAGGAAGGGTGACGTGGCGATCACGTGATCAGTGTATTCCCGGTTTGCTTAATACATACACGCGATTACGGCATTCACGCAATATTTTGAAAATAATTTAAGTGAGCCATTTGACGATAACTCAGCCTTTTCTGGTCCGATTTCAAACAGGTAAAAAGTTATGAAATCCTCATTTCATTTTGGTCCTGACCGTTTCCAAGAATGGCGAGAATGGAGTGATTAGAAGAAATCACCAGTACCAACTCGGTACACTATAAGCATACACTTTCTCCCAATACTGACACGTGTTGCCAGGGAAGCTTTGATGGGTGCGCATGCGCGCTACGCATTCTTACGGACTTAGCTGTTTTAGCGAAACCTCTCTCATAGGGCTTTATACACGCATACTGTCCTACCCTGGGGGGCATGCTTGGAACGTACTTAGAGCGGTCGTCCCATACCCAGCCTAGCTGGGACGGTCCGTACCCATCCGGATGATCCACGCTACAGTTGGTAAAGTGCCGTAGTAGGATTAATGCGCAGAAACGTTCATTTATGAATAGTGTAAATGACATATGGAATACCCTCCCTGAGGATATTGTGCATGCCAGAACGGTCTTTGCTTTTGAATTAGCATTAGATAGATTTTGGGAAAACCAGGAATTCAAATACGATCCCTCTACACCTTACCATATACCAAGAAGTCAGATATGCAGAATGGTCATGAAGGAAGATGAGGCGGACATAGAGGCTGAATACCTATGGTTGGTAAAGCAACATAGTAGGATTAATGTGCAGAAACATTCATTTACGAAGCGTGTAAATGACATATGGAATATCCTCCCTGATGATATTTTGCATACCAGAATGGTCTTTTTATTTAATTAGCAGTAGATAGATTTTGGGAAAAACCAGGAATTCAAATATGATCGCTCTGCGCCTTACCATATACCAAGAAGTCAGATATGCAGAATGGTCATGAAGGAAGATGAGGCGGACATAGAGGCTGAATACCATCCTGAGTCCACAGAAACATCCTAAGACATAATAAGACATGCAAACACAGTCAAAGAACCCATAAGCAGTGCAATCCTTTTGAAAAACTTCCCCTTGAGAATTATTTTGGAACCTCATTTAAAACTTGCAATTCGTATCCCTTCCGAAATTGACAATTTTTCTTATTATAGAATTTTGATTTCAAGATTCAAGATTCAAGATTCAAGATGATTTATTTTCATATTTAGTCGTCATTATCAGAGATTACAACAGGCAGTCCACCAAAGGCAGGCCTATGAAGTGGTGGACTCCTAACATATAAACATTAATTGCAAAATATAGTGTGACGTTTATAATATGATATAGACATATATAATTTGATATAGCATAAACAGACATATATTACTTGAGACTATATGAACAGTAGGTATATACATGTAGTATACAACAGCAAAACAGAACAAGTACATTCATGAACATAAAGGGATGGAGGGTGGGAGAGGGATGGGGGGGGGGGGTGGAGCTCATCTATTATATATTACCATATTATTATTATTATTATTATTATTATTATTATTATTATTATTATTATTATTATTCCTATACAGTTTTACATTTGATATTTTGTCCCGGTTAACAGGTGCCTTGTTATAGTTAGACTCTAGTACAGCTCATAATAGAATTAATAATGCTAAAAGAAGTTGGCACACTTCCAGATCAAGACAGTAAGTCAACATGTTAATTAGTGAGAAGCGCTCTGCTGAACACTCCACGCACACTCGGATTGGAAAGGGCTGCTACTTTGAGAGGCAATGTCTTTCATCATTATGCTCAAAATGACCAACAGGACACCTCAGCTCGCTCTGGAAGCATTCCAAGGCGTTCCAGAGCTGCCCTGTGCAATGGCCATGGTGGTGGTGGGTAGTGGTGTTGTTTCTAGTAGTTGTCAATAATTATGTCTTTGATTAAATTTTTGGATGATTTTAACATGAGAATTTGTTTGCGTATGTCTGTATCTGTATTATTCCATAGTTGTATTGTATGGTAGTATGGTGTTCATGCAGCTGCCTCTATCCGGTGCTATGTGATGTGTAGGTTGGAACTTGTTCTTGTGGTGTGCGTATGTATGTCTGTATTTGTTGAAAAAAGATTGGATAGAAACAAGGGTAGGTTGCCACTGTGGTAGTCCTTTAGAATTGCGTATACTTGAACCCTTCCAATGTCTTCGAGTTTTAGGATTTTGTTTCTTTTGAAGGTATCTTGTCCCCCTGCTGTTTGCCAAAATAGTTCGATAGATTGCTTTTGTAGTGATTTTATTTTTTTTTTAGCTTAATTTGATATGTATTGATCCAGATAGCATTGCAGTAGATTATGTGTGGAAGTATCAATGCGTTATATAGAGTTTTTAAGATATGAGATGGAAGATATGACTTGAGTCTGCGCATGATACCAATATTCCTTGCTACCTTGGATGTGGTTATCTTATGTGCTTCTTCCAGGTTAAATGTTTGTCCAAATAGACTCCTAGGAATTTAATATACTCAGCCTCCTCTATTTCTTGATTGTCTATGTAAAGTTTTAGGAGAGCAGTACTTCTGATTGGCTAGCTCTTGTAAATAGTATAAAGTTAGTTTTGTTAACATTTAGAGATGATTTATTAATTTTGAACCAATTTATAATCTTTTCTATTTCATTATTCACATGTTTGTATAGAGTATTTATATCCTTATGTCTACCAAAGACATTGGTATCATCTGCTAATAGTATTAATGAAAGTTGGTTAGTGGCATTGGGTAAATCATTCATGCATAGTAAGAATGGCAGTGGTCCAAGGATTGAACACTGAGGTACACCGCAGACTAAATTTTTTCCCCTGAAATAGCACCATTAAATTGAACACATTGAATCCTGTCAGTCAAATAATTTTGAATCCAATCCAAAGCGTGAAAGTAAGAGAAATCCTGAAGCTTTTTGGAACTATGTCATGAGTAAAAGAGTTCTACGTGAATCAATTAGCAAGCTACGTAACCCAGCTAACGGCACTATGACTACAGATGATAAAGAAAAAGCAAACGTTCTTAACAAATTCTTCTCACGTATGTTCACTTCAGAAAATGTTCATTCTACAGCAATCATTAGGCCCAGACGCAATGGTATTGTACTAAAAGACATAATAATAACACCTATTGCCATCGAAAATAAATTGGAAGGACTCAACTCCAATAAAAGCAATGGCCCTGATGAAATACCAGTGCGATTATTAAAGGAAGCAGCTAGAGAAATTAGTACACCACTATGAATAATCTTTAACAAGTCTCTGGAAGAAGGCATATTACCTGACATCTGGAAAATGGGAAATGTATGCTGCATACACAAAAAAGGTTCCAAAAAAAGACCCAAGCAACTATAGGCCGATCAGTCTTACCTCTACCTTATGTAAGGTCCTGGAGTCTTTTATAAGCAATCTATTTTCCAAATGCCAGCATGGATTCAGACATAATAGATTATGTAAACCTCAACTACTAGAATACCTCGAAGATATAACAGCTAAACTTGACTCAAATGAACCTGTCCATGCAGTATACTTAGACTTCTCAAAATCATTCGAGACTGTACCACACAAACGACTCCAAACAAAACTGAGAAGCTATGGTATTGGTGGCAACTTAGTAAGATTGATAGGAAACTATATATATGACCTACCTGATGGACTAACCTGCCACTGAAAAATGTTTGCAGACGACACAAAGATGTATGGCAACCCAGCTCCCAGTAAGATTCAGGACATTCAAAATATAGACAACGTATGTAATTGGTCACGGATATGGTAACTATCTTTCAACACAGATAAAACACATGCCATACATTTCGACAGAAACAACCCTCAAACCAAATAGTATATGACAGATATGCCTAATATGCATCCTGTATCAATGTCAGAGGTAGAAAAGGACTTGGGAGTGCATATTGACAGAAACCTTTCATTCGATATACATATAGGGAATATCATATCCAAGGCGAACAGCACATTAGGACTAATCAAGAGAACATTTACCAACATTGACCCACCTACTTTCATGCTCTTGTACAAATCTCTAGTGAATCTTATTCTCGAATACTGCAACTCGCCATGGTCACCAAGATTGAAAAGGCAATCACAGCTATTAGAAAGAGTTCAGCGCCGAGCAAAAAAACTCGTCCCGCGAATCAAAGAGTATAGCTACACAGAGTGACGTGAAGCCCTAAATCTAATATCACTAAAATATAGACGATTTCGAGGAGATTTATTTGAAACATACAAGTTCATCAGGGATCTACATAATATTGAGAAGGACTACTTTTTTAGCCATCCAGTATTGCACAGACCAGAGGGCATGGGTTCAAGCTCAACATAAAGCGCAGCAACAAAGATATTCGCAAGCACTTTTTCGCTAACTGAGTGATACCACAGTGGAATTCACTGCCAGCTACAATAGTCGAAGCAACACCATGCACTTGACTTATTCAAGAGCAAACTAGATATCTACTTCAAAGAAAGATCATTTGAATTCGACTGAACAGGCATACGTATACCATCCCAACACTAAGTCATACTGAAATTCTTCCAATACAGTGGACTTATCTTAGAGTAGACTGTGCATGGACAAAAACATGCTCTGTAGCGATTTCAATTATCTGTAGATAGGTCTCTGCCTCCACGTCCGCATTTTGTGGTAGCATGAAGAAACACTAGCGTAGAATATGCTATGAAATAAATTGTTATAATTAATATATTGTGCATAATAATCATATAACATCACTTTGAGAAATTACCGAAGAATTATAGGATTAGGAATCAACTCCAGAAGGTTCGTCTGCAGGGCTTGCGGTCTGATGGACGGGATTTACTCAACACAAAAACAAAAACAACAACAATAAGGAAATGTCGTGAAATTAAATCTTGCACTTCCAGATTTGCAATGTGTTTATCTAGGCATTGCCTTCTGGTGTAAATTATTTACTACATAATGTCTCAATCTATGCACGTAGATGGTAAGTAAGCATTGTTATGAGATTTTGAAAATTGGTAACCACAAACCCTGACGGACAATATTGTCTTTCTATTTCCTACGAAAACTGGCGACTACCGGGTTTCTGATTTTTCTTCTCAGGCTTTAAATTGTTGTCCATCCATTACACTACCAATATACATGCATCCGCTAAATTTTTCGAAAGGCGGTATTATTAGGAAGATCAACATCCTTGCAACTATTGAAGGTCTTGGGGAAATGGTCAGAGTGAGACTGAGACTCCGACTGAGAGTACCTGGAAGAGGGAGGCAACTTCGGCTTACGGCAACGCGTCAATTCAGATTTTGTTTACTCATTGATATTCATAAGACGCCTCACTCATTAATATTCATGAGAGCGGATCACGTGGTCTGGCGCAATATTCATGACAGCGGATCACGTGGTCTGGCGCGAATGTCGCTGTATCAGCGATCTCACAGTACAGAGCTATGTCGGAGATAGAGCATCGTTGTTCCGCTGCCCCACCATAATCCGACCATTGGCGGAAGCAGCCGGAAATGTCCGAGTGTTACCGGTTACCAGGCGAGAGGCGTCCATAGAACCAGACTCATTCCTGCTGGCCACAAGAAAGGGTGTTCGATCCGCGACGTCCTAGCCTTTAAGGTTAGTCATTGCATATTGCTCTATTCTATTGTTGCATTGTTATAGTATATACTAAATTGTATACCCAAAAGCACCACATTGGTGTCAGGCTAAATAAATAAGCGCCCAGATTAACTGTGTTGTGATTTTACTTCTCTGTTCTTCTTTCCGGGTTTCCCGCCCAGAGATTCATGCACGGGTCATGGAAATCCTAGAAGGTCATGGAATTTGAAAATCTAAATTCCAGGCGTAGAAAAGGCATTGAAAATTGTAATTTTGGTCAAAGTCATGGAAAAGTATTGAAGTCTGTAAAAGGTATGGAAATTTAGGAAAGCCTTTTCCAGGGCTGGAAAAAGTATGGAAATTCAAATTTTAGGCCAACTGGTATGGAAAATTAAAATATCGGCAATCCTAATTTTTCCGGCCGCCATTTTTTGTTTACGAACGTAATTTCGCGTTTCCACCAGTCTCGCGAGAATCTAATTCGATTGGGTCCCAGTCGCATCTTACAATAGAAAAACCGCCTATTACCTGGAACATCTCACGGTTGTTGAGCAATACGTGTCTGAACATGTTCAATTATAACGCAATAGAAGTGAGCAAATCGGCAGTCATCTGTCCAACAGTACAGTGTGAGAAGTCAAAACAATGAAACAATTTGTGAGATTTCCGTTCTTTGTAATACAGTAAACATGGGAACGTGCAAGTATTCTAGTGTTTGGGAAACTAACGATAAATATAATGATTGGATTTTACCGGACAACACCATTCGAGATAGCACGAAGCTACGGCTCTATGTTTAGATTGCGGACAACACATCAAACTCACGTGCCAAATGTAGTGTTAGCAATAAGTCTTTTGACATCGGGAATATGGGTGAAGTGGCTCTTGTTAGCCACATGTCGGGAAAAAAACATGAGACACTGACAGAAGTTCGTCTAAAGCCAGCGCCGAAACTTACAGATTTCTTTGGTCCAAGGTAAGAATATTTAACATTTTCACATTGATAGTACCAGAATCATTTAGAAGCGTAGCAATTTTATATCGCCCAACGTTAGATGATCCCAACTTTGCTCAGAGTCGCGGTAAAATATTACTCCCTGACAGCTCTCTCGTATCGCGAGGTTTCTTATGTTGGTGCGCTATCGAGTGAAAATAATAAGAATTCCTCCTGTTGCTATGGCGATCATTTAGAAGCATAGCAATTTTATATCGCCCAATGTTAGATGATCCCAACTTTGTGCTGAGTTATGGTAAAATATTATTGACTGTCCGACAGCTCTTTCGTATCGCCAGGCCTCATATGTTGCCGCATTATCAAGTGAAAATAATGAGGATTCCTCCTGTTGCTATGGCGATATGATCAGCTATGGTAACTTAAATTTAAAATTAATTAGTGTATGTGTATATGTGCAGGGTTTAACTTATTATCTAAAGGTGGGGTGGGGGTGGCCCTCAACAAATAAATGTGGGTGTCTCAAGCTCAAATTTGCAGGATAGCTGTTGAATATTTTGAAAATAATGTGACTGGAAACTATTGCTGCAAGTTTCCAGTCAAATTATTTTCTAAATATTCAACAAAAAATGTGCTGCTGTAATGAAATTCATATCTGGCTTGCATCCTGAAAAACACTGAACCACTCCTAGACAATATGCGGTTCCCAGAGCCACTCCTAGACAATATGCGGTTCCCAATCTAGATTTTGGGGCTATATACCCTCAAAATGTCCCTTTATAATGAGAAATCCTGTGTATGTGTGACACACTGTGTGTGTTTGTATGTTTGTTGATATTTCTGGCTATATAGATTAAGATAACTCCTATGATCCTTTAATAGTGTGTTTTGATAGGATACCTGTTGAGTATTTTGAAAATAATTTGATTGGAAACTTGCTGCTTAAAGCAGCAACAGTTTCCAGTCAAATGAGCTGCTTTAATAAAATTGTTATCTGTGTGTGCGTGCGCTGTGCTTTGATATTCTTGTGACAATTATTTATAGATGCGGTTTGTTATTGTCCTCAGGTCTTCCACTACTGCGGTTTGCTTCAGTTCCACAGGCAAAAGTGCACACGCTGTGTTTTGATATTCTTGTTTTATAAAGTTTATATATGATAATATGATGAACTTAGTAACTGTGTTTGTTTTTTGTCTGATTGAAAGTCCCTAAATGAGGTCTGGAAAATTTGAAATTGAGTCTGGGAAAAGTCTAGAAAAGGTATGGAATTTAATTCTGCTGAAGGTGTATGAACCCTGTATATAGGTATATTTCAAGAAAAAAGTTGAAAAAAATTATACAAAAATAGCACGAAAATAGAATCTTACGGCTATGTTTAATGTATACCATATATCCATCATCACGGAAGTGAAGTTATTAATTGGGACTGCCTAGATATTGTGTATACTTTAATTTACATTGTTTATTTAGTCAAAATTAATCTAGGTTTTGACATCAAATGTCTTTACGAAAAAATAGGAATCACGTGATGTGTATTAGCTTCCACTATAGGATGAGTTTAGGTTGTTACATGTGTAGCGCGAAGATGCTAATATTAGTACCCGAGTAGAGACTTGCGCAATCCACATAAATAGGAGGAGAGCTTCGAGTAGCTACGAGAGTGATGGCGTAAACTCGCCCTATAGCGGAGGCTGATTAATACTCGGAAGAATGTAATCTAACCAAGTAGGCCGGGACGAAATCGTCCAAGTGATCAAAAGTCTTGCCAGAAAATATACTGCCGAATGCATTTACATGTACTGATTAGGTAATAGTGAATTTATTGCTCAAATTGCTTTAAAAACATGATCTTCTGTACATATTTATTATTAATGTGCGATATTGGCATTTGCGAGGTTGCAAAATCTGTTTTTATTTGGGAGGTCTCCTTCCAGTGCGCGATAGAGTTCAGTGGAATGTCTCCAATCACAAAAGAGCTTTAATTTAACTTTTAACGTCCAACTTAAAAAGGGATCTAACCTCATTTTAGTTCTTACGTTGTTTTGGGTCATTTTATGTTGCTTGGACATACGACAATACAATGACTGGTCAGCGATCTACCATGGATATCACAAAATATAAAAAAGCTAATCATTCCGAAACATAGAGCATACAACACAGCAAAGAAGAGTGGGAAAGCAAATGATAAGGAGAGGTTCCGACAAATACGTAGACAAGTACACCAGAAATTATGCTCTAAATATCAAGACTACATCACGAACATGCTTAACCCCGAAGATGACAAAAGCAGCAAAAAGGTATATCAAATCATGGCGTCAAGACACTGTAGGCATCAACACCTTGAGACATCATGGACAAATCATTACAGATTCTAAACAGAAAGCGGAGGATCATTCACACATTTGGCTGATAGCCGGATGTTTGTTTCCATGATTGGTAACGCTAGCAGAGTTTCACAAGCGTAAAAGTGCCTTGACAAAAATTTCAACATGTCGATTATACGATTATTTCATTTTATAATCGTCCACGATCATTTTGAATTATATAATCGCGATTAATCGAATAATCGAAAAATCGTGCAACCCTAGTCGTGGCGACCGTCCGTCGTGTGTCCATCCGTCGTCTGTCCGTCAACTTTTCCTTTAAAACGACTTCTTCTCAAGAACCACTGGGGCGATTTCAATTATATTTGGCAGGAAGCATCCCTAGGGCATAGAGATTCAAGTTTGTTCAAATGAAGCCGATCGGCCAAAATCCAAGATGGCCATCGGCCAAAATGGCTGATTTTTAGAAACACTTTAAAAAATCTTCTCCGAAACCGCTGGAGGAATTGATTCAAACCTCATAACACATCATCTGTGGCAGCGGTAGACCCAAGTTTGTTCAAGGCAACCTGATTGGCCGATTTGCTTGGCGGCCATCTTGGATGACCTAGTTTTCGCGAAAACGACCTCCCGAACCGCGGAAGGGATAGGTCTGAAATTTTGTAAATATGCTTAGGGACCAAGAACCTTTCAAGTTTGTTCAAGGGAAGTTTGTTCGTTAAAAAACATGGCCGCCATCAACCAATCAAAATTCAGCGTTTCTAGGTCATATTGGCTTTTTTATATTTGATGTATTTTGATGGCGAAAATTGCTTTATATATGCTTATCAGTGTGGCGAGTTCAAATATGCCACTTTCGAGACTGTCGGATAAACGCTTTGGCTGTCATCTTGGTTTGTTTTCCCGGTAAAGGCTCCCATAGTAAAGCAATGGGGAATTCTTTAAACGACTTCTCAAGAACCACTGGGCCGATTTCAATTATATTTGGGAGGAAGCATTCATAGGGCATAGAGATCTAAGTTTGTTCAAATGAACCCGATCGGCCAATTTGTCCGGCGGCCATCTTGGATTTAGGGCGATTTTTATTTTTGATCTGCTCAATGGTTTTCGAGCTACCCACTTTTCGTGGGCAAAAAATTCACATAGAGAATGTATAGGAAATTTCAGGATGGATTTTTGAACTGCGACTACGCCTACAGTTTTCATAATTTTTCATCTTGGATTTTGGCCAATTTTTAGAAACGTCTTTAAAAATCTCCGAAACCGCTTGAGGGATTGAAGAAAACCTCAAGAAATATGATCTAGGGCAAGAGCTCAACTAAATTTGTTCAAGTGAACTTAATTGGTCAAATAGTTTGGCAGCCATCTTGGTTGACCTAGTTTTTAGTGAAAATAACTTCTCCAGAACCGCTTAAGGGATCAGGCCGAAATTTGGCAGATATGATTGGGGACTAAGGGCCAGTAACGTTTTTTCAAGAGAAGTTGATCCGTCAAAAAACATGGCTGCCGTGGGCCAATCAAAATATAGCATGTTTGGCGGCCATATTGGATTTTTTTATTTGATGGATTTTGAGGCCGAAATTGGTTTTATATGGGTTTTTGGGTATTCTGATCTCAAATTTGCAATTTTTGAAACTGTCGGATAAATGGTTTGGCAGCCATCTTGGATCATTTTCCCGCCAAAAGCTCCCATACTTTATAAAGCAATGGGAAATTTAAAATGTCTTCAAGAACTACTGGGCCGATTTGAATTATATTTTGCAGGAAGCATCCTTAAGGTATAGAGATTCAAGTTTGCTCAAACGAACCCAATCGGCAAATTTGGCCGGTGGCCATCTCTGATTTCGGCCGATTTTAAGAAATGTCTTGAAAAATCTTGTTCTCCGAAACAGCTTGGGGAATCGATTCAAAACTTATGAAACCTCATCTAGGCAAAGAGGTCAGCCAAGTTTGTTCAAGACAATTTGATTGACTGAATGGTTCGGCAGCCATCTTGGATGACCTAGTTTTCCCGAAAATGACTTCTCCAGAACCGGTGAATGGATCAGGCCAAAATTTGGGAGATATGATTAGGGACTAAGGGCCATTAAAGTTTGTTCAAGGGATGTTGCTCCGTCAAAAAACATGGCCGCCGTGGGCCAATCAAAATATAGCATGTATGGCGGCCATATTGTTTGTTTTTTATTTGGTGAATTTTGAGGCCGAAATTGGTTTTATGTATGTTTTTGGGTATTCTGATCTCAAATTTGCAATTTTCGAAACTGTCGGATAAACGGTTTGGCGGCCATCTTGGATCATTTTCCCGCCAAAAGCTCCCATACTAAAGCAATGGGAAATTTAAAATATCTTCTCAAGAACTACTGGGCCAATTTCAATTATATTTGGCATGAAGCATCCTTAAGGTATAGAGATTCAAGTTTGCTCAAACGAACCCAATCGGCCAATTTGGCCGGCAACCATCTTGGATTTTGGCCGATTTTCCTTGTGTTTATATCCCGCCATGCCATGCACGTGTCGAATAATTACTAATCACAACACAAAGCGCTACAATAAACAAGCTAACAATAGCGAGGTAACACCTTTGTCATTGAGAAAACCAGCTAGTTACTCCGTCGAATCACCATATAATTTTCTTTCTTTCGCTGCAGACCCTGAGTCTGTCGTGAAATGCCAAGTGTATGCTTAGTTGCAGAGTGTTAGGCAATCAGTGAACATAATTCCTTTTAATTCTAGAGTTAGCAGTTTCAGGCGGTGTAATAAATTTTCCTTTTTGATTCGGTTGTCGTGTCAAATTAAAGAAAATAAAGCAACAGCATTCCAGATTGTTTGATTTTGAGCTGTGCATTCTGTTGATTACTCTTAAATGTAAATCGTACATTCTGAAAGCAACTATAAACTGCACTATAGGACGAGTTTACGCCGTTACAGTCATACCTACTCAAAGCTAAAGTCCTATGTATGTGGATTGCGCAGTATCTTCCCGGGTACTAATATTAGCGTCTTCGCGTTACTCAGGTAATGACCTAAACTCATCCTACAAAGGGAGGCTATAAGCGGAAGCTGATACATCATGTAATTTATATTTTTTTCTCGGCGACAGTTTATCTCAAATCTTGATGGAATAAATAATGTTTATTAAACTATACACAATATTTATGCGGTCCCAATTAATAATTTCACTCCCGCGATGGTGGATATAAGGTGTACATTAAACATAGATGTAGGATGGTAAGAATTCGTCGCATGAAAATGTGTTCTACTTTCGTGATATTTTTGTATCATTTTTTTCAACTTTTTCTAGAAGCAAGTCACGTTACCCCGGTTTATACTTTTGGGAATTTGGACCTGCGATTTAATCGAAAATCTAGATTTTTTTTATAAAATCGATTGCGATGTTTCAAAGCAAAAATCGTGCAAGCCTACCTGAAAGGTGTAGCAAACCCTGCCCGCATTTCATTGTCACCCGGATATCGCCATCCTGAAATATTCGTTTTCTAAAGTGTCTTTTTTTCGAAATATTATTTTTCTTCAAGATGCATTACAATATAAGGAGTTAGACACTGCAATCTTTCACACTGTGAGTGTGTAAGAATCAGGATTCAAGATTTATATTATATTTTCTCTGATTAATCTTACTTTCCAAAGACATTTATGTGTATGTTTTGGTTGTGTATAGATGTCGGATTGTATGTTGAATTCTATGTTAGGACAGTGCACACTTCTTATTAAGGGTAAAATTAGGAGATATTTTTAAAAAGAGGGGTCATGAACCTGTGTTCAAACCCCACCAGATCAAATCTAGTACCCATCAGCAGACCTGCCAACCCCTACGGATTGTCCGTAGTTTGTACGGAAATAGCATCCAAACTACGCATGTACGGGTTGCGAGTGAAAATACGGAAATAAAAAGTTGTGCAAAAACGGTAATACGGACAAGGTGGTAAAATTACGAATATCTGTTTGTGAGGCTATAAAAACGGTGACCGCTTATCAAAACACGTCGGCTTCCATGATGTCAAGATGTTTTAATTGCTCAATCTAGCCGACATTTGAGAACAGCCCATAGAGTTAAAATGGCAGTAGAGTACTTATGCTCATACCTTTATTTCGGCATATTATATACATGTAGCCTCCAAAACGGACTCAATTCTATTTTGATAATTGGAAGAGCATTTGAATAGAGGCAAATTTATATATTTTTATGAGAAATGAAATGGTATTGGCTGTACTAATCTGACACTACGTATTGGCTATATTAATCACAACTACGTAATAGAATTAACATACACGCTCTACGGCTATTCTATATCTATGAAACAGCCTGCCAAGATTATCTAATTCCCTTAATCAGCATTTTTCGCCTTATTACATCGTTGGATTAAGAGAATGCGAAAGTTAGCACTATGCAAGAATCCTGGAAGTTTGTTTGTTTATGATGGCTACAGATACGCAATTCGACTATATAAATTTACAGATGTAAATCGGAAATCATCCGTTCAAAGAATTAGAAAATCAAAATAATCTTTTTATATTTTAATATAATAAGTCTTTACCGAAATATTGTAACATAAATTTCCTGGTAATATATATTTCCATGATCACGGTATGAGATTGTTTGCACAGTAGATTTCAGTCTGTTTTCCGATTTTGGTGTCTAAATATGGAAAATAATCACCAAATTTTGTGGAAGCGCTCAGCGCAACCTGGTAATGCTGCAATACCAATAAAAAAAAGTTCAAAAGACATGTGTATGCGCGAGAATATATAGAAAGATGACCGGTTTTAAAGAACAGAAAAAGGTGATACATACATGTACATATGCATTGCAAAAAAATAAAAAATTTCTATCAAAAAATGTAATGGTAAATTAATTCGCACAATACTAGATGACTAGATTTATATTTTACCACCAGAATGACTGGCTCGATAACAGGCGATCATTCCGGTGGTAAAATTTCATGGATATTCTCTTGCACCAGATGATGTCCTTGAAAGCATTGCTGTTGAGAGTTTTCTGCAGGGTGTGAATAATCGGAAAGCGGCCATGCAGTACATATGTGCCAGCAGCATGCAGTAACAGAACACAGATCCAAGGCACAACCTTCCACATCATTCTGTGAGCAGGAGCTTTGTACACTCATAGGGATGCCTTCATCAACACCTGCCACTGCAACGTCACACAATATTGGTCCGTTTATATCAGACATCCAATGAAGATGTTCTTCCTGCCTTGCCCCTGATGCATCGATCGCATGATTTGATCTGCTTCATTCACAATTAGCAGTCTTTGGGTCAATAAAGGAAGAACCGCCTGACGATGAACATAAATTTCTGGTATGGCATAGTCAGTTTGAGACATGTGTAGGTGAGATGCATATACACCTGCATCAGTGAACGCGTGTTACCTAACATAGGCTCCATGTGTCACATTAAAAGCCATGCAGAGGTTGTCAACACCGAGCTGCAGCCACTTAGTTTGCCGTCAACGGCCACACAGTCGGCATCGGTGAAGGAAGAGCCTCCTAATATTGCATCAGTTCCTCATTATGCGCTGTCAGAAATATCCATTATGTCAGAAAGGTTGGTGGTTGATGGAAAACTGGTCCGAGGTCAGCACTCTCCTTGCTACAAACTCCCAACAAATAGCTTCTACCACTGCTGGTCTCAATTTGCTGATACCAGTGAATGAAGAGCCACCCGATATGCGTAAATGCCCAGCACACCATGATTATTCCCCTTTGTCTGATGCATCTGTTAACAGATGTATGACATTGCTTAATATGCTGGATGAATCTATATTCAGGGCGTATTGATCCGATATCTTGCCTTCAGCATCCATCAAGGAGGAACCGCCTAAGACAGGCTCAGCGCATCAGTTCTTAACTCACCACAGTGTGTTAGCACCTCAGAGAATGTTTCATAACTATTTGCTGTATTTGTGGTATGTGCGACCGATTAGTTTCAATAACACACTGCATCTGATTAATGTCTTCTTGTCCAAGTGGCTTGGCTCTGCTGGCCCTTGGAAGCCACTCTGCTGAGTGAACCGCAGTGATTCTTGTAAATAGTCCTGTTTAAATATCCGTAGGCAATGCTTACTCTGTAAACTATGTATCTTCTTGTCCATAACTTATCTATAAATCAATTTAAATGTCTACAGCGTTAGAATAAACTTGTCCTGGAGAGTTGTCATCGTTGTTTATGCTAAATTTATTGTATATTCTGTTTGCATCTATTTTCTAATGTCCTCCTCCAGCACTCAGGAGTTCAGGTTACACTATTGTCCTATTTTGTTCATTTCCTTTTACATGTTTACTTTGACTCCCTGAGCTATTTTGGTCACTTGACTCCAAAATGTTTCCTATTCGGCCTTACTAGCTGAGTTATGACAGTTACTGCATCCAGTGTTCATATTTGTAGAACTTACATGTATTCATTCTCATAGTTGATATTCATCCCGAGGCACGGCCACACAGGGCCGAGAGGATGGTGCATACCAGTCTCTTTGTTGAACCAGACTTGCCCCTATACATGTTTGAATGGGTGATGTTGTATATATTCTTAGCTTTCCTCTCATCTCCTTCATACTTAGAATCCTGACCTGAGAATTGAGATCCTCTCTGAAGCTTTGTCATGCTGGCTCTTAGAGGGTGATTCTCATTGTCTCGTACTACAAATCCTAAATTCATCTTTGAGGTGTTTGCGTTACTGATTCATTCACCTCTGTATTTGTATGTATTCTTACCTGTGCTACACGTAGTCAACTATATTACCCGGTAGGTTGTCTAACCCTTTCTTTGTGGACCAAATTATACTGGCTCTTAGAAATCCTTTTCTGATTTGATTTGGCCTGGTAGTTCTTCATGAGATTTGATTATTCCTGCCATGTGCATATTATCTTAGTAGCCTAGTAGTTTCCTTTCCTCCTGGTGGCTTGATTGATCTAGATTTGGGAATACTCCCTTAATATTACTTAGTTTCTATGGGCATAGGTGAGAAGCCTTCTTACAACTCAAATGCACTCCATGTAGGTAATTCTAGTGTTGAAAGAAACTAGCAAGTAATATGATGCTCAGTATACAATTTCGTTAAGCATAAAGTTTATTTATGATGTACAGTCTAATACATCTGTATTACACGTTAATCTAATAGACATCAGACGTGTGCAAATTCTGGAGTCAAAATCTGTCTTGGCCATGGCTAGCCTGATGTAATCCTCACAGACATCTGTATTAAAGACTGTCAATCTGACAATGCTTGATAACATCCACAATATGTTGCAGCTTTTACATGTATTTTTGAGATGACATATTCAAGTGATACACTATACATAGCGAGCAGTATGGCTTCAAAGACCAACAAACTGTTGTACATGTCGATAATACATAATATTCATGAATATTCATAATGAATGGACATTATTAAAGGCCTGATTTTTATGAGGTCACATGATGTTGAAATGTATGTAAATGCTCAATGTAAACACTCATCTGTTTGTACACTGTGAGTAATATCTCCTGCGTTATGGGTAGCCTAGTGTGAGCATGGCACTTGAATCTGTGTTCTACCGGTTCTAGACTATCTCTGCATTGTTTCTCCCTCACTCGAATCTTAATGTCACTAACACTCTCTTCTCAGAATTTACTTGTGTTCCGTACATCGATTGAGTTCAGTGCACTACATGTAGTTAAATTATAAATGGTTCTTAAAAGAGAAATGTAACAGGGAAAAGTAGTTCCTAATGGATGTTCTTTAGAGTTGTTTCAATGTTTTTCAATACAGTATTGCTTGGTTCAAGACTGACAGGTGTATAGTTAAAGGAATATATATTCGTAGACCAGTGTTGTGTATCTTTGTGTACTGCATGACGTGAACAGATATTGTGTTCTTAAAGATGGAAGAATTATCACCATGAGACTGGAGAATCTGTTGTGGTACTCGGCTCATCTTGTATTAATTAAGTGCTGCCTTCATTGGTTTGATTCATATGCCTACTCGCATCTACCTCCTGAAGTTTGGGTACGCTGGCTCTCGAGGGATGTTGCAGCTTTTCCTAACACCTACCTGCATCTACCTCTTGAAGCTTGGTCATGCTGGCTCTTGAGGGATGTTGCATTCCTAAACTAACCTCTCAATTGTCTAAACTCCTGGTTAACTCTAGATGTGTTTTTTATACGAGAAAGGTACCAACTGTTCATTGATTTAGTCTGCTCTATTTTCCATAAAACCGCAACCTCCAGTTTTCATAAGTAGCCTCCGCCGGTTTAAAAAAGTAATGTCTTGGGTCTCGCAAAATTAACAACAGGGAAGAGTTTTGTGCCGCTGCACCACCATAATCCGACCATTGGCGGGAACAGCCGGAAATGTCCAAGTGTTACCGGTTACCAGGCGAGAAACATCCATAGAACCAGACTCATTCCTGCTGGCCACAAGAAAGGACGTTCGATCCACGACGTCCTGACTTTTATGGTTAGTCATTGTATATTGCTCTATTGTTACGTTGTTATATTATATACTAAATAGTATACCCAAAAGCTGCACGCAAATGTCGCTGTATCAGTGATCTCACAGTACAGAGGTATGTCGGAGATAGAGCATAGAGGTAGTTATATTACCTAGTATAGATAACTATGAGATAGAGGCGCAGGAACAGGAGTTAAATAATGAGCACTGAGTTGAGCCAGTATATATCGACCTATGTGCAATGAATTACAAAAGGTGTGTTACTGTGGTCATCGCTCTGACATTCAGATGCGCGTGTGTGCGTCAATGTGTCTGTTCTTTCAAGCAATCAAGTCGTAAAAAGCAAGGTTTTAAAATAAAATATTTAACAGAAACAGTTTTACAAAATGCAGCAAAGACTTAAATTAAGAATATCTCCACAATCGCCGCCCCACGCGCGTGCATGAGTATGTGCGCACACTCACGCATAAATGAGCAGAGTAAATCATATACTCTTACGACTAAAATCTTTTTTTTTTTAACTTTTATGGTTTCTGTAGCGCATTGTTATTTGTCTGAAAGTTGTTGACACATCTATAAAACTCAAATGCTCCAGGTAAGTAGGATCTATACATCCTACTTATATGTATACGGGTCGTATACAGGTTAGTCAGATGGCTTTTGATACACCATTATTGATTAATAATCAGTATAGGATTGTGTGATTATTCTGTTGATCTGCAAATAGGCAATTACGATGAGGAAAGTTAAATTTTCTTGAACATATCACACCAGTGGTCAGTTTTTCCGAAATGCATGTATTCTATTCCTGGCTGTTTTATAGCAAATTGTTTTTGGAAAAATCTTGCCCAATCTTGTCCATTAATCCTTTAAGCAGGGATTCTCATAAGGGTCCTTTTTAGGGTATAATAGACCCGAAAATGCAACTTAGGACCCGCAAAAGTAGTGGCAGTGGGTCCCATAGGACCTCTGAAAATCTTGTATAAATATAATTACAGGGCTTCGTTTCTAGAAATGTGGTGAGCTATAAATTGTTCTCCATGATCAATGCTAAGCGAGTGGTAGAATTAAAATGTGAACATCTATCAATAACATTATGTTTATTCAAATTTTGACTTCATTTTTAAGATTCAAGGTGAGTGATTAATTGCTCCCCTGCGATGAAAAGCTAGGTGAGCAGTATGCGAGCGAGAGTGATAGCTCGCCTCAGAAACGAATCCCTGTAATTAGTTTTATAGGCTTTTGCACAAAAATACCCACAAAATCTAGCATGGACGCCTATAATTCATAGCTATGAGTCCATGGTACCTACTAATTTTAGAATGGGTGAGAAAAACTTCAGTGGAACTTCAGATTCTCAGTTTGGGACCCCCAGTTTTCAGCTTGGAATGCCAAGATTTTGTGGTGTGTGTTCGCTGGAACACCCAAAATCTAGATGCGGTGTGAAACACTGTGGTACAGATTGGTCTGGAAAGAAAATTGGAAAATTTGATAAGCGATTATCTATTTATATGATTTACAGGCCAAAAGAATGCTATTTCTGAAAATGTTGCACTGGAATGAATGTCCCGATTCAGTGCTGTAACCTAACATTTTGAGGTGAATGCCATCATCGCATGCTAATAATTAAAACTAAGAGCCCTCATCCTCATTAATATTAGGATGGGCACATTATTCTGCTATTTTGTAGACACAGAAGTATGCCAGTGAGGGCATGTGACTGATGAGATCTGCATGCCCGTGACAATTTTCACATGCATATGCATGAGGGCATGCGCTAAGTTACAGCACTGCTGATAATCGAGCCAGTCATTCGAGTGGTAAAATTAACAAACAAAATTGTCTTGGCCTGCAAACGGACATCCCTTAAGGCTGATCATTGACCCTTTTATAATCAAGTCGGTCGAAACCAGCCTCTGCATTAGTCTTGAGGAATGTCCATCTGCAGGTAAATAGAAGAGTATTTTTGAAAATTAACCACCGGAATGACTGGCTCGATAATCCAGTCATTCCAGTGGTAAATTAAAAAAATATTACTCTTCTCTTTACCTGCAGATGGACATTCAATAAGGACATATTTTAATTTACTTGACCAAATATGACCAGTAACGGGTTAATGGTGTACGTAAAAACCCGCTTTTTTATTGCTAATCTGTTTTACGTGGCGTAAATGCGTAATCTACAGTGCAGCTCAGAAATACATGATGTCATCCTACATGACATGTAGTTATGATGGACGGATAAACTGGAAAGGTGAATTAAAACATGAGTATTTATTTCAACCGAAAATATAGATGCGAGCGGGTTATGCTAAGCTACAATAATTTCCTAACAATGGCCTAATTATCCTTTACCACTCTGATGTCAATATTCTATCTTTTACCATGTCAATAGCAACAAAACTGGTGTACATTTTTCAACAATTTTGGTGGATGATGTTGCTGTCTTCGACAACACCATCATCCACCAAATTTGTTGAAAACTGTACACCAGTTCATCTTTTAATTTAATTTGAAAATTAAAAAATCTAACATCAGTGTGTTAAGGGTTAACAGGTTTGTGGTTTTGTTTTGGAAACATGTTACCGTAACTTACTTATGACATGTAAATTTATTCTTTGTTTCACCAGGTTGGTTCATGTATTGTTCGTCCGCAGCTGTTGCTATACCTATAGATTGAATACTTTGCGTCACGGCTGTGGTTAGTACATGTTTATCCACTAGTGCCACCTACTACTGCCACGCCCGCCACACTATGCCGACAGCATCAATGTTTCACCCAGCCGCTGTTCAGATCGCTCAGCGTGTCCGACAACCTAATCAAGTACGCTCATTGTTCTCATCAACGATTCACCGACCTGGACATGATTCGCTACGACGTGGCATTCTCTTCATAATCATATCTGTTGTATGTTTGCTCGTCGGCGGTATTCTCACCTGGCTAGGTATGTATATGCTCAGGTACCCGGTAGCCCGTAGCCCCTAGAATTTAGGCAGGGCTACCAAAATTTCAAACTCAATAGCCCAGGTGGCTGCCTAATTTTTCAATCCATATTTTAAGATTGCGAACAGAAAATCATTTTATATATGATAAATGGTTGAACCAATATTAATAAGCTTGAAAACAATAATTTTAACACTTTCTACATTAGGAAACCCTGTGCGCCGGTGCATCCTAGTGATAAAATTGAGCCCTTGACAATCATTTTTTAGGGGCCCATGTGGCTACATGATTAAAAAGCTAAACCTTCATCTCTGGGTACGGTCATGACGGTCAAACCTGTTTCCAGAAACGACTCGGGCATGTCAGGGAGGAGACCTGATATACAGCATCCTGTAAAAATTGGAGGGCATCGTTTTTTCACTAAACTGCCTTTATAAGCAGGATAAAGATTAGGTGTACATGTAATATGGTCAAATCAGGGCCTATGGTCTCAAAAATATTTTTATGAACTTATCGATCCTTGTAACTACGTTATTTATCATTTAGCTGGCTTTAGCGTTAACGCTTACCACTCTGGTGTCAAAACTTTAAATTTTCAAATTAAATTAAAAGAAGATGACCTTGAACAAATTTGGTGGGAGATGGTGCTGTCGTAGAGAGCAACATCTTCCACCACAGTTGTTAAAAATGTACATCATTTTTTTTGCTATTGACACAATAAAAAATGGAATATTAACATCAGAGTGCTAAGGGTTAAAGATTAAACGAAACCTCGGCTACAGTACACCACATGTACATGTAAATTCTATGAATATGGTGAATGGTATATCAGCTTTTTATCAAGCTGTCAAATAGAGCTAGGCATTGATTTATCTGGTCTATGAGGAGTGTCATGATTTAGGTTTCACCCAATCACAAATAACATAGACAGCCTGCTTCTGTACGTGCGCTTAACCTTTTAATGGTCAAATTTGTTCAAGAAAACCCAAAATATTTGCTTATTGTATGCCCATTTGCAGGTGATGAGAGGAATATTTTTGAAAATTTAACACTTGAATGACTGGCTGGATTATCGAGGCAGGCATTCCAATAGTAAATTTTTGAAAATAGTCATCTGTTTTAGCCAATTTTGGCCAGATTGACCCATAAATGGCTAATTATATATTTGCAATATAGAGTTTGACAGTGTGAGCTGTTGAATATTTTGAAACTGCATGTAATTTGACTGGAAGCTGTTGTTGCCTTTAACATAATTACGTATTACATATGTGGTACAAATACATGTACATATCTGCACCTACATGACAGAATTGAGGTGACAAAATGTTAATGACCACAGTTCAACAAAATTAATATGATGTGTAGTTAATATGCAAATAACTTGTATAAATAAAAGAATGCGTCCGGGAAAGGAATCATATGGAATCTATATCATAATCTATCAGTACAATACAACATTTGAGTTAATATTAGTATCAGGATAATCCCTTTAAACTTTATCAGAAATTGTATGGGCAGCGACTTAGTTTCAGCTTCTTCAACCTAATAGTCCTAACTTCATACAGAGTTTATCATTTCCGGTAATTCAGGGTAAAAGGGTAAAATTGATGCTTTCCTGTTTCAAACATGTATGCTCGTGCTTTTGATAAAACTGATTAGTTTTATAATGCTACAGTTTCACATTTGATTTGAACATGTTCGCTGATAAATTCCCAGTATCTCAATCTCAGGGCAAACAAACAGGAAAGCTTTTGAATATTTTGAAATTAATAAGACAGGAAGTCATTGCTGCCTTATTTGCTCAAGCGACCCCCAGTCATATTAATTTCAAAATATTCAACAGAATATGCTATGCATAGTTAAGAATGTACTTTTTTTAAGGGATTTGTCATTCGAAGGGTAAAATAACATGCTTTTAACCAATAAAATGTTAAATTTCTAACTATCTATCTGTAGACAAAGTGACTAATATTTTAGAAAAATTTCAAGTGAAATGGATGGCTCAGTAACTGCATTTTTTCCTGCTCAGTAACTGAGTTAAATGTTACAATTTTTGCATTTCATGTCCACATTTTTGCATTTCAGAAGAAAATTCTCATCTCAGCCCAACAATTTTGCATTTCAGTCGAAGATAATACATGATTTAGTAATAATTTAATCTGATTATAAAGGCAGGACATACATGTAGCAGCAAAAACATGAACGGTAATAGTACATCATGAATTATCATTACTTTAGGTAATCTATGATATTTTATTTAGGTTTCAATGATGTATTTGGTGGGAAGGCATCGATGACCGGTCCACTTTTAATTGCACTAGCTGTTCTCCTGCTGCTCTTTTCCACTCGACAGTTCACTCTAGCAAAGAAGCGTAACTTTGAGGCGGGTCGTATACAGGTTAGTCAGATGGCTTTCGCTACACCATTATTAATTAATAATCACTATAGGCTTGTGCGATTATTGTGTTTGAGTGATCGTGATCGATTGTTAAAAAATAACCGTGATTACTCGATTAATAAGCTTGGATACAAATTACCAAGTCATAACAACAAAAGAATATCAATGATAAAAATTGCAATGGTGTTTAGAACAGTCCATTTGCAGTGCAAGTGGACTATTTTTGAAAATGTATCACTGAAATGCCTGGCTTGGTTCTTGAGCCAGGCATTCCAGTAATACATTTTCAAAAATAGTCTTCTCTTGCCCTGCAAATGGACATAAATTCACTAAGCAAATTGTAATTTTTCATGACTGATTGCATTAAAAAGTAATTGAAAGTTAGGTTTTGAAATATTTTATGCAATAAAAAATATTCACGATTATTCGATTATTTAATTGTTAATCATAAAAAGTCACGATTTAAAACATAATCGCGATTTTCGATTTAATCACGTAATCTCGCAAGCCTAAATCAGTATTTGTCGCGAAATAACATTTTCTTAGAAACTGTCTATTTGTATTTGTCTTGACACGCTTACACGAGTGGTAGGTGAATGGGATAATGGTTTGATATCGTGATCCAGATAGCATGTACATGTAATATGTCATCACGTGCTGCATGCAATATCATTCAGACCATTCTTTCTCTAATATAAATAATTACAGTCTTCAGACATACATGTACCTTAGATGAGCACACTTTAAATTTCATGAGTAAAAATTGAGTTTTTCACACAAGAGGAATTTCATTATCATACATGTATGTATTCCTACAATAAAGCGGTCTCACAAAACCGTTGTCTGATTATTTGGTAATACAAACCTAAAAGCATGAGTTTAAAGGCATGACAGGTTTTCGGTTAACAGGTTTTTGGTTAATTCTGAAAGACATGATTTCTTGGACTTCCTGGGTAAGAGTTTTGCGAGTCCAAACGTGAAACATGGAAATGTAAACTGGCTCACATACATGTGAGTGGACCTTTCCATTTTTAGCTATGCCCCGCCCATCACTAGCTACGCTCCACCCACACCTCACCGTGTTGGGATCGATCGTTCCCCCAAATGCCCTAGCCATTAGTTTCCTGAAAACTATACAGGGAAGCTGTTGAATATTTTGTAACTAATTTGACTGGGTGCTGTTGCTGCCTATGGCAGCAACAGCGCCCAGTCAAATTAGTTTCAAAATATTCAACAGAATATTTATTAAATAGTAAAAGCAAACAATTTGTACAACAACGCATAGACCGTCTTCAAATATGCGTTCGTGACGTACTTACCGACATCATTCACGACGTCATTCATTATGATGTCATTGTACACATCACGCAGTTCATTATGACGTCATATGATGGGTGGGTACTCTGGAAAGGTGAATTACATGAGATTTCAAAGTACATGTATAGGACAGTACATGTGTATAGGACTCACACACTGCCACTAATGGAAGTTGCCCTTTAATGCCAAAGGTTGTTTAACGTACATGTGTTTAAAAGCAGTTATGATCAATCTTTGACCGATTATGTTAACCCATTAATGGCCAAGAAAATGGCTTCTACAGTGATCTTGAGAAATAATCATTTGCAGGCCACAAGGAGACTGTTTTTGAACATTTACCACCAGAATGCCTGGCTTGACAATCACGCCAGCGATTCCAGTGGTCAAGTTTTTAAAAATCTCTTGTTTTGCAAGTGGTAATTTTGTATGAGAAAATTAAAATTTTCTTGACCAGGGTTGCCTATTACGTGGTTAAAATTGTTTGGATTTTATAGTTCTATAACATGTGTATTTGGGGTTTTTAACCAACAGTTTTAAGATTTTGATCTCCAAATCTTAGTGGTCACGTGAACACGTCTGACTGCTTGAGTAGCAGGCAGACATTAGACTAGAGAGGTGTGAGGTCATTATGGTAAGGTGATATAGTAAAACATCTAAAGCTTAATTTCTTTGATACTGAAAGCATGCTACATTTCAAGGCAATTAGAGGAATTGTATTGAATGGTTTGAAAATAATTTGATTGAAAGCTGTTGTGTGGTATGTAAGATGCTATCTTATTCGTTCTATTGCATTGTTATCCTCAGCCCGTATTATTCTGTACATACTACATTATATATGTTAATGAAATTGGCTATGCAAATATTTAATCCTATTTGACCAAATGACCCTGTAACTATCATGTCAGCCAAAAATGGCTTCTGCAGTGGTCTTGAGAAATGTCCATTTGCAGACCAAGAGAAGACTATTTTTGAAAATTAACCACTGAAATGACTGGCTCGATAACCGAGCCAGTCATTCCAGTGGTAAATCTTCAAAAATAGTCTTGGTCTGCAAATGGACATTTTCTATGGCAAAATTGAAATTTCTTGAACAAATTCGATGGTTAAAGGGATAAAGGCAAATTTTTACATACATGAATTTGGCCCAAGTCTTGATGATGAGTCGTTGCTATCCTGTGGTAATATTTCTTTTAGCCTATTGGCAGAGGAGCTGTAGCCGCACTGGTTATTGATGGAGATGACAACATTGGGGCAGTCACTGTTATCTTGGATAATAATGGCCCATTAGATGACATCGATCCAGATTCATATGAAAGGTATTGCAGAAAATTAAAACCATTAGAATCCACAAAGCTACCAGAATCATATTTCATAGCTATCATACGGATAGGCGCTTGAATCTTTTGGAGCTAATTTGACAGGAACTTGCTCCCAGTTAAATTAGTTTCAAAATATTCGACAGCCTATGAATGCATTAAATTTGCAAAGAATTTTTTATGTTTTGATCATTCTACTTCTTCTTTTCGATCGCTGGTATCACACTTGGAGAGCCGTTCTCAAGATGAAATCTGTGGTTTTCTGCAGTTCTTCCACAGGCCCATACAGCTTTTCAAGAAAAGAGGTTGACAAAGGCCAGATCTCTTCTCTCAGCAGCTGATACGTACTGCAACATTGAAGTATGTGCTCTGTGGTCTGTTCTGCTTCTCCACAAGGACAAGCGGGCGATGTCGTAAGGTGGAACCGCCTGTACATGTGTTGGTTTAGTCTGTTATGTCCAGCTCTGAGACGAAAAATGGTCACTTGCTCTGGCCTCGAGAGATGATGGTAGGCATCTTCTGATTGAGGTGTTCTATAGAGTGACTTGATGATAGTCTTCATCTCTGTATGCGTAACCATGTTTTCTGTCTGATTCTCTTCTGCACCCACCTTTGCCATCTTGTCTGCTTCCTCATTTCCTTGGACTCCACAGTGTGAGGGGATCCACTGCATTGCTATCCGAAAGCATTTGATGGTTTGTAGTGCTTCTTCAAGTTGTGGCAGCCTACCTTTGGTGATAGCCTCAAGGACGGAGTGGGCATCAGATAAAAAGACAATCTGTGCAATATGGTCTGCTGTTCTGCTGATGGTATTAGCTGCATGGACCAGTGCTTCGACTTCAGCTCTGTAGTTTGTGCAGTGTTTGCCTGTCGGTATTGCAGCTGACTCATGTTGTCCGTTTGGATACTGTATGTGCAGTCCGGCACCTCCGCTCCTAATTGCATCTTTGGTTGATCCATCTGTGTAGATCCTTATCCATGTCTCCTGAGGGTACATTTCTTCCAGCATGGCTAGGGTCAGGGCCTTCTTGCTCACATCACTGTGTTCATCTTTGGTTGTGAGATGAGGTACTGTGGTGCGAATAGCGATGCTCTCTAGTTTGTTTTCCCATGGTGGAGGATCAAGGGTGTGGTTTGGGTCTTCTATTTGTGCTGGCAACATTTCTTGGTGTTTCCTTTGAAGTGCTTTTGTCTCTTTCACAAAACTTGATCTTTTAATAAGTCTTCCTGATGACAGCTGTGCTTGCCTGATCTTCATCGGGTGGTTGTTGAACGATTTGAACTTTGCAGTTTGGATCAGTGCTTTGCATTCCCTTCCTTTACTAAGTGGGGGGATGCCTGCTGTCTGCTCCATTTTTTTCTGTTGGTGTTGATCTCATTCCACCAGTGATGATGCGCAGTGCCTGGTTTTGTACTCTGTCGAGGTTCTCTTGATGAGATTTAGCTGCTGTCATCCATGAGCTGGATCCATACTCAAGGTATGGTCGTACGACACCTAGGTAGATGGTCTTGAGGATCCTTTCATTGGCACCCCCACTTTGTTCCTGCCAGCTTCCTCATGATGTTTAGCTTTCTTCTGGCCTTTGCCTCTGCATTCTGGATGTGCTCCTTCCATGTTAATCTTCTGTCATAGGTGACTCCCAGGTATGTCTGCTGGTCCTCGTACTCGAGTGGAGTACCGCCCAGTGTCAGATTGCCAACCTTGGTTTTGGTGGACAGTGAGAATAGCATGGCTGATAATTTTTCTTTGTTGATGGTAATACACCAGCGATTGGCCCAAGCTGTAATTCTGTCCAAGGCGAGCTGCATTCTGTACGTGGCATTACTCCTCGGTGCACCAGAGTACGAGGTCATCTGCATAGAGTGCTGCTTGGATCCCTTTGGGCAGCTCAGCTACAATATCATTAATGAAGAGTATGAACAGAGTTGGTGATAATACTCCGCCTTGTGGTACCCCTTGTCTCAGCAATACATTCTGTCCAGATTGTCCATCACCCTAGCTCTGCGATTGTGTAGGTATGACTTGGTCCATCGGAACATGTTGCCACCGATGCCTGTGCGCCGGAGCTTCATGAGGAGGCCATCCTTCCACACCTTGTCAAATGCCCTCTGCAGATCAATAAAGGCAGCTAGCATCACCTTCTTGGCTTGAAAAGTGTCCTCTATGACCTGTGCAAGATGTGTTGTTTGATCTTCTGTGCTCTTGTATCTTCTGAAGCCAGCCTGCTCTGAAACTATAGTGTTCTCCGACTCCAGGTACCACTGCAACCGCTGGTTGACGATGCGCTCCATGGTCTTGCATATGCAGCTTGTAAGACTGATAGGACGGTAGCTCAGCACTTTCGTCTTGTTCTTCCCTTTTTTCAGAATAGGAGTCATTCTGGCTTCCTTCCAGCACTGAGGAACCTCTCCATTGGTCCAACTGAGATTAAAGATATCTAGCAACTTGCGGAGAGATGCATTACCAAGGTGTTGGATCATTTCATTCGTAATGCCATCTGGCCCGGGAGATTTCTTCTTCTTCAATTGGCGGATAGACTTCTTCAGTTCTGCTAAACTAATGTCAACTTTCATTGCATCGTGAGTGTTGGTGTCTGTTCTTTCCTTTTGCTCTTTTCTAACCTCTTTGACGCATTCGTGGTATAGAAATGTTGCTTTCTTTTGCATATGCCTTCGCAAAGGCATCTGCAGCCATCTTTCCTGACAGTGTTTGTCCATCTTCTTCAAGAGTAATCTCTCCCCCGACACCCTCATCATTCAGTGCTTTAGTCAGTCTCCATAGCTTTGTTGTGTCTCTCTCTAAATTAAACCCTGCCGTCTTTTCCCTCCAGCTTCTTCTTTTGGCCTCCCGCTTGGTCTTTAGATACCTGGCTTTAGTTTGTTGTAGTGTGAAGTGGTTTTCATGACAGGGGTTATCCTCAGGCCTTGTCTAGTTTATCATGTGCTGCTTGCAGTTCTGTTGTCCAGTAGGGGCTGTAGTTTTTCCTGAACCCTCGAGGAATCGCTTCGTTGGCAGCCTTGAGGATACTTGAATTAAATTCCTTGACCGCATTGTTGATGTTTCTCCCTTCTACTGCTATATTTTGGGTAAGCTCATTGGAACGAATTCCGAACAGACTCCAATTTGCCTTTTTGTAGTTCCACCTTGGATGTTGAGGTGAACTTGTCGAAATACTTCCAGAAAGAGAGAGGAGGGACTGGGCGGTGGTCGCTTCCTCCTAACTGCGATCCGACCACTCTACTGAGGTTTCTGTGAATGTCTTCTGTACAAAATGCCAAGTCTGGCGTTGTTGTCGAGTGCCACCGGCGCGAGTAGAAGGTAGGCTGATCTGTGGGATCGTTGACAAGTAAAAGGTGCTTTTCATCTTGCCATGCTTCAATGTCTTATCCTCGTTTATCAAGTGTTCTGTATCCCCAGCTCTGAGACTGGCTATTAAAATCTCCCGCAATGAGGAAGTGGCAGTCCGGGACCTGGATTGTGTCAAGTGAGAGATTCTTGTCATTAGGGCAGTAATAATTGACAATGTCAATCACAGAGTTGCTGGTTGTTACCTTGATCTTGATATATTCTGCCTCTTTCATAAAGGTTTTGATCTGGCTGGCGTTCATGCTGTTTTGGACCAAGGTGATCACCCCGCCTTTCTTTCTTCCTCTTCGATCACACCGGAAAATCTGGTAACCTCTGATCTTAAATGGTTTTCCTTCTTGCAGGTGTGTCTCTTGGATGCAGCAGATATCAATGTTGTTTTCGTACAGGAACTGTTCGAGCTCTGATTTCTTGTTGGTAACCCCTTCTGCGTTCCAGTGCATGATGTTGATACTGGGGTTCTCTTTGGGTTTGGCCTTCTCTTTCGGTTGGCCGGTAGCTCTCCATCCTCATCTCCTGGCTCCACAAGACGAGTTGATGGGACCTCCAGTAGCTGAGGGTGGGCTCCTTCGAGGCGTGGAGCCCAGCGCTGCACCTGCCTGGCGGATCCTCACAGGGCGAGCACCATTCGTTTGATTCGATCTCCAAATGTCATTCATTTGCGTTGTGCATAATGCTCTGGTTAGCCCCTCCAATTGTCTGGATTGACACCCAGTGGGTTACACTCCTGCGCCACGTTGAGGCCGAGCATATAGTCTTAAACAGGGGATCATTCTACTTAGTTTCAGTATCTATGGATAGTTACATCTGTAAGTGTCTGTTAGCGCTATTACTAATGTATAGCCGTGATGCAGCAGGCTTCAGTCAAATCAGTTTTACGATACTCATAATACTGCTTTTGGGCTGATATATATGGGTGGAATATGAGGGCTTGAAATTAACGTGAGATGTAGCTCACTATCGCGAGGCTAGTAGGAATTTTCCAGGGATAGTACTATTCCTGGATTAACAAGCCACATGGGCGAGTAGTAATTTGCATCATAATCCTTTTATGGACTAAGCTTGTGCGATTATTGATTTGAGTGATCACGATCGATTATTTAAGAATAATTGTGATTACTCGATTAATCAGCCTACAAAAGCATATATCAATGGCAAAAAGTGCAATGGTGTTAAGAAATGTCCGTTTGCAGGCCAAGAAAACTATTCTTGGAAATCTATCATTGGACAACATTCAAATTCTTGAGCCAGTCATTCCAGTGATACATATTAAAAAACAAACGTGATAAGGCACGGTGCTGAGGTATACCTGAGGCCATCCATAAAAAGATGTTTCCTGCAAATCGGGAGGGGAAAAAAGACCAATTATTAATTTATTTAAAAAAATTCATAAATATTTGTTTTTAAGATATTTAACTAGCTGGCTATTAAATATGCTTGTAATTGTCAAATTTGTCATGTTTTTCATGTCACAATTAGCAAAAGGGATTGACATTGCATACAAATGGCCTTAAAACATTGCAATTTGTATAGTTTGACAAATGTACATGTATGAAGTAACGGGAAGAATTTTTTCCCCGAAGACGTGGCTTATCACGTTTTACCAGCCATCGCAAAAACTTTCCATATTGAGGCATGCAATATCTGGATATACAGTTGTATCACAATTTTTATGCACTTGACTCGGACAATATTGTTTCGAGACATGTAATAAACAACGAATGTTCTTCTGTTACTTTCAGTCGAGCCATGCCCTTAGACAACGCACCACCATCTTACATTGAAGCAACCGCAATGCCCCATTGTCTAATAGCACCGTCTAATAGACAACAGGGCCAGCACTCTCCGGGTGGACCACTACCGGACTCTGAACCGCCGCCGAGTTACGATGAAGCAATTGACGCTTTGGTTAATCAGAATCAGATTACTGGCACAAGTAATAGGCAGCAAGGTATATCTTTTGTAACAGCAGGGGCTGCTAATCAAATTCCTGCCATGGCTGGTGTGTGGGGTACAGCAGTGCCTCATAACCATACAATAACCGCAGTACATGTGACTGTGTCTACGGCGAACTTTATGCAGGATAATAATAACAGTGTTCATTTAGACCAACATGTAGATTTGGACAGCATTAATAACAATGATGATAGAAATAGGAATCAGAATCGGATGGAAAATGGATGATTGTTGTTGTTATTGTTGTGATGAAGAATTTGTTGGTGTTTTTTGTCTTAGAGTACAGCTCAGAAATACGTTGAAATGTTTCCAAAATGAAATAAAATGTACTGTTTAACATTTTAACACTTATATCAGCAAAAAAAATGGCTTCTTTAGTGGTCTTGAGAAATGTGCATTTGCTGACCAAGAGAAGATTATTTTTGAAAATTTACCACTGGAATGACTGGCTCGATAACCGAGCTAGTCATTCCAGTGGTAAATTTTCAGAAATAGTTTTCTCTTGGTCTGCAAATGGACATTTTCTATGAGAGAATTGAAATTTTCTTGATAAATTTGAGGGTTAAAGGGTTAATATTTTGAACATAATTTGATTAGACGCCAATGCTGCCTCTCAAGCAGGTCTTCCAATCAAATTAAGTCCCCAAAACATTCAGCAGAATATTTTGTACACCGATATTCAAAATTGTACTAAGTAACATATTTCTGTTTTTGTTTTTGAAATGTGATAACTTATTTATGAGCTGTACTGTACTCATTTAGCCGTTTCTTGATCTTGTTATATATAATGTCTATCTCGTCCAATGCGATGAACCGTTAACTTTGTCTGTGAACAAACCACCATTTTCGGTTCGGTTTTCTTGCCAGACAAGTTGTTAATATATATCTATATATATACATTTATATACTAAATTATGTAACCATATGTGATCTCATTATGATTTAAATGCTATTTGCTAATTATTGCTGGTTATTACGTACACACAAACAAATACACACACCTCAGATACATGACATACACGCATGAACATACTGGGACCGACCTAACCATCTGAAATCATTATCCAGTAAATTAACATATTTTCGGATTTTGTTATACTAATTTTGTCTTAAATGTTGTATTGTACTGATAGATTATAGTACATGTAGATTCCATATAATCCATCTCCTGCCTAGGGCTAGAACAGCATCCAGTCAAATTATTTTAAGGAAATTCGACTGTTTACCTGTATGGTTAGATGAGGTTACTTTTTCTTTAGCTAGTAATTTCGCCTACTTTGAGGTTTTATTATCCAAGCATGAGAATTATTCTCAAAAATGGATTGGTGAGTGGGTAGGTCTGTCCCTGTACAAATGCATACACACAAACACACACACAGCAACCATAGAGTCCATTATAATAGGCTTGCGCGATTACTTGATTAAATTGAAAATTGTGATTATTTTTAAAATCCTGTATTGATACGATTAAAAATTAAACTAATCGATATAATTGTGGATAATTTCTACTGCATAAAATATTTCAAAACCTACTTTTTAATTATTCTTTAATGTGATCGGTCACGATAATTAACATTTTGCTCAGCGAATGTATGGCCATTTGAAACATTTTTTGATGATAATGTATCGCTGGGATGACTGGCTCGAACCTTGAGCCAGTCATTCCAGTGATGCATTTTTCAAAAAAAACTTCAAATGGACAGTTGTATACACTGTTGCTTGCACTTTTCATCATTGATATGCCCTTTGTTGTTATGTTTTGAATTAATTTGGACCCAAGCTGATTAATCGAGTAATCACGGTTATTCTTAAATGATCGATTGTGGTCACTCAAAGCAATAATCGCACAAGCCCTACATTATAATGTTTTTATTATCCGAGTTACTATTACGAGGTAAGAAGGCTAGAGCTCCCGAGCTTTAAATACATTCTGGAATACTCAATGTTTGAGGGTAATATAAGGGATGAATCCGATCTGTCGATCCAGTATATGACGTCATAATCAGTTACATCACATGTAGGCTGACATCACAGTCATAATTGACAGAGATTACTATGTCATGATGCTGGGATAGTCCCATCAAGTGTACAAATTGGATGTCTTTGATGGATTTACTATTTAACCCTTACCACTCTAATGTCAAAAATTTTAAATTTTCAAATTAAATAAAAAAAATTAACTGGTGTTCATTTTTCAACAAATTTGATCGAAGATATTGCTGTCGTAGACAGCAACATCGTCCACCAAAATTGTTGAAAAATGTACACCAGTTTTTTTTTGCTGGTTTACACAGTAAAAGATAGAATATTGGACATCAGAGTGGGAAGGGTTAATAAACATTCTGTTTTTCAAACTATTCAATAATTTTGATATTAATTTTGCAGAATGATATATTACAATACATGTGTAGCGATTTTAGTGCAGTATGTCTATTTTATATTGAAGTTATTAGTTTTATTCTAGGCGATTATTTTATTTATTTTACTCTTTGTCGAGTCCTATGTGAAGCAGAGAATAGCTCAGCATAGCGATCCAAATGGAGTGTGGTATGCACCCAAGAATTAGGTACATGTTAAGGTTGTTCAATGGACACTTAATTTGTCAAGCGCTTATCCGATCATAATGCAACTTCTATGCTGTCATTGGCATTTCATCCGGTCTCCATTATAAAGAAAATGATTTTCAAATTTTTCCCGTATTTTTACATGATTTCAACTTAGTTTAATTTTCACTAAGGATTAGAAGAATGTTAAAGGTTTTCAGTGGACATTTAATTCGCCAAGGGCTTGTCTGATCTCGATGAAACTTTACTGATTTGTTTCTATACTACCAGTGCATTTAGGGTGCATCATACTGAGAGACCCATCTCTAAGTTGTCCAGAACTTGTGCCAAATTCCCATTGTATATATATATATATATATATATATATATATATATATATATATATATATATATATATATATACACCACGGTCCTCGAGTATTTAAAAAAAATCCAAGTGAAAACGATTTTCCTATTTAATCCTGTACTTTTACTTTATGTGCTGTACTTAGTTTATTTCTTGAAGATTTCTTTCCTTTTAAGCCAAGAATTAGAAGAATGTTAGTTTTTCAGTAGGAATTTGATTCATCAAAGGCATCTACTATTTTTAAGAAATTCTTAAAAACGCGACACAAACCATATTTTGGTGTGTGTGATAAGTGGAAAAAAGAAAATGGTTCGACACTACTCAATTCTTTTAGTTTGTAATGTAGTCCAGTTGTATAATATTACCTGGCAGTTAGTTAGCTAAAGAATTTATTATCATTTTGTATGTTAGTGAAAATTCTTTTCTGATTATATTTATCATATACATGTATTTAGCTGTAATATTTAACCCTTTCACGATGAAGCCGACCAATACCAGCCTCTGTAGTGGTCTTGGGGAATGTCCATTTCCAGGCCAAGTGAAGACTATTTTTGAAAAATTTACCACTGGAATGACTGGCTCGATAACCGAGCCAGTCATTCCAATGGTAAAATTTTCAAAAATAGTGTTTCTCTTGGCCTGCGAATGGACCTTGAAATAAGTAAATATTTAAATTTTTTGAATAAAGGGGTTAAAAAAATATCCATAGATATATACTATGTATGTACATACGTACGTACGTACGTACGTACATACATATGTATGTATGTACATATATGCATCCATTCTACACATGTCTTTGTCCCTTTAAGTGTCTGTTTGTGTTGACTGTAAGGATATCCCACTATAATATATAATTATTTGGTGCTGAAAGCATAATAGTGTAATATATACACATTTTGATGCTTATAAATTATACACTGCAAGGTTTGTTGTAGTTCTACAGAAATATATCTGCCACCACCATCTAACAAGGAAAATTCAAGTTACCTTATGCTCTCCGGATCACCTGATAGAATATGTCATACATATTTTCAGATTTTTATCAGGTCATGAAAAAAAAAATGGTCAGTTATTAACCTTTTGACCCTCCCTAAATTTGTTCAAGAAAGTATCAGTTTTTCTCATAGAAAAATGTCCATTTGGCCAGACCATGAAAACTAATTTTTGTAAATTTATCACTGGAATGACTGGCTCGCCCTATCGAGCCAGTCATTCCATGTTCATTCCATGTAAATCTTTTAACCCGGTCTTATCTGCAAATGGCCATTGACTAAGCCATAAATCATAATTATCTTGTAATGGCCTACCACTGGCAGCTTATTTAAACCGTTAACACTCATAGCAGCCAAAAACGGCTTCTACAGTGGTCTTGAGAAATCTCCATTTGCAGACCAAGAGAAGACTATTTTTGAAAATTTACCACTGGAATGACTGGCTCGATAACCGAGCTAGTCATTCCAGTGGTAAAAATTTTAAAAATAGTCTTCTCTTGGTCTGCAAATGGACATTTTTATATCAGAAAAATTGAATTTTTTAAAAACAAATTCGAGGGTTAAAGGGTTAATACGTAGGGGGTCTGGAATGAGGTCCCATTTAATATCAGTATTCTCAACTGAGTAAAAAAAATCCACTATGCACGAGCTTTAGCGAGTAACAATGTGATAATTTTTGATGAGGTTGCTAATAGTGATATGAAATGGGACCTAGCTTGAGATTCTGTTTATCATATAAACTGATATTTTTGGCAAATTCTGAAATAAAGTCCATCCCCGAAACCCGTTTGACTGCTCCATTTTTTCGTTTTCCTTGCTGTGATCAATGATGCATCACTTGCTAAGAGTTCTGACCAATGAGCCACACAAAATAATGACAAACAAAACGTCCTTATTTTAGACTTGATATTGCTTTTAATACAACTTTTAAAATGTTTAGCATGCAAATTTACAAATGTATTTCATAACTACGCTAGTATATATGTATGTATGTGAATATATTACAAAAATTTAAATCAGCAGCGTAACGTATCCCATCTTATTTACATATTTGTCGTCATGGCCATGAGACATTTGCGGTGTCATGGGGCTTGTGGGATTATTTACACATTACATGTGTCTAACCAATGAAAATATTTCTTGGGCGTTATCTAACCAATGGAAAAACTTTCATTGAATTTTACATGTTTTTTTCATCGAGAAATATGGAACGTGCTCAGAGTCTTGTTTATATTATAAGTGAGGTTATTTAATATGCAGTAAAATAATGTCTTCAAAATTTGAGCACGCCACTGATAGTGGGATGCACACATTCTGATGCATTGGTCATAACTGTTTTGTTTATACCTAAGTTGTTGAAACTGAACAATCATTATCTATTTATTAACCAAAATCTGCAGTGATATTAAAGCATGTGTCCTGCATGCATGCATGCATGCTTGTGTGTGTGTGTGTGTGGTGTGTGTATGTGTGTGTGCGTGCGTGCGTGCGTGCGTGTGTGCGTGTGCGTGCGTGTGTGTGTGTGTGTGGTGTGTGTGTGTATGTGTGGTGTGTGTGTGTGGTGTGCGTGCGTGTGTGCGTGCGTGCGCGTGCGTGCGTGCGTGTGTGTGTGTGCGTGTGTACATGTGTGTTGGCCATGTGATTTACAATCAAATCAATCTTCCTCGAAATGTGCATATGAAGGTGTGAAGATTAATTTTATTTATTAAATGTTTTTAATACTTTCTATTGAAGATATTATCCTCTTGGCCATGCATTTTTACTGTCCATTATGTTTATTACAGCACAATGAGGACTGATATTAGATTATGAATTTTGTCACTTCCTTCAACCCCTCAAATGTGTTTTGAAAAAAATTTAAGTTTTTCTCATTGAAAATGTCCAATTGCAGACCAAGAGAAGGACTATTTTTGAAATTTTATCACTGGAATGGACTGGCTCGATAACCGAGCCAGTCATTCCAGTGATAAAATTTCAAAAATAGTCCTTGGTCTGCAGTAGAGCTGGGCGGTATTTGACATTTACATGATGGTATCGGTACCATGAAAAAAATACTGCTGTACCACGGTATACCGTCAGCTGAGGTTAAGGCATGCCACGAAATTAGAACAAATTTTTTTATTTCCTTTTCACTTCCATCTCCAATCAACGGTAAAATATAGGTAAAATACATAAATCGGCTTCCTGATTTAGAGAAGAAAAACATTATGGCTATTGTGACTGTTTAATTTCATGATTTTTTTTAAGGTCACTATATTTATTGACGTAATATCATTCACGGGAATATCGGTCAAAGTGTGTGATCGACTCGCTAACTATAAACCCTCTGTTTGAGACATTGGAGTGCGCTATTTTCAATCTGGATTGGTCTTGCTATTAATGCCCTGCGACCAGCAAACGGTAAAATTTTATTTTGCCAGTCGAGCGCATTGATAAACAGAGTCCAGACAAAATCCGCGAGTATTTAAATGAGGCCAGTGTTGTTTCTCTTTTATTTATGTTGGAGTTGTATATTTGGTTACTCACGAAAACAGGCCTATACACATGCCAAATGATACGCATGCATATAACACGACATTGAATATAGCCGATTCCAAAGCTTCTGATAATTACCGAGTACCAGATGTGCAGACTCGTTACTCGCCATGCTTCACGTGAACAATGCGTGTAAAAAGCTATTTCCGCGAACTTCCGACGTGTAGCCAGTTAAAAAAATGAATTACAAAAACAAAAACACTAGTTTTTTAGGTGTCATTACTTAAAACTGGATTTAATTCTTAAAGAAATTTCTTAAAAACAAGCCAAAAAAATAGAAAATAACGACGTAATAAATTAGCACGTGATCAAAATGGCACGAACAAATACTATGTTTTAGCAACTTTTCATTGATAAATTCAGCATAGTAATATATTTTCCCACGGTCTAATTCATGAGCAACCAATCAGATACGTCTTTGCGAGATTGCTGTTGTGTTTGAATAGCACGCAGTTTTGTATGTTATTTTGTTATTCTAGCATGGTTGTTCAGTGACAAAATGCTTGGAGTAATAAATTACAAATAATAGAAACGGGAATAGGGGAATATATTTATAGTGTAGTTACTACCGGCGGACGGCCAGAGAATGAGTTTTGGTGTTTTAAATAAATCAATTTTTACCGTGAGGACTTTCAAGACGTACGTTTTGACATACAATTCTGCCTGTCATTATTTTGTAATTGACGTCTTGATGTTTGTTTTTTACAACAACCCTTTCACCTCAACTCGGCTAATAGTTAGGGATGCCTGTATTTTTGGCACTATTAGCACCTATTTACGCTTGGTCAAGTCAGATTTCATGGATCTATTTCTCAAATATTGCTCAAACATTATGGATGGTATTCAGGGTATTTGGAAATGTCAACGTTCACGGTATCGGGTCACGGTATACCACGGTCCCTCAAGGTACTACCGTCAGACCGCCCAGCTCTAGTCTGCAGATGGACATATTTCAAGACCACTGCAGAAGCCATTTTGGCTGATATGAGTGTTAAAGGGTTAACCTAATACTCACTTCATCTCAAACTAGCATACTGTAAAACTAGTGATTCACGTGTTAGAAATATAAACATACTGTAAGCAATGCCGGCTATTTTCGGATATCTATCATGCCATCAAACAAAGGTTTTTTAAACCTTTAATCATCAAGATTTGTCACAACAATTCAAATTTTCACTTAGTGAATGCCCATTTGCCGGCCAAGGGAAGACTGTTTTTTTAAATTATCGATTATCGAGTCAGTCATTCCAAAGGTAAAATTTAAAAAATAGCCTTCTGGCCTGCAAATGGCAGTCATTCCAGTGGGAGAATTAAAAGTCTTCCCTTGGCCTTCAAATGAACATTCCACAAGGATGCAAAGGCTGGTTTTAGCTCGCTTGGCTATTAAATGGTTAATGGCCAAAAACATTTCTTCATTCTAATTAGCTAGTAGCTAGGATGTACTTTTCAACCAATCAGGAAAAACCTGGAACATATACCCGGCATATTTTATTGTATATGCCCATTTTTAATTTGCCAGTGTACTGCCAAAATAACTGTACATATAAACTGGTGAATATTTTGAAACTAATTTTAACTGGAAGTAGTTGCCTAACAGCAACTACTTGCAGAAAAAAATTGTTTCAAAATAATCAACCGGATACATATAATAAAGAAGCTGTTGGATATAAGCTTACATACAAATTACAATCACACGTTATTGCTAAACCCCTTTCACAGATGAATTCCCTGTATCTCAATTTCATGGCAGCCTTACGGGAAAGGTGTTGCATATTTTGAAATTAATATGACGGGAAGCTGTTACTGCCTAAGGCAGCAACAGCTTCCAGTCATATTAATTCCAAAATAATAAACAGAATATACTATGCCTCATAAAAAAATTTACTTTTTCAGGGGGTTGTCGGTAAAAATGTTAACCATGTAATGGTCAAGTCGGCCAAATCCAGGCCTTGTAGTGTCTTAAAAAAGTGCCGATTGGCAGGCAAAGAGAAGACTAATTTTGAAATTTACCCACTAAAATAACTGGGTCCGTTTATCAAGCAAGTGATAAACAGTGTTAAAACTTCAAAAAATTGTTTTCTTATCTCTTGGCCTGTAAATGTATGTTCACTGAGAAAGAATTTTAATTTCCTTGAAACCTTGAATTGTGAATGAGAGAAGATGACAGTAGCTTTAAGCCAACCACAGAGTGATGTTTCAAAGCCAATACAGGGATTCGTTTCTGGCTATTCCCCGGCCATTCCTAGCAAAGCTCTGCCCATGTTTTTGCACGTGTTGGGATATATTTATATACTTTGCTTTGACACCTGAATTCCCGGAACCCCAACTTCAAGTTCAAGGTAACTGCAGGTCACCTGTTGAATATTTTTGAATTTCATTTTACCCCAGCTCCCAGTTAACTTAGTTTCAAGATATTCAACAGAATGTTTATTATGCCCCCCCCCCCCCCCCCCCCCATAAATATATGGGGTGGGGGTATATAGCGTTTGCTTCGTTCATCCGTTCAGACTTTCATTTCAGTATGATAACTTGAGTTCTATTGTAGGGATCCTATCAAATTTTGTGGCAAACGATCAAAGGTCATAGTCACGGTGACCTAATTAATTACATAATATTGTTTCCAGATGATAACTTGAGTTTTTATTGAAGGGATCATTACCAATCTGGCATGGGAGCTTATCCTTAGTGCTCTGAAGAAACCATATCAATTTTTGGCATCAAACGGTCCAAAGGTCAAACGTTACTGTGACATAATTAATGACATTAGATTGTGTTTCAGGATAATCACTCGAGTTCTATTGAAGGGATCTTTACCAATCTGGTGTGGGGGCTTGTCCTTGGTCATTAGAAGCACCCTATTGATTTTGGAATCAAAGATCAAGGTCACAGTGACCTAATTAATGATGTAATATTGCGTTTTCTGGATGATAACTTAAGTTCTATTGAAGCGATCGTTATCAATCTGGAGTGGGAGCTTTTTTGTCGGTGGTACGAAGAACCCTGTCGATTTTGAAGTCAAAGGTCAAGGTCATTGTGACCTAATTAATGATGTAATATTACATTTCCGAATGATAACTCAAGTTTGATTGAAGGGATCATTACCAATCTTAGGTGCGAGGTTATCCTTGAGTAACAGATCAGATCGCTCCACTATTGTGATATAAATAACGGTACACATCTCAAAGCGATGGGAGGTTGGATGTAATCACTAAATAAAATACAACATTTGAGACGACTTATGTATGGAGGAATCCGGTTTTAGCTACACTCCACCCATCTCTAGCTAAGCTCCACCCCACGCATCGTGTTGTCTGTGTTGGGATCGATCGCTGTTGAATATTTTGAAAACAATTTTACTGGGTCCTATTGCTGCCTATTTATCTTCCTTTAGCGCCCAGATCGTGGGGACCTTTCTTTCTCAGCCAGGTTGGAAATCAACTAAGCTAGATAAATCAGTCATCTATCCATATGTCCAGTCCATCCATCTGTGACGGTCTGTAAATCATCAGTAATGGTGGCACAGTAGGTAAAATGTTTGCTATATCTGTATTGTGAAAATGAATGTACCAGATGGAACAAAGCGATACTGCATTTCAATGCTGTTTAGAGTTGTTGACATCTAACTTGATGGATGGTTGGACTACTTTACCTTTGGCCATACACTTGAATACAAACTTTATTGAGAGCACTCAATTGGTAGTAATATATTTCATATTGTCATCTCTCGCGTTCTAACTTAACAAGTGATTGTTTTCCTGTTAATATTCGTAATTCAAGTATTATTATATTATTATTAATTATTATTATTATTATTATATTATTATTATTATTATTATTGCCTTAACTTGCACAGAATTTTTGTTGATTGTACTTAGTTTGTTTTTCTCACTATGCTACTAGCAGGTCATTGTAGCGATTATCGATTATCATTTATAGCATAGTTATAATACATTTAATTAAACCTGCCTTCCCAGGCTATTGCATAATTTCTTACAGCAACTGACCTTTGATTGTGGGCTATCATAATTTGTTTTTTCACCATCAGCAGCTCTTCAATATGGTCCCATGCTGTGAATAAAACCTATCGCTATTTAACCCTTTGAACATAAAAGACCAAAACGCCAAAATTCTTTAAAGCTTAATTAGTCTGTTGAGTATTTTGAAACTAAATGGACTGGAAGATGTTGCTGTCTATGGCAGCCTTGTCAAATTAGTTTCAAAATACTCAACAGTTTAACTGCATCGTTGCCTTAAAATTGGGCTTCTTGGAATTCAGAGTTCAAAGTGTTCCATGAAATTCTGCCATAGTGATATGTATGGAGACCTACAGTGCCAATGTTGTTATATACAGCACTCTTATGGGTAGCAATAGTGTCCTACAATCAGGTCCCAGATCAGGTTTTTTACAAGGTTCTAGCCTGTAGATTAGCCAAATTACCATTTTTGTTAGCCAAATAACAAAATTGTAGCCACATCTTTACTTTAATGTCACTTATAAACATGTTTGCAGTCAGTCATTATCAGTTAATGCTATCAATTCCACAGTCCAGAGACAATAAATAGGGTCTTACTATATAAGAAAAGTGTTGACTATTATGAAAGTAATTTGACTGGAAGCTGTTTTTGTCTTAGGCAGCAACAGCTTTTCAGTCATATTAGTTTCAAAATATTCACCAATTTACACAAGAATTTTTGCTTTGCATTTGAAATGCTGGAATTAGTCAGGATATCTGCCAGGCAAGAAAAATCTATTTTAATCATTTAGCCAATTCTGCTTTTCATTAGCCAGATTTCAAATTGACTAGTATATGGCTAATTGGCTAATGGGTAAATCAGTCCCCTGACAAATATGAGTCAATGCCCTAAGTGATATTAACCCTTTCATCGTGAAGCCCCAGCAAAAACTCACCTCTGCAGTGGTCTTGAGGAGTGTAAGAGTTTTTGAAAATTTACCACAGGAATGATAAATTTTGAGTGGTAAATTTTCAAAAAAATAGTTTTCGCTTGGCCAGCAAATGAAACATTCAATAAGTAGATGGTTTTTGCCATTAAAGGATTAACATACCCTTTGTTGTTTGGCAATTGTTTTAGACAACATTTATGTAGACGTCATAACTGAGTGAATATTGCAGAGCTGTTGATGTTTTTATAGTGCAGTATTATAGCTTTAAGAGATGTCTATTTCTATGAACTGCTTTTAGGGGGGTAATTTTAGAGAAATTTTATTGTATTATTGTTTTACTACCTCTAGTGCAATACATCACAATTATATATATTCTGTATACCAAACGGTACCAGTTATTCAGTGTTTTGATTAATTGTAACACCCCCCCCCCCCCACCCCTCTGGAGGCAGATTTGATGTGCCCTAGCTTTATCCTCTTCAGTACTGATGATGGTGTCTTCTTGCTGTTTAAGAGAGTGTACAACTAAACTTTTGTGGTTCCCTTACCTTCAGGGCTAACATCATAGAAAACACTGTTCACTTAACATCAAAGAAAATGTGTCTCCCTGCAGTAATTTCAGCATTATGGTCACTATTTAAACTACATGTGTGCGTGTATGAGTGCATCTTAGGTAAATGCGCCCTCTGTGTCAAAAGTATTTCGGGTGGTAATAATAACTGAACACATGAGCAAATTCCCGCCCTCGCCACTGATGTGATGTGGCCCTCTAAGCTGTGTCCTTTCTACCAAATAGGTCAATGTCCTAGATGCATTTCTACCATTGGCGGAGATGTCAGTCATCCAGAGACATCAGCTTTTATTTAACTAGATTGTATTCTTTTGATATGAATATAGATCAAGGCCAGAAATTCCTTGCTAGGACACATGGCTGAGATCAATAGAGGGTTCGATTTCTAGCTATGCCATTTCTAGCTATGTTCCGCCCACTTTATAACGCATGTTGAAATCTATTTATATCCTTTGGTCTTGGAATTCCCAGACTCAATTTCATGAGAACTATACATACAGGTAAATCTGTTGAGTATTTCTAAACAAATTTGACTGGAACCGGTTGTTGCCGTAGCAGCAAACAGTTTCCCTGGCAAATTATTTTCCAAATATACAAGTGTTTCTTAAATTGTAAAGATATACAATCGTTAGTCTTTCCTGACAGATTTCAAGTTTCGTGATAGAGCTATGCCCATTTTGATTGTGATGTCAGTTAATTAGTGATGTAATTGATTATGACATCAGATACCTGAAACACACGTGTCATGC
>CM067373.1:84661053-84691520 GCA_034401795.1 Chaetoderma sp. LZ-2023a | reverse complement strand
ACCTGAGTGACAGATCAGATCCCTTCGTTACATCATCACAGATCTCACACATTCGAATCTAGATTTTTCTTAGGCCAAGTGTTATGTTTGCTAAAACATATGTCACCCCTAGACATAGTTTCATGGTTCAATTGCATCTTACAAGAACATTTTTATTCAGAGTGAATGGCATATATTTGTGATGTGAAACTTTTCCATTAGAATATTCTCACACAGCCAGATTATACTAGATCATTTTCCTAGTTGTTCTCCATATGCATTCAGTATCACTGAATCAATAATGCAACAGATATTCATATTTTGTGCAAATACAAAGTTTATTATTAGGTGTTCTGTAGTGCTAGTATAATGGCTGTAACTTATCAGTCCATTGATCTAGATAAAACAAGTTTTGGTTTCTTTCGTTTCTTTCTTTTTACCTTCCGTTTTCCTCCAATGGGCTGCTCTGACCTGTTAGACAATGGCATATCATGTTGGAGTTTCAGAGTGCTACTACAGCGAGTTGAATAGATGCTACTTGTGCTGGCTATCGCGGGAAGGCCTTCCTGCTTTGCGATAGATACAAACCCATCTTGACCTTCAACACTTAGCTTATTCAGTTCTGCAGTAGGCAATTCTGGGTTTAAGATAGCGCTTAGCATAGTGTAAGATTTACCCATTGCCTGTGGACTAAACATGTGAAAGGAGCTTGTGTAATGTGGTAGGACTGGTGATAATAACCGTGGGAGCTCTGGCGCCATTATTCTGCGACGTCCTTCGATCCTGGCTTGTTCCTGGTGCTCAATTCGACGTTCCTCGATTGATTCATCGCGACGCCTTTTCCTAACTGCTTGAGCTAACACTCTGAAATAACATGATTCTAGCAAAATATCAACAATGTTAAATGACAAGTCTAGTGATGCATGTTGACATCATGACATGGAACATTCTTCATATTGAATTATCAGAATTCGTCATTACATTTTCCAAATCTGCAGACTAGATAACACGCTTCACAATGCCAGAATTAAGTGGGTTACATAATTTGAAACTAATTTGACTGAAAGCTGTTTAGGGCACAATGTTGAATTGAGCTCTGAGAACATGAACTAGCAAGTAGTATCTCTCCGTCCTGTCAGATTAGTTTTATAATGGACACGTGTATATAGATAACTAAGTGAAATTACGGAATTGTAATTAATGTATTATTAACATACCATGAGAACCATCGACTCCAGGACCAGTTCACCCTTTTAGGCCTCATCAAGTAGAGGCCGGATTCAAATCTACAATCATCGCTTTACATGGTCCTCTGGTACTAAGGTCAACTTGGATCTGTGTATTCCAAATTTAATGGTAGGTCTACTATTTACTCATGCATGCACATTCCGACACTCATACGTACTTATACGTGATGGACCCAGTTGGTTTCCTGAAATGTCTAATAACATCCTCAATGCCTTCATCATCCAATGGAGCCTGTATCCGCTGTAAAACAATTTGTCATATTTACTTATTTAAAACCCATAATATATTATTATATGCCCATAATGCAAATTTAACTCATTGATAACAGTACGTTCAAATACTAATTTGTGTTGATATAATTTCTGATAGGAATAGTATTTTTAATATGTTTTCAATTTTCTAAGCTACCATTGAGCCACTATGGCTAGGCAGGATGAATATCAAAATGGACTATCAAAAGACGAAGGCAACTGCAATAATTACACTGATAACATGTTACTGGGTCGGTACCCGACTAATACAGACATATATTGATCCGGTAACTGACGTTATTAGTGATGCTTGATTGATCCAATGTTTCTAATGTACATTGGACTAAGTATTGATATGATTCCAAGAGAAGCTGACAACATTCTGTTGCTCGTTGTAGTCATCACGTGGCCATATTGAATCGCTTTATTGTGATAAACAACTGGCGGGCCAGACGCGTCACGCAGGATCGGGCTTCAGCCACGCGAGCGGTGGTGGTGTGTGTGTGGTGGTGGTGGTGCGTGTGTGTGTGTGTGTGTGTGTGTGGAGAATGTGTGTAAGGGGGTGGGGGAGGGGTGCACGAGGGCGCCGAGATATAAAACTGTGGTTCACAAACCCTAAGAGTTCAAACCTGTTTCCGTGAAAAGGCTAGTGTGCGCTTTGTATTAATAGTTTTCGGTACTTACTACTGTCATTACATAGATAGGCTGGCTTTAAGACGGCTACATGAGTAAGCTTTACCAGTTCTTCAAACCAATAGCATATCGTTAAATCCAGTATGGGTGATGAGTCTACTTCAGAATCAAAGGACATGAAATTTAACTCACCTTAAGTCCTCGGATGAAATTTTCTCGTGACACGTCATCCTGATTTCTGGTATCAAATGTTCGGAAAAGTTCCACAACCCGAATACCTTTCCTGCTCAGATAACGGAGGAGCAGAATTACGGGGTCCTCAGACTTCGCTGCTGAAATAATAGACAGTTAAAATGTTGATTACATAATTGCAGGCAAAAATGGTGCTCCTGTAGACTCGGTTAAGCTTTAAAGTCGCCACCTTGAAAACTCGCAATTAGCTGTTCCGCAATATATCAAGGATTGCAATAATTTGTCGTTCAAGTCTTGTGTTAAGTTTAATATCAACGTGGAGCTAAGCATGTTCTTCTGACGACTGTGTAATTAGTTCTTGTAAATAAGTTGTATTTTTCGAGATATAGATGAATATTTGTGATAATTGTTTGCAAATTTATACGCTTTTCGTAGTAATTACCGATTAGGGACGGCTAGTTTTGTTTTATGACCTGACTGGACGTCAGTTAATCCTTTTAACAATGGCCTTCTATACAATATGACGGATTGTATAGGAATACAAATCTGCTCTGTTAAATATGGAGACGTCCGGGCAGCTATGCCTAAGCCTACAAACAACAAATACTGATTTATTCAAAAGTAACACAAGTATCGATTCACAAACAATTAGGTGCGATGAAAATGAACACTAGCATTAAATATAACAACTATTCAGTAACAGTTCAGTTAAAGAATCCAAATTCAATTTCTCAATAATAATAATAATAATAATAATACACAGAAGGTTATTACATCCGGAAAATTAATATCAATAAATTATAACATGAATTGCATGATTAATAGCGGAAATAGATAGATGGATTATTTAAGTATTTTCTGTTATACAATCAGAGTTAATTTCATAAATTTGATCAATATTATGCAGTATTGTAAAATTAAAAATGATAATTTTCAGCACACACACACCCACACACACACACACACACCCACACGCACGCACGCACGCACGCACGCACGCACGCACGCACGCACACACACGCACACACACACGGCAGTATTAACATCATTTCCGACGAGGAGCAGTGGGTTTGTAGTAAAACTGTTATTAAATAAGTGAAGCAGTATGATATAACATCATTTAATTTACAAGGAAAAGGTTTGCGCATCGGACACTTAAACATACAACACTTAATGCCTAAAATAAGCCAGTTAAAAATAATAATGGAAAAAGTGCACAGGAAATTGAAATATTTGGAATAACAGAAACATGTATAAGTACATATTAGTTAGGGATAATTTTATTGATATCCTGGATTATAGTGCCGAGAGAAAAGATAGGACAAATAATGAAGGAGGTGGAATAGTAATCTACATAGCCGATGATCAGCCGCATCGTAGAATTAACGAATATAAAGGCATTATGGATTGATGTTATGCCCTAATCGAAACCATTTTTATTATGGTGCGTTTATCGACCCCCACATTCCCCTGCGAGCTGGATAGACGAGTTTGAAGATTTACTTGAGCCGGCTTATTCAGATAATACGGATATAATATTAATAGGTGACATCAGTATCGACTTTCTAAAACCCGTCACACCGAAATGGCAATCAGTAATGGAAAAATTTCACCTCGAACAATTAATAAAAAGCGCGACTAGAATAACCGAGAAAACAGCTATGCTAATAGATTATATATATATATATATATATATATATATATATATATATATATATATATATATATATATATATATATATATATATATATATATATATATATATATATATATATATATATATATATATATATATATATATATATATATATATATATATATATATATATATATATATATATATATATATATATATATATATATATATATATATATATATATATATATATATTACAGAGCAAACGAAATTTGCATCAGTAAGCGTAGGCGATTTTGCATCAAGCGACCACTCTCCTGTTTTTGGTGTGCGTCAGAACGTTAGGCAAAAATCACACAGCCACCATTCTAGGCTATAAAATATAGATGCAAGAAGAACTGTGACAATCAGAAATTTCTTCAAACGTTGTCTGAATATAACTGGGAGATAATTGATTTGCTAAATGAACCAGATGAAGCTCTACAAATATGGCTTTCATAGCTATTCTAGATGATCACGCTCCTATTATCGAACGTAGCGTCAAGCGCATCTGTCAGCCAGGATGGATAAATGATGATATTTTAAGGGCAATAAAAGACGGAGATTACTATAAAAAGGTTAAAAGTATGGTTAGATATAAAGAGTTGAAACATAAAGTAATGTCGTTAATTGAACATTCCAAGCGAAACTACTTCAGCACAGCCTTGATTGACAATAAAAAGAATCCTTCAAAACAGATACCAATACGTGTTCGTTTCTGATAAGGTCTTTGGTAATTTATGATCTTCATATGGGTAGAGATAGTAACGTTGACATGTATTGTGATGGCACGACTATGCATTGTAATTTTGAAAATTTGCCAACGGTAAAAGAACAACTAACAACAGATATGGCTTTAGTACAAAATTGGTGTCAAAATAATGAAATGGTTTAGAATACGGTGAAAACTAAACTATTAATGATAAGCAATAAAAACAAACCAAAGCAGATAAACCACGAAGAAATGAAGATCCCGATATATAGTGGTGAGCTAGAAATAGTAAGAAGCAACACTTTTAGGCTTATATATTAATGACAACCTTTCATGGCAGCAGCATATTAGCAAAAGTTGTAACAAGATCGCTTCACTTATTTATATGCTAAAGATAAATAAGAAATACATGAATGTGGAAGAACGAAACCTGTTTTATAAGGCATATATCCTTTCACATATGGATTACTGTTGTCTTGTGTATTATGCTGGTACACCGTCATTGTTAAATAAGATTGAAAAATTACAAAAGCGCGCAGCTAGAATAATATTAGAAGTACCCCATCAAAAGAAATGTACGAAAAATTGAACTGGACAACATTAATAACGAGAATGGCAAATAAGACCAACATCATGACATACAAATCCTTAAACGGCATTGCACATATGCACATGAAAAACCTATTTATGTTGGTAGAAGACACACATTCTCGGAATCTACGAACAAAGACTAACGGTCTATTAAAGCCTCCAAAAATAAGAACAGATTACGGAAAAAACAGCTTTACATACACGGCGACTATGTGGAATTCTTTACCGACTAATATTAAGCATTCGCCAACACTTAGGCGATTCACATTAAGCATACAGAATAAATACTTATTGAATAATAATAATAATAATAAAAATAATTTGTTCTTCTTTTCATTGCCACACCCGCCTTGGAGACAAGGTTTGTGCCGTCCGCTGATCAAACTCAAATGCGCAGAGATTCTCAACGGTCTTAGACACGTGCCAAGCTTTCTTTTCGGATATTACGCATCACCGTACCAACACGTGAATCATCCGAAATGAGAACACTAATAATGCGAAATATTTCAGTGATTGTTTATACAATTGATATTCCATTTCCAAAACACAATAATGAAAGCCTATAATACTGGGCTATGTTTATTAAAAAGTGCAGCGTGCACGTGGCTAACAAGAAATGCCAGGTCAGTGTCCTTTCTTGTAAGCTACGTACACGCCTGCCTCCCAACCAAACGTCGAGATGTGATCATATATATATAATATTAAACTAAAATGATGTAGATTTTTAGTTCAAAATTAATTGTTGAAATAGTCAAAATAGGCCTATGTTTATTTCCTGTATAATGCATCTCTGAGCCATTTCGAAACCAGAAAACTGTAACAAAATTCTTAGACTATGAGAATCCAATTTGTCATAAATGAATTACATCACATGCATACTGACGTTACACTCAATTACATTGTGACTGCCATATCTAAGTCCGTCATGAACGCTTAATAGTCCTGTAAACATTCTGTTGGATAATTTGAAGCCGATTTGACTGGGCGCTGTTGCTGTCATAGGTAGAAAAGTTATTCAGGCAAGTCGGTTTCAAAGTATTCAATCAATTTATCTGCGGTACCGTACGGGTATAGATTTCTGGAAATTAAGAATCAGATTTAGGGTCTTCCCTGTTTGATCGATCCCAACGCAGGCAGAGATGGGTGTAGCTTAGCTTAGACTGAATTAATCTATTGTAACGAATACTAGACAGAATATGTTAGGCAGATTTGACCGGAAGTGGTTGCTGCATAGGACAGCAATATCTTCCCGTGAAATTAGTCTCAAAATATAAATTAATTTACATAAGCAATTGTGCTGAGCGCCTTATGCTGAAATGGTGTTGTTGATATGTCAAACTTGATTGCTATGCGTTAGATCTCTCACTATTAAATTATACTTAATTGCGTACCCACCTGCGTGCGCACAGGCACGCAGGGGTGAGTAAGTCACGTGCAGGCTGACGTCACAATAAAAAATGCAATGAAAAAATGACGTACATAGCTCCGTCATGAACATTTGAAGTCCCTTGCCACATGTACGAGTAATGTGTAGGCCGTGTTCTCATTGGAGAGTTAAATCGGGAATAACGCCATACCTCAGTATTGAGTTACGCCGGTTAAAAATCACCGGTGAGAACACGGACTTAGTTACGTGCCATAGGCAACAATATCAGCCCGGTCAAATTAGTTTCAAAATATTCAACAATTTACCAGTATAATTACCGTGAAGAGAGAATGCGTTTGCTATAAAATTGTCTGTCCGTCCGTCCGTCTGTCTGTCATGCTGTCTGTCTGTGTGCGTGGGTATGTGTGCGAAATTGCGTAAATGTATGCGTTTGTTCGTGTCTATGTGAGTGTTATGACGATTGAATTTGTTTCACTAGGAATGTAGGTGAAAAGTAAATAAATTATAATAATGCTATTCTTAGTATGATTCATGCAGGAATTTTAGTATGTTTTCTGTGTTTGTACAAACATGTAGTGTACATATTATTTTATAGTATTGTACATAGTGTATATATGTTTGAGGGCCTCGTTAACATCAGGCAACTGACGATTTACCCTCGTGAAATAAAGATTATTATTATTATTATTATTATTATTATTATTATTATTATTATTATTATTATTATGCGCCATCTGCTCTTGATATGATGAAGGATAAAAAAAACCCCAAACAAACAAAACGAGGATGTATTATTATTTTTATTATTATTATTATTATTATTATTATTATTATTATTATTATTATTATTATTATTATTATTAGATTGCTTGATTGATTGATTGATTGATTGCCTACATTTGGTGGTGGAATCCACTGGCATTCCAAGAAAAAAGTCTTTTGTGCTGACAACGCCACCGTGGACTATTCTAAAGTTCCTGGATCGAGCAATGTCTTCTGCCTTGAATGCCACTCTGCTGTCGACAGGAATTGCCTAAATGTAGTAAACAACAAGTGAACAAGACAAACATGCAGCCCCTAGGAAATGTGGCTGGTGATAAAAAAAAAACCAGTGGCCAAAGAAGGACTGATTGTACCCACAGTGTGCTTTCAGGTTACTACAGCAACATAACACAGTAGACCTATATCATCATCATCATCATCATCATCATCATCATCATCATCATCGATCCAGATTGCTGATAAACTGCTAGAATCACCATGTGCTTAAAGACATCTGTCAAGCTAGACAATAGACCCGAGGGACGTGTAGCGCTCACCTGGAACAAGCACTTCAACTAGAAAGTTCATCGCCTATTAGAACTCGGATTTCCCAAAATTTCAACAAGAATTAGATTGAACGGGCAAATCACCACGGTGGGGTGGGGTGGGGGGGGGGGCGTGGGGGTGGGGGGAGGGGGGCCCAAGACAGATAAATATGTCGCAATTCCGCAATCATATAGCTAACTCACATACCAGGTTTGGTTGAATTGCGTCCAACGGTTTCGGAAAAGATGCGTTATAATCAATTTTTGACAATCCTTTTACCCCCTGAGGGCGGAGCCAAATGTAAATATCTTCTTGCAGACCACAATCATATGAGTATCTCACGTACCACTGATGTCAATGATGCTTTTTTAAAACATGGGTATAACAAGGATGTGTTCTACGAACTTTAAATCGGTCCAGTGGTTCTCGAAATGACATTTTAAATTGCCAATGGCTTTAGTATGGGAGGTTTTGCGGCAAAATGATACTCAAGATGGTCGCCATACACTTCATCTGACATTTTCGAAATTGACAACTTTGAATTCAGCATACCCAGAAACCAATATAAAACTAATTTTGGCCTCAATGCTTCCTGCCAAATATCATCGAAACCAGCCCAGTTGCTCTTGAGAAGAGGTTGTTTAACGGAAAAGTTGACAAACGACTGATGTATGGACAACGGACGGGTGCTATGGCATAAGTTCACTTGGCCTGAAAGGCCAGTTGAACTAATATTCAATGGAGGCTGGTGTCTGGCAGTCCATCACCAATGAAAACAAAGATTGATTCAATCTCGATCCAGATCCGGATGATTATTTTCTGATGGTGTTTCCGTGACGTTGTTACACCAAAGCCATGACAAAGCCCATCTGAGTGTAATTTGAAATGTAGACACAGACGTGAGCAATGTGTTAAACAATTGTTTAATATAACATTTACCTCAAAGCTAACGTATCGGATAGATGAGTTTGGTTTTGCGACAGCCTGTAAGATTTTAAAACAACCATCCATGCTGATAGGATTCTGGCCAATCTGTGCACGAAAACAAAGCATAAAGATTAAGCAATGCCATTGAGGCAATCATTTGAATCATCTGCACATATTCACCAGTTTTTCACAAATGAACGATAACAACGGACCTTTCCGGTGTTAGCTATGCCCCGCCCATCTCTGTCTAAGCTCCAACCACACCTCGCTCGTTTTGGGATCGATCGATCTCTGTACACCCTGGCTATCAATTTCCAAAAAAACTACACAGGTAAGCTGTTGAATATTTTGAAACTAATTTGACTGGGTGCTGTTGCTGCCTAAGGCAGCAATAGCGCCCAGTCAAATTAGTTTCAAAATATTCACCAGAATGTTTATTAAATCGCAAAGAATTACAAAGACATACAATTCGTCGCTGTGCTGACGAAGGGGCGAATATTACATTTTGTAAATTTAGAGTTAACACCGCCTGTCGTTTACTGGTGGAATTAACTAACCATTACATTACGCTGTGTAATAGCAAACACGCTGGTTGAGCGACAAATCACTGGTGGTGCGGGCGAATATTGCCTTGACAGAGTCCAGGAGCTAAAGCTAGGTCAGAATCGTAACGTAGCACACCCAGTATTCGGAAGGTCTGACACTTGCTGTGGCTTGGGGGACATGTCCCACACATTTTAAGCCCTGTTGTACAAACAAATTGTGGTAGCACTAATTAGTTATCCTGATTTCTTTGCATAGGGGGTCTAGGCTTTGGCTGTATCCACAGTGCACAACGATATAAGCATGATCGTGTCATAACTCAAAGTAATATCGTATTAGATTCACCATATATGATATTTAGACGGATATCGACCTAACATATATCCAACATACATTTTGCAAGCATATACGTCAAGGCAAAGGAGATACAGTGGCGATATAAAGAAGAGTTTAGTGACACTGTGATCAGACTGGGGGGATTCCACATTGCGCTAAACTACTTAGCTGTTATTGGAAAGATGTTTGATGACTCTGGCTTAGAAGATCTCCTCATAGCGGCCAACACATATGGTAGCAGTACGGCTGCTGCTCTACTTAAAGGGAAGTAATATAATCGAGGGGTGAGGGCTCACAAATTGGTTATGGAAGCGCTGCTGCGATTACAATGGCAGTCTTTTTCCAAATGGGTTCAACAAAATGGACAACATGAAGACCACATTACTCCAACAGAATTGGAGAGTCTGGATGAGAAAATTAAGATGTGCCGAAGCAGCATTGACGACTTAGACGCACTGCAAGAAAATTTCAAAGAGGTGTGTATGTACGTGAATAAATTGCAACAGCTGTTCAAATCCTTTAAAGTTGAGTCAAGCTCGAAATCACACCTGTTCGCATTTTGGAACTCATATATTCATATGGTAGAGCTGCTGCTTGGATTCATAAGAGCTGAGAGAACTTGAGATTTGCAGGCACACCTATCTGCTACTGCTGCTATGGCGCCATATTTCTACAGCATGGACAGAACCAATTATGCAAGATGGCTGCCAATATATCTTGCGGACATGAAGATGCTTCCAAGTACACATCCCCATGTACATGAACAATTCTTGAATGGAAATCATTCCGTAAGTCGCTCAGACCATCCATTCAATCAAGTGTGGACAGATATGGCCTTAGAGCAATCGATTAATTTGGATTCCAAAAAGCGAGGTGGTATTATTGGAATAACACAAAAGCCAGGAGCTCTGGAGAGGTGGTTTTTAACTTGCCACGAGAAGGCAGCCATAACAACGGTCACAAAGCAAATGTGTGGGTTACAAGATAGTCATATGTTTTGAGTACATAAGGAAATGGGGACTAATCGAATGAACAGGGATGAAACCGATGTGCAGAAGATACTTTCGATGTTCTCATCAGATATAATGACCAATCCCTTTAATATTGCGGAAAACGACGACAGCGAGTGTCTTCCGCTGGTAAACATTGCAACTGGCGTGGTATTGCCTAGTGAAATCGCCAAGAGACTTGTTTCCGCCTGTGACATTGGTAAGGAGATTATGGAAAATTTTGTTCAGGAGCGGCTGGACACTAACACGAGAAGCTTATGGGACACGTTGCCACACTTAAAACTTAAAACATTCGCCAGCCTAGCACAGAAGAAAAAACTCAAAACAAATGATGATAAAATTCACAATGTGAGATCTGACCGCGAACTATTTGGTCGATTAATTATTGCCGCAAGGTCCAGAGATGTTGATTTTAAACTAGTGATGACGTATGAACTGTCTGCTGTTCCACTATCATAGTCACATACGGATGGGACTCTAAGAAAGAATGTGAAAAGTGTTTTGTTAAGTGAACTAGAAAAGGAAGTAAATGTTGATGGACGGCTTCCACCTGTTGACAAGACAGCTTATATAGCTTATGTAGTAGATGGCATGGCAATTGTGCAAATGGTTAAAACTTGAGGTAAGTCTACATTTGGAGAATTGGCTGATAAATACTGGCACATCTTTACAGTTCCACTGAATCAAGAAGACTGCAACAGAGTAGATATAGTTTTTGACAGATATGATAGACTGGAATCTCTCAAAGTGGAAGAGCGGCTAAAACGTGGGTCATCAACAGCATTGGAAGTAAAGATTGCTGGAGAAAATACTCCCGTTCCAAAGCAATGGGCCAAGTACATCAGCAATCCAAGCAACAAAAGTAACCTGGTTGCATTTCTCAGCAAGCGGTGGCGTGATACTGGTCCAAATATGCTATCTGCCGACAATTGCGTCATTCTTGCTGGTGGCTTTAACGATGGAATGGATGTTGTTGTCATTTCAGCGAACAATTCGTCGTATTTGGAAGAACTTCGATCAGATCACGAGGAAGCAGATACGCGTATGATGTTGCATGCGCTACACGCTTCAAAAGACCACATGCGTGTTGTTATACAGTCTCCTGATACAGACGTGGCAGTACTTAGTATATATACGTATCGTTCGCTTCACTGTTCTGAACTATGGTTCCGTACGGGCACAAAGGACAAATTGCGATACATACCAATACATACAGTTGCTCAAGTACTGGGCCCAGCTATCTGTCTGTCTTTGCCTGGGTTTCATTCTCTTACAGGTTGTGATAGCACTAGTGCATTATTTGGAGTCGCTAAGAGAAAAGCATTCAATCTCTTAAAGTCATCTGAATGTCATCAGCTTAGCTTAGCCCAACTCGGCGAACATGTTGACTTATCACCGAATACTGCAATTCTATGTGAGAAATTTGTCTGCGAGTTGTATACCACCAGGGATGTGGGAAAGACAGCTGATGAAACCCGTTATTGGCTCTTTTGTCAAAAGAGACAAAGAAATGAAAATCTTCCACCTACATCTAATAGTCTAAAGCATCACACTGAAAGGGCCAATTTTCAAGCTCTTGTTTGGAGACGTTCATTGCAAGCTGTTCAGAATCTTCCATCTCCAAATGGACATGGCTGGAGTATAGTGGATGGTCTACTCAAGCCTGTTCTAATGTCAAAGGATCCTGCTCCATTTGGATTAATTGAACTCACATCATGTAGATGTCAAAAGTCTGCCTGCAAAAGAACAGATCTCTGTCAATGCAAGGCTAACAATCTACTCTGCACTGAAGCATGCCTTTGTATGGGAGGTGAAATGTGTGACAATGTTCAGCATACAATTGTCGAAGATGACTCTGACACGGATGCGTAACATTCTCTCATTTGCTCACGTGATAAATATGTCCTGCCAGCTTGTGTAGACATGCACTGCATGTCAGTTAAAAGTTTAATTATGAAAAATGTAGAAAACATGGGCATTGTTGTAGCTAAGGTATTGCTAGTCACAAGAAGACCTAAGTGCCCCAATATGTACAAAGCAACATACGGGTGTCTTAAACGAGGTTGATTATGTATAAATCTGCGATATACGATCACTCCTTTCCATTTTGGTTAAGATTGTATTGATATAACATGCGCTTAAGTTTGTGAAAAATTTACCATTGTGAAAATTGTTTGAGAGCTACATTCACACCTATTGTAAATGGGCTTCTCACGGGTTAGTGATACCACAATTTTCTTGTACAACACGGTTCAGAATATACCCAAGACATCGGTCTAGCATAATATAGAGACAAACCTTCTGAATACTGGGTGTGCTACGAAACCATTCTTCTAGACCCCTTTTGAAAATTGGCTCCCGGACTAACACGTCAACATGTGTTTCACGAACAGGCGAACATGAAGTATTAATATCGCTAAGTACTGTTGGAATGAGAAATTGAAGAGGCGAAAATGTAGTAAATGCAACGAATTGTACATAACGAACAGGCGAATATTGGGCGAATATGCCAATCTCACCAGCATAAAATAACGTTTCACGAAGAGGCGAATATGTATTTTAGTTAATTACTGCCTTATTAATTAGGTAAACACATAATGGTAATATGTAGTCCGTAGAGGGGACCAAGCGCTTTCTATTAGTATGTCACTTTGAGTAATACATGTCTTTAAGAGTAGCATTATTTGTGATGGTAAATACAGAAAAACCTGAATGCGATTTTCTCAAAACTGTGATTTTCGATTTTCGCCCCTTCGTCAGCATAGCGACGAATTCATACAACGTGTCGGACTTTTTGAGACTTGATGACGGTCTTTATGAAACCCTTTGTGACGTAATGATTGTGACATCATTATACACGCGCTGCGCTGATTATGACGTCATACGAGATGGATACTCTGGAAAGGTGAATTGCTTTCACATGGACTGCTTGCAAAACATGTCAGGGTATTCTATGAAACACATATCTGTTCTGTCGCCAACAAAGTGTGTGACAGATCTAGTGCTTTCAGATTGAGAATTCCGCGATGGTTTGTCTATTATCTTTAAACTTCCAGAGGTTTATTAGGCCAATTCGCTGGAAGAAGTTTATTGAGATCAATGATGATGTGAAATTCAATATGGTTACCAGCCATTGGCATCATGGAAGATAACCCAACATTTAAAAAAAGAAATATTACCTTAAGCACTTCCAGTGTACGATTCTGCATCAGACCATCAGCGATAAACCTGACCGCTTCCCAGTGTATCCGGTTATTGGTGACATCCAAATGCTTGAGTATGTTGTTTCTGGAGAGGAGATGCTTAAGCGCCATAGCTCCTTCAAACGCCAGTCCATTCCATCCTAGATTGACTGAGGCAATGCTGCAGTTAGCCTAGTAAGAATATGGAGAGTGATTGGTGTGGGACTATTTACACATTTAGGAGAGATCAACTACCCTTTGCTATAAAAGATTGCACTTATTTAATATAGTGAATAGATTTCGACTGGATGCACTAACAAAAACATCTATTTAGATACAATCAGATTGAAGAATTAATTACCTGCCCACATCATTAGATCTCAAGACTTGGACAACTTCATGTTGGAGACCTGTCCCATTTATGGAGCATCGCTTAGAAAATAAAATCCAAGCTTTAGTTTCACTAACATTGGTTAGACATGGTCTAATAAGACATAGCTTAATGATTGCACAGCTTACCTCTCATTTATCTGTTCCTGTACTATACGACATGTTTGTTTGATGTATAACTTAGGTTATTATATTATGTCCATGTCAGGTTAATGATACGAATTTACACTTAGAAACTTGGTAGAAATTTTATAATACATTGACTATTTTTCCTTGGCTAGCGTTAACAAATCCCAGTAACGCTAAATCCGTGTAAAGGGTGCACACTTGCTCGCATGCAACATCCAGAGATCGGGATAATACATGGCCAATTCCATTGCGTTTTGGGGGTGGTTCAATATAATTTCTACCACTTAATAAATAGCAAGACACAAAATTAGTGCACAATATAACTAATTTCTTAAGATAATATCTTAGTGCAGAGCCAGTCGTTAATAAATATGACAGGCAGCTGAAATTAGTTAGCACATCTTCGCGTGGACAGCTGCACCACGGAGTGTGTACCACTGTTTTAAACAATACACGTCTGATGCTATCTCAGTTTGATAGGTGTCCAGCGGTGGCCTGCGTTGTGACTTCTGCTACGAAATACTTCTAGCCATTTCCAAGATCACAGAGATCTTTATCTGTTAGCAGTATTCGATTATTCACTGTAACGTATGGTACAAAGAACAAACAAACGCATCTTTAGGTGTGTCTCTGATAGAAGTTATCCCCAGTGATAATAAGTGCTTCAATAAGGTTAGGCCTACTGAACTTTACATCCACTGTTTTAATCCATTAGGGAAGACCGGGGTGGGGTGGGGGAGTGTTGAAGGAGGGCAATGGGACAACATATGTGATTTTGCTTATATCTAGAATGCAATGAAACCTAGAAGGACTTTCAAATTCATAGCTACTAGTTATTAGTGACACACATGATTGATAGCACAAAATGACTTAATCGACACACAAAATAGAAGTATCAATTCTTCAAAACATGCTGTCAGCTGTCCCAATCTACCCAAGGTCAGCGTCCATTGGGACTGTTCATGTGATACATTGGGACATGTTAATTAAAATACCCCTTACATAGGATGAGCATGGGTAGTGACCATTTCAAACAAATGCACACATGGACAAATGAAAAGGAAACAGTTTCAATTTAAAAAAAAAGTTTAAAAGTTTTCAAAAGGCGTTTATTAACCATTTTAGTCTGTAAACAATAAAAACAGGATTCAAATGCAGTACATTTTGAGAGACTAACTTTATCTAACTTGACAACATTTCCTACATAAATGGGCTCCGTTAGGATCTAGTAAAGTACATTTACGTGCAAAAGTTTGTCAGATTAAATAAAGGCTAGGTCTTTAACTTCTGTTTTTAACTAAACCCCATAATAATGAGCTTCTTTTTGTAACAAATAGCCTACAGGTCCACTCTTATGATTTAGAACATGGATTCTAACACCAACGATGAATTATATGATTAAAATGTGAAAGATATAGCCCAATGAGCTAACCAGCAGCAGTTCTTTGAAGCGGGATCTTTGACTTGTTTCTATTTCTCCTCATAAGGTCTCAGATCCACTCCATTGATGATGTATCTCTTGGCAGCATGCTTTATGCCTCCGCTGGGGTTAGGTTTTGGCATGACGATAACACTATCTTCGACACATATATTGTCTATGAAGTCATCTAAATCATCTAAATCTTCATCAAATATCATTCATGATTGGTTCATCATCATCACTCTCACCATCAGAATCACTGGAGACTGGATCTGGGTGTTGATTCTCCATTAGGTTTGTGTTCATTTGTAATTAAATGATAGACCTTTAGATTGGACTTTGAGTGGCCTTTTTCTCATTTTAGGCTTTTAATGATGCCAGTTCCGTCTCCAGCTGGTCTTTGGTCGGAATACATGCAACTCTGAGAATGCCAGTCTTCGTCCTCTTTCATCTACAAATGGTGGATTTCATCGCCGTTGCGTTTGAAAATGGCTTTATCTCATGTGGACTGGTATGGCATATGTGTTGAGTCTGTTCACTTTCGGGGGAAGAATCAGTTACATCTGCCTGACTCCCTTCTGGTCACTTACAAATTGGTGAATGAGATGTACGATCGTGTTTATCTGTGGCATATACTGCCAAAAGAATCATCATCTTTAAACACCTCTCCGTCAAATGGAAATATTCCTGTCTTGAATCCTGAAATAGTATTTTGAGCATTAAATGTATGCGGATAGATAAGCTGTACCAAGATTTTCTGCTGTCTATTTTTCTGCAGTGGATTGATATCCATTTAAATATATCCTAAAGAGCCCCAGCCAAACTGTACCAGTGGAACCCAGGCCACATGATTTCAGAAATTTCAAGAAAACTTACGTTGGTATGTTGAGGCAACTTATATCAGTTTACCCCCTAGACATCACTGGTATGATAACGGTAACTTCCATTGTCCAGTCTGTTGTAGCTTAGGTACAATCTTGTTCAAAAGTCGAAAACTAAAATTTACTTAAATATATAAAAAATGAAGTCTTTCTCACCAAATCCAAATTTTCACATGTGGAATGCGCATACAAAATATGTTCATTGGGGATTTGCCTAGAACACAAATATTGATGTGATCGATCGGGAATACCATGTTTACTGTTTTGGAATAACATATGGTGCCCCAATGGAACCATCGTATCAATGGGGCCCCCCACCCCTCCACCCCGATCTCCCCTATAGTAGCCTGGATAATAACACACCTGTAAGCCTTTGCATATCCATACAGCTCCGGTACCTCGAATATGATTCCAACTAAGGTCCAGGTAGCGCAGACTCTGATTCTCACCTGATATTTAAGAAATACAAACAAACGAGGGACTCATTTTAGCCACGCCTCTTTATCCCTAAGCTCCGTCCATTTAGCCCGCCTGTTGGAATCGATTTGAAATGTTGAAACCTGAATTCCCAGAATCTAATTTTCAATGTAGGTATGCTGAATATTTTCAAACTAATTTGAATAGGAGCTGATGCTGATTCTGGGATATCAGGGTTCAAAGTGGTAAAACCGATTCAACACACATACAAAATGGGCGCAGCTAGCTAGAACTGTGCGGGGAATAGCTAGAAATGGGAGGGGACTAGCTAAACCTGGGTGGGGTATAGCTAGAAATGTTCGGGAAATTGCTAGAAATGTGCGGGGAATAGCTAGAAATGTGCGGGGAATAGCTAGAAATGGGTGGGGCATAGCTATAAATGTGTGGGGCATAGCCAGAAATATGTGGGGCATAGCTAGAAATATATGGGGCATAGAGGTGGAATGGGTGGGGAATAGCTAGAAATGGATGGGGCATAGCTAGATATGTGTCGCTCTATTAAGATCTCTTTCAGAATTAATATCAGAATTATCAAACTTTTTAGTAAAAAACTTATTTTCAACGACCTGTTTAATCTCGTTCAAAATGATATATCATCACTAGACCTATCTTGATAACTAAGATATTAAATGTTATGAAAATTAACGTCGTTTTGGTATCCTCTATTGAGAACCACACGACGACCCATCGCTATTTTATGGCGCTAAAGACAGGTAGGTGGTCTTTAGAGCAGAGTTATTTGCAGCTACATACCGACGGCCTTTCCCAAATGCTTCAACCCGGAAACTGAGAACATATTCCCGCTCAGAATTAGACGACGTATATGGCAGTTACTCTGAAATTAAAACGTCAATCACGAATCAACAGTAACTCATCGCCGGAGCAGCCACACAGGTATAGGCCGTGGTGACTAACGTGAAACTAAGCTGACTGGAAGACGTTGCTGACAATAACAGTTTCCAGTCAAATTAGATTCAAAATATTCAATATCAATGTAACATTTATTATTGATTTTATTTGTATTTGATTTCTGCATTAATGCTGTAGTTGTAATGGTGATGATGATGATGATGATGATGATGATGATGATGATGATGATACTGCTGCTCTGCTTTTGCTGCTGCCGCTGCTGCTGCTGCTGCTGCTGCTGCTGATGATGATGATGATGATGAAGATGATGATGATGATGATGATGATGATGATGATGATACGAGGTATAAACTATGGATATATAGGTGTCATATTATTGGAAAGTAACTTATCGGTCTAAATGAGAACCTTTCGATATTTTAGTATATCCTGATTCCATCAATAATCACGATTTACGATGCTAAGCTCAGCTGACAGACGATATCGTACACTGCTATTATCTGTGTAAACAAGCTCTTGTTTCACTTAGTTCGTCCTCACCTGTAAACCGTACGCCAGGTATGGAGCATCTCCATCAGTCAAACTGTTATCTGCAATATAAATGAGAGACGTGTTAATATAGCAATAGGCCTACAAGTGTGACAGCGTGAGAAGTCCAGGTTCCAATGTGTCCACAAATATGCAGCATAGCACGGACTCATCACTGGTCAAGCGTAATGGTATAAGAAAATAAACTAAATGTCACTTTAGTAAAATGTATAGGTTTCCAGTCTAAGTTGTTCGGTGTAGATAACCTGGCTTACACCCAACAAATTTAAGAAAACGGCTTTTAATGAAATTCTTTTCATCCAAATAAATCTGTGATTGAGATAGAAAATAATTATTTGACTAACTAAACATTAAGTTTTGATATAATAGAATGGCTACCATACGTACGTACGCACGCACGCGCTTATGCACGCACGCACACTAAGCTAAGCAGGACCACCCCTCCGCCGCCACCCCCAACCCCACCACCAACACCACCACCACCACCAACACCACCACCCGCTCTTCCTCATCCTCCTGCTCCTTTTCCTCATCCTCCTTCTCCGCCGCCGCGGCCACTGCTGCCGCCTCCACCGACAACGACGACGCCGACACCACCACCACCCCACCAGTGCTCAGCATTCTAGACTACTTAACCAGCGAACCCGGTTCATGTCTCGATGGTGGACTATCTCACCGTCGTTGGACACATTGGCAATCGCCTTCTTCCTCGTTGCAGGCATATAAATGGGTTCATTATCAAACATAGTAATATACCAAAATAACGCTTGCCTAGATAGCGCCTGTATGATACCTAGAAATTAGGGACTCAATATAGGCCAACCAATAACTTCACAACGACTGTTTGTTTACCAGAAAGGTCTAGTTCCTGCAGGCCGGTGTTTAACACCAGTAGTTCTCCCACTGCTGTGGCACCACGACGTCCGATACTGTTCGACGCTAAATTCTGAGAATAAAAAAGATGAGACCTTTATTATTATTATTATTATTATTATTATTATTATTATTATTATTATTATTATTATTATTATTGGTGAAAATAAGAAATTTCGTCAAAATAGCGATCGCCCTGTCTGTCTGTCTGTCTGTCTGTCTGTCTGTCTGTCTGTCTGTCTGTCTGTCTGTCTGTCTGTCTGTCTGTCTGTCTGTCTGTCTGTCTGTCTGTCTGTCTGTCTGTCTGTCTGTCTGTCTGTCTGTCTGTCTGTCTGTCTGTCTGTCTGTCTGTCTGTCTGTCTGTATGTCTGTCTGTCTGTCTGTCTGTCTGTCTGTCTGTCTGTCTGTCTGTCTGTCTGTCTGTCTGTCTGTCTGTCTGTCTGTCTGTCTGTCTGTTCGTCTGCCTTGCCGTCCACCTGCCCGTCCGTCCGTCTGTCTGTCTGTGTTAAGTCTTTGGTTTGGCTCCACGCATCGTCGTGTATCTCGGGATGGGTTCTCCTTATTGAGACTTTATGGACACACGCTTCCCTATATCACAGTTATGGAGTGCAATGATACTGAGATCATGAAGTCAAAAGGTCATTGTGACCTTCGTATAAAACTCGATGTTTCTGTTTTTTCCGCTTGCCATATTGTCTGATACTTCAGGATTGGTTCACACTGCTTGACATAAACAGGCTCACATGTTTACCTATATCAAGCTGATGAAGCGCAATGTATCCCCCAACCCCCACCCCATATTATATTACAGTCAAGGTCATTACAATACTTGTATAAAATGCAAATCTTAACAGTTAAATTCTTCTGCTTAGATCATCATTTCAGAATTTGTCAAGTTATTTGGACTAAGCAGTAAGCATAGCCAGACAATTATCTCAACCAGTAGGAGGACTGGGGCGGGGTGGGTGTGTGGGGCGACATTCAGACATTTGAGGTCAATGTCATTGTGATCTTCATACAAGTCCAGATTTGCATTTAGATATACACAATGTTCGCCAAAATGCTGTCAGCATAACACCGATGCCGTGTTACATAGGCCTAGATGCCGTGTGTTAAATTTGTCCTGATACACAGGGGTCGAAAATTAGAAAAATATTGTATTGCCCCCAGGGGCAAGTATGCCATTTAAATTAGGTTGCCCGACTGTATTTCCAGGTTGCACCATTTCTGTAAATTTAATTATGTTGAAAATATGTATTGTTGTAAGCTATCCAGACTACACAATCCTTGTGAATACAGTTCAACCATTTAACTCTTTAACACTCATATCAGTCTGGAGAAATGTTCATTCTCAGACCAAGAGAAGACTATTAAAAAAAATTTACCACTGGAATGACTGGCTCGATTATCGAGCCGGTCATTCCAGTGGTAAATTAAAAAAAATAGCCGTCTCTTGATCTGCAAATGGACATTTTCTATGAGAAAATTGAACTTTTCTTGGACAAATTTGAGTGCTAAACCATGAATAGGCCTAATTATGCAGGCCCTGAAAATAAACTTTCTAGCTTGCGCCCCCACCACCAGGGCAACCAGTGTGTTAAAATTTGGTTGCCTTGCGGTAAAATGTCGTTTTCCCGGACCGCAGGAACGTGTAATTTTCGTGGCCTGATACATTGGTGATGATGACGATGATACCGCGTGAAATTATGACGATGATGATTATGATGGTGGTGGTGGTGGAGGTGGTTGTGGTGGTGTTGACGCAGGCGTGCGTGCGTGTGTGCGTGCTTGAGTGCGTGTTTGTATCTACACGGGATGGTGCGTGCGCGCGAGGGAACGTGTGTGCGCGTAGGTAACGACGCCGACGACAATTACCAGGTGTGTTATGAACGTGTCATGGCGTATTGCTCTCAACAAGACTGCGGCACCTTCACCTCCCAGACGGTTACCTTCCAAATCAATGCTTTCCACGTACTGGTTGTTCTGTAGGATAATAAACAAAGCACAATCAACAACTAGTACGCTAGATGATGATCACGACAAAGATTATAATTTTTATTCATGGCCAATTTTCAGCATGCGTATGTGCGTCTAACGTGTGTATACGTCTGTGCGCGTAGATATCCGCGTTACTTGACTTGTACAGATGGGTTCGAAGATTTTAGTCCCAGGGACGTTTTATGGACGCAATAGGCCCGGGGCAAAGTAATTGGGGTGGGTCACCAACCATTAGAAGCCAACCAACCACTAGAAGTCAATTTAGAAGGGTGGGGTGGGTGGGGTGTGGGGGAGGGGGGGGGGGGGGAGGGAGGGGCGCTCTGGCGGTCTTCCACAAGAATATTTAGAACTCTAGATACTCTCAGATGGTATCTCTTACGTTTCCAGAGGTGATATGGACCATAGGTTGAATGTATTCCATTTTTACCATTTAATATTTTCCTTCAAAATAATTATGCCTGGGGCGGAGGCATAGTAGAGCCCAAATCCTTTGAGAAAATAATAGTCTCACTCTGTTCATATCCTGTGTCAGTTTACTGGAAATATGGATGTTATTAGCCTGGGAATGTATGCTATACATTCAATGTAACACATTCCTGAGGTGGGAGTGATGGTGGGGGGTCTGTGAACGATGGGCCAGACAATTATAGAAAGATAACGAACTTAAATATGCCTATAAAAATATTCAAATTCCAATTTTTTCACAATCTTAAAATTTACGTCAATTTGATAATTTTGAAAGTGAAACTTTAGGCAAAAGACCCGGACAATTTTGCATATTTTTAAAAGCAGAAGGCGTTGAAATTTAGGGACCAAAAAGAGGACTAATCCGGGAAAAAATACATATCATATGCACGACTGCGTCAGTTAATTATGTCATTTCATTTAACACGTTCACAGCTGAATTCACATAAGTATATTTGGTAAAACATGGCTTTATTATTTGTTGTCGCACATGCGAGTGGGGCCCTAGTGTAAGTTGGTCCAGGACAGATGCCCCCTTTGCCCAATAGTTAAGATGACCCTGTTTCGTCCTTGCGGCATGGAGAAACTACGAGCTACAATTTCCCGCTGCCAGATTAGCTTCGACATATTCAACAGAACATTCCATCTCCTCCCCCTCCTCCTCCGCCATCACCATCATATCCAATCGTCGTCGTCGCCTTCCTCCTCATCCGGCGGCGGCGGTGGCAGCAACAGCAGCGCGTTACCACCTCCACCATGGCCACTGCCGCCACCAGCTATAATCATCACCCCCACCGCCATCTTTACCGCGCCATCATCACCATCTATCTGTATGGATTAGCTTGTCAAATAATAACAGACCTATATTTTAATAATAGAGTAATGATATTAGGGTGGGGGAGGGCTGGGGCAGTTGATATTTTACGGTAATTAATGTTGAATAACGCAATTGAACATCATCAAGCAACAATTCTAATGACGTCATTGAAAGTCATCCACATAATCGATTACGTCATAGATGCGACTGTTTTTTACTTAGCAACTTACTTCGAGTTAAACCTTGAAGACAGTCATGTCGCTACGTCGACGCAAAAAATTCATTATGCATGATTAAGCAGCGAGATGCGGAAACGAAAGAAATTTCGTTGGAAGAATATTAGGAAACTGCTCTGTTTCTGTGTAAGTACGCTTAGAATAATTTAAAATAATTTTATTAATCTTCAGGATAAAGACACAGGAAAACTATATTATATTTTGAAGAAAGCTGTATTTTATTCTGAAGAGGAAAGCTATGTTATATTTTGAAGAGAAAAGCTATATTATATTTTGAACAGGAAAACTATTATATTTTGAAGAGGAAAGCTATACTATATTGTGAACAGGAAAGCGATATTATATTGTGAACAGGAAAGCTAAATTATATTGTGAACAGGAAAGCTGTATTATATTGTGAACTGGAAAGCTATATTATATTGTGAACTGGAAAGCGATATTATATTGTGAACAGAAAAGCTATATTATATTGTGAACAGGAAAGCGATATTATATTGTGAAGTGGAAAGCTATATTATATTGTGAACAGGAAAACTATATTATATTGTGAACTGGAAAGCTATATTATATTGTGAACAGGAAAGCTATATTATATTGTGAACAGGAAAGCGCTATTATATTGTGAATTGGAAATCTATATTATATTGTGAACTGGAAAGCTATATTAAATTGTGAACAGGAAAACTATATTATATTGTGAACAGGAAAGCTAAATTATATTGTGAACAGGAAAGCGATATTATATTGTGAACTGGAAAGCTATATTATATTGTGAACAGGAAAGCTATATTATATTGTGAACTGGAAAGCTATATTATATTGTGAACAGGAAAACTATATTATATTGTGAACTGGAAAGCTATATTATATTGTGAACAGGAAAGCTATATTATATTGTGAACAGGAAAGCGCTATTATATTGTGAACTGGAAATCTATATTATATTGTGAACAGGAAAGCTATATTATATTGTGAACTGGAAAGCGATATTATATTGTGAACAGGAAAGCGATATTATATTGTGAACTGGAAAGCTATATTATATTGTGAACAGGAAAGAGATATTATATTGTGAACAGGAAAGCTGTATTATATTGTGAACTGGAAAGCTGTATTATATTGTGAACTGGAAAGCTATATTATATTGTGAACTGGAAAGCGATATTATATTGTGAACTGGAAAGCTAAATTATATTGTGAACAGAAAAGCTGTATTATATTGTGAACTGGAAAGCTATATTATATTGTGAACTGGAAAGCTATATTATATTGTGAACTGGAAAGCTATATTATATTGTGAACAGAAAAGCTGTATTATATTGTGAATTGGAAAGCTATATTATATTGTGAACAGGAAAGCTGTATTATATTGTGAACTGGAAAGCTATATTATATTGTGAACAGGAAAGCTATATTATATTGTGAACTGGAAAGCTATATTATATTGTGAACAGGAAAGCTATATTATATTGTGAACTGGAAAGCTATATTATATTGTGAACAGAAAAGCTATATTATATTGTGAACTGGAAAGCTATATTATATTGTGAACTGGAAAGCTGTATTATATTGTGAACTGGAAAGCTATATTATATTGTGAACTGAAAAGCTATATTATATTGTGAACTGGAAAGCTATATTATATTGTGAACAGGAAAGCTATATTATATTGTGAACTGGAAAGCTATATTATATTGTGAACTGGAAAGCTATATTAAATTGTGAACAGAAAAGCTGTATTATATTGTGAACTGGAAAGCTATATTATATTGTGAACAGGAAAGCTATATTATATTGTGAACTGGAAAGCTATATTATATTGTGAACAGAAAAGCTGTATTATATTGTGAACTGGAAAGCTATATTATATTGTGAACAGGAAAGCGATATTATATTGTGAACAGGAAGCTGTATTATATTGTGAACTGGAAAGCTATATTATATTGTGAACAGGAAGCTGTATTATATTGTGAACTGGAAAGCTATATTATATTGTGAACAGAAAGCGATATTATATTATGAACGGGAAAGCTATATTATATTGTGAACTGGAAAGCTATATTATATTGTGAACTGGAAAGCGATATTATATTGTGAACAGAAAGCTATATTATATTGTGAACTGGAAAGCGATATTATATTATGAACTGGAAAGCGATATTATATTGTGAAGTGGAAAGCTATATTATATTGTGAACAGGAAAGCGATATTATATTGTGAACAGGAAAGCTATATTATATTATGAACTGGAAAGCGATATTATATCGTGAACTGGAAAGCTATATTATATCGTGAACTGGAAAGCTATATTATATTGTGAACAGGAAAGCTATATTATATTGTGAACAGGAAAGCTATATTATATTGTGAACCGGAAAGCTAAATTATATTGTGAACTGGAAAGCTATATTATATTGTGAACTGGAAAGTGATTGTATATTGTGAACAGGAAAGCGATATTATATTGTGAACAGGAAAGCTATATTATATAGTGAACTGGAAAGTTATATTATATTGTGAACTGGAAAGCGATATTATATTGTGAACTGGAAAGCTAAATTATATTGTGAACAGGAAAGCTATATTATATTGTGAACTGGAAAGCGATATTATATTGTGAACAGGAAAGCTAAATTATATTGTGAACAGGAAAGCTATAATATATTGTGAACAGGAAAGCTATATTATATTGTGAACTGAAAAGTGATATTATATTGTGAACAGGAAAGATAAATTATATTGTGAACAGAAAAGCTGTATTATATTGTGAACTGGAAAGCGATATTATATTGTGAACAGGAAAGATAAATTATATTGTGAACAGGAAAGCTAAATTATATTGTGAACAGGAAAGCTATATTATATTGTGAACTAGAAAGCTAAATTATATTGTGAACAGGAAAGCTATATTATATTGTGAACTGGAAAGCGATATTAAATTGTGAACTGGAAAGATAAATTATATTGTGAACAGGAAAGCGATATTATATTGTTAACTGGAAAGCAATATTATATTGTGAACAGAAAGCTAAATTATATTGTGAACAGGAAAGCGATATTATATTGTGAACTGGAAAGCGATATTATATTGTGAACTGGAAAGCGATATTATATTGTGAACTGGAAAGCAATATTATATTGTGAACAGGAAAGCGATATTATGTTGTGAACAGGAAAGCTGTATTATATTGTGAACAGGAAAGCTGTATTATATTGTGAACAGGAAAGCTATATTATATTGTGAACTGGAAAGCTATATTATATTGAACAGGAAAGCTATATTATATTGTGAACAGGAAAGCTATATTTTATTGTGAACAGGAAAGCTATATTATATTGTGAACTGGTAAGCTGTATTATATTGTGAACAGGAAAGCAATATTATATTGTGAACAGGAAAGCTATATTATATTGTGAACTGGAAAGCTGTATTATATTGTGAACAGGAAAGCTATATTATATTGTGAACAGGAAAGCTATATTATATTGTGAACAGGAAAGCTATATTATATTGTGAACAGGAAAGCAACATTATATTGTGAACAGGAAAGCTATATTATATTGTGAACTGGAAAGCTATATTATATTGTGAACAGGAAAGCTATATTATATTGTGAACAGGAAAGCAATATTATATTGTGAACAGGAAAGCTATATTATATTGTGAACTGGAAAGCTGTATTATATTGTGAACAGAAAGCGATATTATATTGTGAACAGGAAAGCTATATTATATTGTGAACTGGAAAGCTATATTATATTGTGAACTGGAAAGCTATATTATATTGTGAACTGGAAAGCTATATTATATTGTGAACAGGAAGGCTATATTATATTGTGAACAGGAAAGCTATATTATATTGTGAACAGGAAAGCTATATTATATTGTGAACAGAAAGCTATATTATATTGTGAACAGGAAAGCTATATTATATTGTGAACTGGAAAGCGATATTAAATTGTGTACTGGAAAGATAAATTATATTGTGAACAGGAAGGCGATATTATATTGTGAACTGGAAAGCGATATTATATTGTGAACTGGAAAGCAATATCATATTGTGAACAGAAAGCTAAATTATATTGTGAACCGGAAAACTGTATTATATTGTGAACTAGAAAGCTAAATTATATTGTGAACAGGAAAGCTATATTATATTGTGAACTGGAAAGCGATATTAAATTGTGAACTGGAAAGATAAATTATATTGTGAACAGGAAAGCTATATTATATTGTGAATTGGAAAGCGATATTATATTGTGAACTGGAAAGCAATATTATATTGTGAACAGAAAGCTAAATTATATTGTGAACAGGAAAGCTATATTATATTGTGAACAGGAAAGCTATATTATATTGTGAACAGGAAAGCTATATTATATTGTGAACAGGAAAGCTATATTATATTGTGAACAGGAAAGCGATATTATATTGTGAACTGGAAAGCTATATTATATTGTGAACAGGAAAGCTATATTATATTGTGAACAGGAAAGCTATATTATATTGTGAACCGGAAAGCTGTATTATATTGTGAACTGGAAAGCGATATTACATTGTGAACTGGAAAGATAAATTATATTGTGAACAGGAAAGCTATATTATATCGTGAAGTGGAAAGCGATATTATATTGTGAACTGGAAAGCAAAATTATATTGTGAACAGAAAAGCGATATTATATTGTGAACTGGAAAGCTAAATTATATTGTGGACAGGAAAGCGATATTATATTGTGAACTGAAAAGCTATGATATATTGTGAGCTGAAAAGCTATATTATATTGTGTACAAGAAAGCTATATTATATTGTGAACAAGAAAGCTATATTATATTGTGAACAAGAAAGCTATATTATATTGTGAACAGGAAAGCTATATTATATTGTGAACAGGAAAGCTGTATTATATTGTGAACAGGAAAGCTATATAATATTGTGAACAGGAAAGCTATATTATATTGTGAACAGGAAAGCTGTATTATATTGTGAACAGGAACGCTATATTATATTGTGAACAGGAAAGCTATATTATATTGTGAACAGGAACGCTATATTATATTGTGAACAGGAAAGCTATATTAAATTGTGAACAGGAAAGCTATATTATATTGTGAACAGGAAAGCTATATTATATTGTGAACAGGAAAGCTATATTATATTGTGAACAGGAAAGCTATATTATATTGTGAACAGGAAAGCTGTATTATATTGTGAACTGGAAAGCTATATTATATTGTGAACAGGAAAGCTATATTATATTGTGAACAGGAAAGCTATATTATATTGTGAACAGGAAAGCTGTATTATATTGTGAACTGGAAAGCTATATTATATTGTGAACAGGAAAGCTATATTATATTGTGAACAGGAAAGCTATATTATATTGTGAACAGGAAAGCTATATTATATTGTAAACTGGAAAGCCATATTATATTGTGAACAGGAAAGCTATATTATATTGTGAACAGGAAAGCTATAGTATATCGTGAACAGGAAAGCTATATTATATTGTGAACAGGAAAGCTATATTATATTGTGAACAGGAAAGCTATATTATATTGTGAACAGGAAAGCTATATTATATTGTGATCGGGAAAGCTGTATTATATTGTGAACTGGAAAGCGATATTACATTGTGAACTGGAAAGATAAATTATATTGTGAACAGGAAAGCTATATTATATTGTGAAGTGGAAAGCGATATTATATTGTGAACTGGAAAGCAAAATTATATTGTGAACAGAAAAGCGATATTATATTGTGAACTGGAAAGCTATATTATATTGTGAACAGGAAAGCTATATTATATTGTGAACAGGAAAGCTATATTATATTGTGAACTGGAAAGCTATATTATATTGTGAACAGGAAAGCAAAATTATATTGTGAACAGAAAAGGGATATTATATTGTGAACAGAAAGCGATATTATATTGTGAACAGGAAAGCTATATTATATTGTGAACAGGAAAGCGATATTATATTGTGAACTGGAAAGCTATATTATATTGTGAACATGAAAGCTATATTATATTGTGAACAGGAAAGCTATATTAAATTGTGAACTGGAAAGCTATATTATATTGTGAACAGGAAAGCAATATTATATTGTGAACAGGAAAGCTATATTATATCGTGAACAGGAAAGCTATATTATATTGTGAACAGGAAAGCTATATTATATTGTGAACAGAAAGTTAAATTATATTGTGAACTGGAAAGCTATATTATATTGTGAACTGGAAAGCGATATTATATTGTGAACTGGAAAGCTATATTAAATTGTGAACAGGAAAGCTATATTATATTGTGAACAGGAAAGATATATTATATTGTGAACTGTTGTACATTTTTCAACAATATTTGTACACGATGTTGCTGTCTACCAAATTTGTTGGAAAATGAACTCCAGTTCATCTTTTAATTTAATTTGAGTGGTATGGGTTAAACATCATAAAGAATAATAACACGTTTCAATGGTAGTACTTTAAGAATATCAGAACTCTACTCTCGCCCCGTGATCGTGTCTCTATGCCCGTGTGTCTGTCTGTCTGTGTTCTGGAGCGGTATCTAGAAAAACTGATTCGATGTGGCTAAAATTTTAATACAACGGAGGTACAAGAGGATTTCCAGACTAAAAGTCTATTTGCCATCAAAATCTTTTTAGTCATTGATATGATATAGATGAACTACTAACAGAATCAATCTCACACATTTAAGCTGTGCACGCATATACTAAGAAATAAGCGAGATCGAAATTTGAAAATGCCCAAACGGGAATTCTGATTTCACGTTTTGTTATTTCGGCAATCGATAAGCCACCTGTACAGACCTATACGTCACGTGCGTTACGGCGAACATAATCACGCATAGGAATCAAACGTAAACAAGGCAGACACTAAGTCAATTCAATTCTATTCAATTTATTCACCCAGACTTTATACAAAGTATGTGGGGAACATATGCACATTCATATAGTTATATACTAGTGGTGTACAAGTGTGTACACATTTATAGCAGGGGTTTTCAGCAATAACAGTTCGACTGCTGCAGCAACAGCAGCAGCAGCAGCAACAGCAGCGGTCATCGTCGTCTTCGTCGGTGTCGTCGTATAGGTCTAGGCCAGAGAGAGGCACACATTTTAGAGTGTCATAACTATTGCGACTGGTGTCTCTAAGGGATTCTTCAAAGTCATTCGTCACCAATATCATTGTTATTGCATAATGAGCACGCATGTGAAAGCGGTGTTGCCGAAATTAGCTTTCTTATTAGTTACCAGCGATATTTGTCATTGATGCTACTACAACCTTTCCTGATGAATACACGCATACATGTGTATTTTGTATTAAATTAAACAAATCTATATTCCTCAAATTCGTTATCGGGTG